>VZRV01009187.1:85557-332800 GCA_013398115.1 Falcunculus frontatus | reverse complement strand
AAAAAAAAAAAAAGAAGTAATCCTGATGTCATGTTAGGAAGTAAAAATCATAAAAGAAGTTTGGACATGGAATTTCCTTTTACATCATCACTGGCCAACGTCAGTGGAGAACCAGCCTTATTCACCTAAACTTTCATTCAGATGAATCAAACATGACTCACTTATATGTCACTCTGAGACATAGAATACACTGCTGGTAAGTATTTGATAATGGCAAGTTATGATAGCAGAAACTTATATCCTGTTTCTTCTTCTGGTATTTGTAAGAAAACAAATCCCAACCTCCATCAAAGCAACATCAAACACAGTCTCACCACATATTTTGAATGCACAGGGCTAGAGGCTAAAGACTTTTGCAAGAAATAGTCTTGAGTTCTAATCTGTAGTTGGAGATTTAAACCTATATTTTTTACATCCTAGAGTTTTTCATTATCCAGGCTTTGAAACACAATGAATAAAGGCAGCCCTATTTTTTTTTTTTTCAGTCCAAGCTGAGCCTCCGTTCTTCAAGAATACAAAAGGGCAAAGCAAGTTTGTTTCTAACACACTTTTGATTTCTGATCATGCTGAAGTGCAAAATGTTTTTGCCTTTTACTTTAGATTCAGGAAAGTGGAGGAAGAAAAAACAATCAATAAACTACCCACAGATGTCACGAACCACAAGGACTCTTGGGCTGAAATAATAGTTCAGTGAGGAGCACTGGATTAGACAGGAAATTGCCTGCTTTACCACTAAGCCAAATAAATTTGTATGTGTTGCTGGACTCCCTCTGAGCTTCAGCAGGAGCAAAAAATCTTGCCTCATGATTAGGGTAGGTCTTTTGCTACAGGATATCTAGGTTCAAGGCCCTTGAGGTGAAGGAGATGTAGAAGGGTAGCCTTTGCTTCTTGAATGTCACAATCCAAGGTTATTGCATGAAAAGCAACAAGTATTTCCTCCTTGGTCAATTTTTCAGAAGATAGCTCCATTTTTGAACCCACGTAGAGGTTTCAAAAGGGAAGCTTCAAGAGATACTTGCCCTTTAACAACTGCTGTTCTCTACTAGATGGCTTTAGCATGCTTCCCCTCCTGGAGACCCAAAGTAATTTTCCAGAGGCTGTTTTGCTGGTTTGGTTATTCTTTTTTGTTTGCCTTTTTTTCTTGTTTTGTTCCTTTATTTTGTTTTTGGTTTGGGGTTTTGGTGTTTGGGGTTTTTTTTTCTTTCTTTTTAGGGGGGGATTGGGGGGTTTGGTTTTGTTTTTATGTGAAAGGAACATCACAACCTATTTTTGCCACCTGAACACCTCTCTCCATTACTCCATGATCAATCTATTTCCTTCATTTTGGTTCACAGTCTACCAGGCTATTCAATCCGCTTAATCCTTGCTCAGCTGTACGAATGACTGCTGTTAAAGCTGCAACATTTCCTTTGCCCAAATGAAGCCTCTAAGATGAATTGGACATACCTTGCTTTGGCCAAAAGGCACTATCCATCAGTTTCTAAATTATATTTATTTGATCTGTTCTTCTTTCTTTTGAAGTTTGTTCCCTGAACATTCTTAGTGTTAAGTCAGATTAGTAATCATATAGTTGTGTGGGTGGCAGTTTTGGATTTCTGAAATTAATGGGTTATGGATCACAGAATGGGTATGGTTGGAAGGGACCACGATAGGTCATTTGGTCCAACCTCCCTGCTCAAGCAGGGTCATCCTAGAGCACATGGCACAGGATTGCATCCAGACAGCTAGTGGAATCTCCCTCACTGGAGCTATTCAAGATCTCTCTGGACAATCTGTTTATTTATACATTTTAGTTCTCAAATTATTCCATATACTATTTTCTTCAACATTCTAGAGAGATCTACAATTGAGGGAGCCAGATGAACAAATCAAGTCCTGGGTCCTCTAGGTTCTATGTCCCCAATCTCATGCACAATCACCTGCCCACCTGCACCGCTGGGCTCAAAATTACCCTCCTTAACTGAATCGTGACTGAAGTAAGGCAATTGACTACACTGAGGTGGTTTGATATGCATGTTTGCTCACTTTGGTTAAAAAGTACATTAGAGGAGTTTGTCAGTCATGGCTATTTTGATACTCTAATTGCATCAGTAGTCACTCAAGATTAAAAATTTAATAGCTAAAACAATTACTGAAGACACGGTAACAAAAAAACCCACAGAACTTGCCAAAGAATAGTTGTCTCTTCTTTCATGCATTTTAATTTGAGGCTTCAGTGCCAAAACATATTAGAGGCACTGAGCCACATGCTTTATTTTCTCCTTATCATTAGGCTTACTCTGAATATTCATAGTTCTCAAGAGATAGATTAATCCACACCATGTTATCTTGCATCATTGATGTCTCTCTGAAATAAATGAAAACAGGACATCTAGCACTTCCCAGAATGTGGTCTTCTGGCCTGTAAATTTAATATTAATCTAAAGTAAATGTTGAAGACTATATATTTACCAAATGAAATTTTTTTTTTTTTTGCTTTCAAACATGATATTTCTGTGGTTGCTATGGGATAAACCCTGAATACGTTTTATTTTATACAGTAAAACAGCTTTAGCTAGGTCAGGTAGTTTTTGGGATAGGCTTATCCCCCAATCAAAAAAAAGTAACACTGCAGTGCAGAGATCCAAATAAAAGATTTAAAAAAAAATTGACAGTATTTATATTTTGCTAGTGCCATGAAAATGGCCCCACATGGGATTATAACACAACAAGCCACTCATGAATAAAAGAATAAAAGAATAATTAATAAAACAACAATACAAACAGTCAGATTCAGTGGGAAAGATTTACACTATGTTGTCTTGAATGAAGTGATATTACTTGTACGTATTTCAAAAAGTAGTCAGCATGCAGCTGTCTGAACAGTTTCTTAATATTCAGTATTTGCAGAGGAAATTCTGCACACTTTTTCTCAACCACCTAATAAGTTTTGGAAAGTCGAGAACCTGCTCGCCCATTTGATTAATATCTTTCTCTGTACTGAATTCTCCAGAAGCATCTAGTACCGCAGTTCATAGGTGTCAAAATAGCTGAAGGAAACCAGGGTCACAGAAAGTCACACAGGCTGTGTGTGATCATTGAAAATTACCATAAAAACTGGTAAATGCACAGACTTTTATTCCTGATATAAACTCACACTGTCTTACATGTCACCATGTTCCGAAAACCCTAGATAAAGGCCTGCCACACACCCTTCATGCTGGTATTCATGAAGGGAAAGGCTACTTTCTTTGTGGGAATGGAGGTGAGAAGAAATACATGTATTAAGAAAAAGTTATGACAGCACTTTAGCATTTAAGAGTTTATATTTTTATTACACCAGTTGCTAAACCGGAACCCTAAACCTCCACCTTGGGCACCTAGCCTGTAAATAAGTGATTTCCAAGTGGGATTTAAAGCTAGCCAGTAAGAAATACTGACGAAAATAACACACAAAAACCTATACCCTCTTTGGGTCGTAGATGCTCTATTAACTGCAAAGACATACTGTCTTCCAGGAGTAACATAAATGAAGAAGCCAGAGGAAAACAGAACCTTATGTTTGGGAACTGCAAAGAAATTATTATTTACTCAGGAGATGCATCCATGCTGGCAAATAGGTAGATAGATCCTGAAATTTGTAGACAATTTCAATGAAGAATAAAATATATATTATATTTTATATTTTTTATATATATATTATATTTTGTATATTTTATGTATTTTATATTTTCATATATTTTTATATATTTTATATTATATATTAAATATAAAACCAACAAAAAATGTTTCAGCAAACAGTTAATTACTTGTTAACACATTATCCAATTATCATAAGGGAACAGATAAGCCAAACTGTTGATAAACTGGAAAAATAAAGCAAAATATGTTAGTGTTTTTTAATGCATGGATTCCTACTCTTCACTTATAATAAACCAAATAGTGACTAATTTAAATTTAAGCTTTCAGGACAGAGAAAGTTCCCTTTCTCTGAAAAGACCATTATCTGTATACTAACAAGACTAATAAATGGTCCCCTGCAACATAAAGTCATTAGAGTCTCCCCTTTTGGGAACAGAATTAGAGAAATATTTAGACAGTACTACCACTGAAACATTTATAATCAAATGACACTGAAGGCTGCAGCAGGAGCAACAATTTGTTTTGGCTGGTGGTTTAGAGCCTATTGAGAAAATTTGGAAATTGAATTAAGAGATGAAAGCCTTTAGAAGAGCAGTTTTGTAACCACTTTAAAAGAAAAGTGAGCTTTATTG
Organism: Falcunculus frontatus; assembly: GCA_013398115.1. NCBI lineage: Eukaryota > Metazoa > Chordata > Aves > Passeriformes > Falcunculus > Falcunculus frontatus. The sequence continues at coordinate 328,547 of VZRV01009187.1, read as the reverse complement.
CCAAAGAAGCAAGTCAGTTTAAATGGAAAAAAAACCCACACAATTCCATTCTCCCATGACTAATGACTAAAAATATAATCCTTGTCTCGTTTCTTGGAAGTAAAAAACCATATTTATCAGTTGTTTCAGCAACTTTAATATATTAAAATTATTCTATTTTGATTGCATCAGAAAAAAAAGGCATCAAAAACCAAAAAAGTGAAGGAATTTTTCTGGCTGCACTTTGGTTTGGGCTTGAGAGAGATTTTCAGTCAAGTGAAAGAATTTAATTTTTGTAATGATGACTTTTTAGTAAGGAGTTACCCTAAGTCTTTGGCAGGTCATGAAATAATAGAAATAAAAAAATCTTAGAGTCTGCTCTCCTTTTTATGGGAGCCAAGACTTCCCTACAGATATAGCATAGAAAAACATCCTTTCCATTTTATTCTTTATTGCATGAGCCACCATTACTTTTAAATTATAGGGAATTTTAAAGAACACATGACTATGCGCACATAAGAATAAATTATTCCTTTGAAGATTGTATTTCACAAGAAGTTGTGGCCTAATATAAAATTTAAGATATATAATAGTATCCATCATTGTTGGCTAAGACAAATATTATCACAGCAGTCAAAAAACAGAGTTCCTACAACAGTCAGTGGAAGCTGCTTATCAAATTATGTATCCCTTATGGCCCAAATAGGATTCTCCACACTGTGTAAGTGGAAGTGTTAGCAAATCCAAAGATGAAGCAATAAATTACTGCATTTAAGTAATGTTTTTCCCCAGTAAATACTATTTCTTCTTCACAAAAAAGAATGCCAGTTGCTTTCATTTTTTTTAACAATAATTATATCACTGATGAAAGAAGACATATATTTAGCCTGTGTTAGCATTGAAAAAAAAATACCCTGAACATTTTACTTATTTTACGTGTTCTTTTTCCTATTTCAGATCAGAACTTTCTATAATAATTCTGAATAATAAGCTGGATAGCATCACAAGGAGAATTGTTTCTTAATGGTCATTTCCCTCCATCAAAACTATGGAAAGAATCAAACTTGAATTAAACAAAAGAACAGGCAGCTGAGGAGAGCAAGAAGTGTCATCAATGTTTCTCTTCGTTGAGATTCCATAGCTACTACAGTTAGCTTATAGAACAAATCACTGTGAATTTTAGAGTTGTGTATTTCTACACCAAAACGCCAAACTTCAGCAGACAACACAAGAAGTGTGCAGTAGATCTACCAGCAGCAATGCAAGATGACAAACCGTCACGCTCACAGTGCTGGGAAGGCATCTCAAATGGCACACACCCCTGAAATTCAACCATGTTTCCTTTGGATTGTGCCTTCACATACTTGGCAAGGAGGATCAGTAAGGCTCAGAAAAACCCATGTAGCTTTGTCATGCCAATTCCATTGTTGGGGTTCCCCCACCCCCGCCTCAGATTCTGCCATACAAATTGTCACTGAAGGTAAGAGCTTTTTCATAAAAGCTTATACCCATCTTTTGACATTATAGAGCAGCTGTGATTAACCATAGTGTGTGCACATGGGCAAAAATCACAGGTCTTTCTTTCGGTTTGAGCAAAAGCCGAGGTAGCTGCCGCCACATACTGCAATCCAGAATTCCTTTCTGGAATGTCCTAAATGTCCATTGTAAGAAGACACAAAAAAGCTAATTTCCCACATGACAACCAGAATTTTATTCTGGTCTTCTGTGATCCCATAGGGTTTTCAAAGTAACATTAAAAATAACACACTAACTTTTCTGTAAAAAGGTACTTCCAATAAACTCTCCAGGCCCACCATCAAGGAATGGAGCTCTTTTCTGGTGAGCCTAAGGGCAATATTTTGTGAAAATAATCAAGAAAGTAATTAGATTAAAGTTAAATTGTTATCTTCACCTGATGCTACAAAGTTTTATACTGAAGGAAAAATTTATATATTATTTATATATTTGTATATGTTGAATTCAACCCAGTTACAGTTTGTCTGATTGATTTGAACTCTGTAACAACTATACAATGAACTACCTGGAACCTATGAGCCATTGTATTAATAAAGAAGAATTGAATGTTTTCACTTGGTGAATTCTTTCATATCCTCCATTCCTTCTAGGATGAAGTAGACTGTTTTCAGCATTAATTATTTCAACATTCTACTTCAGCACAGTAAGATATTTGCCCTGTATTACAATAGCTTATATGAACATACTGCTTACATAGCAAAAAGTTCTAAATAACTATCTCGTTCTGCAGTTATTTGGCATTCAGAAACACCCTGAGGAAAGGATGTTCGTATATAACAACATTTTCTTATTAAAAGAATTAATACAAAACTTCTCTTTTATGGATTTTTTTCATTGCTTTCTAATGTAATTTTCTAAAGAATTTTCAGCATCCATAGTAGCCAAGTGATAAGTTGTACCATGCAGCCCATAGTCAAGGCATTAATGGAAGTTCAGGTGTATCTCCTGCTGGTACTTTGGGTAGAGGGAGAAGAAAATTTAGAAGACTACTTAACCTCCTCTTCTCCCTTTAGGTAATTTAGTGCATATTTAGACATACAGAGTCTTTTTAACTTCTCTGGACTATAAAAACAGTGTTTCATCTCTTATTAACTGGGATTATGACCTATTTAACAGCATATAAACATTTCCAGTTTAAACTGATAAAGTGGTTACTATGCTTGCTTACAGACTATTGAAGCAGAATTTTAAGGTTCATTTTCATGGACCCTTTGGCACTCAAAGTGCTTTGAATGTTTCACACAGTTTTGCAAACCAAGCATTTAAGTAAACCAAATTTAACATAAGTAGTATTTATTTTTCATATTTCTTTGCCCCAGTAACATCTGCTAAATAGAATTCTCCCTTCCCACTACGCTTACTCTCAGGGGACTCATTGGTCATGTGCATTGAAGGACAACAAATTCTTACTTTTCCTATTTTGTGCAAACAGCTAAGAACACCCAGCAGAAATCAAGCCTCAAGCTAAAGTTGTACTATTGGACCACTAAAAACTAAGCATTATTTGAACTGCAGTTGCTGGGAAATACCAGTGCTGTTTCTTCTGAGAGATTTGTAATCTAATGAATTAAAGTAATTCTATTATTCTGCAGCCACGCATGCAATTTACGTTCTGCAGAATGATAGCCTCTAATAGCAACCCCAGTAAAGTCAAACTAATAAAAAACTCTGCTTTATGCTTTCCAGAAAGCAGACACTACATTGACATCAAAACAGCAAGTTTAAAGCTAGAGGGCAAAGGGTTTATTGTGTAATCTTCCATCAAGCTAAACACTGTCTGTGCACACCATATGATTTTTCTTCATCAAGACTGTTGTCATTTTGCTGTGCTTTCCTCTACTTTCCTCCTTAAAAGTCGTTAATTTCATTACACTCCAGAAGTGAGGGTTAGGGAGTGGGAGTATGAGGAGGTGGCATGAAGATAATTTTAGAAAACAAACCGAAGCTTTTCTAGTGAAAGATTTTGGCAGTAAAAATTAAGAAACCAGATTTTCTTGTGACAAGTTGACCCCATTTTCCAACTCAAATATGACTTTACGTTAACCTCAAAATAGAGTCATAAGGAAAAAAAAAACATTACTTTTCCATAGCAAAAACCAGAAACATCAAAACCCTTGCAAATTTCAGAAATTATTTTTAGAACTAAGCATATCACAGTAAGGGCTGGGAAAGGGCACAAATATTGTTAGAATTTCTGCTACAAGTATTTTGCTTTACCTGGGTGATAATAGAGGTTTGCATTTTAGGAACTTATGTTTATAGGAGTTTCACCCGACAAAGGATCATAAATTCTTATTGGCAGCCTACTTACACTCGCAGCTTTTTATAGGGACAAAATGATCTGGAAAAGAAGATCTCTAGAGTTAAGATAGCATACCTGAAGACCAATCCCCTTAGTAAATAACTTATTCCCAAAGTGCTACTCCTATTTAAAAATACTAAAAGAATGTTCAGGTTTCTTTCAAGGCTTTGTTGCCACTTACATCACTCTTTCCCATCATGTCCACACTGATTCTGCCTTTGGTGTTATCACCTGTTTCCTGATAAAGGAGAACTCAGGGGAAAAAAAATCCAAAACCACACAAAAGAACCTAAAAAACCCAAACTCCCCAGAAAACTCAAACATACTACTTGTTTAAATATTCATTGAAATGAATAAAACCCAAACATTCTCTTTTTCTTGTGCAAGTATGACCCATGCAACTTCTTTTATAGCTGCAGTGAAGCCTCTCTGGTATAATATTTTCATGTTCATTAATTATACCTGTAGACTGTGCATAGTTGGTGAGATGCTAATGTGAGCCTATGACAAATCTAGTAGGTGAGTCACTGTTTTTGTAAAATATCACTTTTATGTTTCTTTAACAATTTCTTCTCCCCGCTGAACTTTATCAAGACTTTTTTTTTCATTTGTCCATCATATACAGCCAGCAAAATAAGAGAATCTTTTCTTTTATATTAGAAGCATTTCTACTAATATACTTTAAAAAAATTCAGTGTTTCAAGTATTTGGTGCATTTAAAAAAAAAAAAAAAAGGACATTTAATAATTTACAGTCCTTGAACAGGGAAAAATGCTGAGTGTTTTGCCCCATAGTTCATCATCTCTTCCTTTGTCATCATACTCTGCTTATCTTCCTTGTAGCCAACCTCCTTGGGTACTTAAGAGAAAAGGAGTTGCCAATAATGGAACTCCTCCATCAGTCATAAACCCCAACCTGACAAGAACCAAACTTGGACCACAGTTAAAATCAAGCATTTCTCTAGGCCTTTACAAGGTAAGTGAAGTTTCAATTACCAACAGGTGATCAAGTATCCATTTTACTCCTTGTTTTATAGGACTCGATCTTTTATCTCCTTTGAGAAATCCCTGCAGAAAATAGTGACCTCTATGTCTGAGGCTTTGTTTTTAAAGCATTTTATATAATTCAAATAGAATTTAAATTCACCCACTTAGAATTCTAGAGCATTGTTAAGAATTTTGGTGATCTCTAACAGAGTCTCAAACTGTTAGATTATAAATTTATCAAGTTCTAGTGTGTTTCAATAGGATTCAATTGATTTCATTTGTCTTGCATCAAAATCTGCCTTCCACCCCAACAGCCACAACTCAGGCTGCTAGGCACTACAAAAGACACTTCCTCAAAGCAAGAGACATTGAAGAGAAAGTAAATAGGTTCTACAATCAACATTATGTATTTCTAACTACATATGTGCACAGTGTTGAAGATCACTGGTAGCTTAGAAACATTCTGTAGGTGTCACCCTGAGGAACTTTCCATAACTTTCATCAGAATTATTGCTGAGTTGAAGTTATACAGATGTATAAAGAAGCCACACAACACAATATTAGCTGTTCTAACAGTACTTAATGTTACATTATCTCTGCTGTCTAATATTTTGCAGTGCCAAAGCATTGAAGATTTCAAGTAAGTTAAATTTAACATCTTCACCCTGCCCAGCAAGCCACTGAATTTTATGAACATTTTCAGCATGTATACTCAGCATGACATTCCTTTTAAAAAGCAGGCAGACATATGTACCAGTTTAACTAACAGAAGGATACATTTCCCTGTTTCACAAGAAAGTTCAGCTGCTGACAAACAAGGTGACAGGGATAAGGTCTTAATTTGAGTAAGGTAGTGTCTTTCCCATATCCTTCCCCTCAGGCTGGAAATGTGAGTAACCTGTAACAATCAGCAGCACCTTCACAGTAAGTTTGTGTTGAGTTCCAATTGCATTCCGCAGTTACAGAAAGAAATATGAGACAGGCTATTAATTCATCTAAAGGAGATAAAGACAAGTCTGAGCCTCAGACAGCTAATATTCAGTAATATTCCCTCTGCTGGACACCATGTTATTGATTCTTGCGGGCATGAGAGTGATGGTGTCAAGTCAGGAGGAAATTACTAGAATACTATTTTTGCACTAGAGACACAGACTTGAGCCTTTTGATAGCCCTAAATAGTGTAAATAGGCAAAATACCCAGACAGAATATTGTTCTGTTTGTGAGAACTATATTTGTGACACACAAGCTGTTTTCTGCTATACTCCTCACATATGCTCCTTGTATGCATATTCTTTCATTTTTCATGCTTATCTCATTAAAAACACTTCTGTTGAAGCCATATCTGGAAGTTTCTTCAATCCAAAGCTACATCTTTTTTTTTTTTCCTGGTTTTTCTCTCTCCTTTTTTTTTGGTTTTTTTTTTGTTTTTTTTTGTTGTTGTTGTTTGTTTGTTGTTTTTTTGTTTGTTTGTTTTTTTCCTGTGTGCCCTCAGGAGATCACAGACACCTGGGCTACAATACTTATTATACTTATTGAGCCATATGTACAGCATTCGTGTCCTCACCAGACTGTTGTTACTGTAAAGACATTGCTCAGTTAAGACAAAGCACATGACAGTACATTTCCCCTCTGTGACAGACTCTGTAGCCTCTCACCAGTGGATGAGATATCGCCTATGCTACAGACCAAAGATAAGATGGCAACCTTGACCAGAAAGTGGCTGTCGAGGGATACTTGCAGCACTTCAATGATACTGCAGTTTCTATCACGAATATTTATTTGAACCTTGTACTAAGGCCTTGAGTGCACCAACAAGGCTTCAGCTGCCCCCGTTGCCCTGATTAGAAAAAACAAAGAAACAAACAAAAAAACAAAAACAAAACCAACCAAACAAAAAAAAAGCTAATGAAGAAACCCCAAGCCACAGTGGAAAGTTGTGACAGGTGACTGATCAATTACACATGCACCATTTACCAGGAGGTGCTAATTAAGAAAAAAAAAAAAAGCAAATTCTTCTGTGACAAATTGTTCTCAAGAACAGCTACATTGAAATCAACCTTCCAGAAAACTGAGTTTTAGGAAGAGAACAAAACAACTTTTGACAGCTTTTATCTAAAATGTGTTTGAACTGACCTCTAGAGTATGATTCAAATCATATTAAATATGCAGCATACAACTATAAAGAGACCATTCTGTGACACAGAGTTTGCAACCTCAGGATAAGAGAAATAAACATATTCGGCAAAGAAAAGGTATAAGAAAGGTGCCAAGGATAGAAAAAAGGCAGGTACAAACAGGGCAATAAGCAATTTTCACGGCATATGCCTACTTTTCTGCTAGTGCATAATTACTTCAAAAGTACTGTTACAGTGGAAAAGAAAAACTCCTTTGAAGCTCTCCTCCTAAGCCTTCTTTCAGTCCTCCTGTAGCCATCCTCTCTTCAAAGAGGTTTTCCTCAGGGGTTTGGCTAAACAATGCAAACACTTTGGTGCAGTTTATTATACCTGACAGAGTTTTTACAGATAACAGGTAACAGCAAATTAGAGTCTAGTAGGATTCTGAAGTACTGCTAAGCCTCTAACTACAACCTCAAGTGTTCACGTCCTTTAAATTCTGGCCCAGGATCAGAGACTCTTAATCTTGAGCTAGACTAAATCACCTAAAGTGATATTTAGCATATCAAATGACTGGATGGTCCTTCAACAGAAATAGTCACCCGCAGATTCTACTGTCCTCATTTTCTAAGCTCAAAATTTGTCTCAATTTTTTCTTCATCTCTATGAATTTTAGCTATAAATGAGAATTAATTTTACCCATAAGAAACCCAACCCTAAAGCAATGTTCTATGGGTTATACAAGATATATAAGTCTTTAAACTTCAACTGTCTTCAAGACAGCTTTGAAACTAACTTAACACATCAGCAAAAGATAATAAGTGCTCAAGATATACTAAGTATATTGAAGTACTTATTAAAGCAATATAAATAGGAATTTAATTTCAACTATTTTTAGTGCAACATTGTAGATTGGTATAGAGTAAAATTTCAGTTAAATGGCTTAGTTATTTTTCTTCTTTTTCTTTTTTTCTGTGTTTCAAAAGGAGAAGAAATCACCACTTAACTCACCCCCTGCGCTCCCTTCCCCCCCCCAAAAAAAACAAACTGAAATTTACCAGTTTAGAAAGTGGTAAGCTATGAACAAACTCTTTCAACTCTGCATGCAGAAAAGGAGAGCATTTCTGCACTGCTCAGTTCATATCAGTCGATCTTTTTATTTATCATGGTTAAACTACAGCAACAGTACCTCATCTTTGCAAAAGATGCACCATGTATCTTCTTGAGCTCTGCATCAGCTTGTCACATCCAGAAGCATCAGACTGGTGTAAGTCCATAATTCCACCTGTACACCCCGGTTTGAGGAACATCTGGGAATATCAGTATCTGAAGGAGCCACGGAGGGCCCTAGGCCACCATCAGCATACTGCTTTGAATAACTGTTCTGCCCAGAGAGGCAGGAAATTGCAAATAACTGTAGGTTATACAGTACTCTAGGATGGCCTAAGTGCTGGCATCCTTGCCATTGCTTGCCTTCAGAAGTAATCTGAATCAATCCAGACAGCTCCTCTCTCTGAAATGAAGACCAAAATCTGAATTAGACATTAGCAACCCCTGCTTCCTCTTCCCTATGACCTTCCTAAGTCACCTGCCCGCCCCGCAAGAATACCTTCCATGGCTCCTTCACAAATGCTCCTCAGCTGCTGCCAGAACATCTCCTTTTTCAGCAGCCACAGCCTGGACTCTTCATCACAGCAGGAGATCATTAAGCTCTTCGTTAATCTTGCTGTCCTATCCTTCTGAAAGAAAGAGTCTCGTGGCTTAGGAATACAATATACAGCTTTTTGCAGATCCTGAGGTATCAAACTTAATTTCTCATGGGTTTGTGTGAAAAATACTTTTTTTAAAGTTAATTTAAGCTTTCATCAGAGTGATTTAATGTTTCACCCCCTGAATAAAGACTTCGTGAGACCTCAAAATAATTCCTTCAATTGTTGGAGGATTAAACTTTGTTTCCATTTTCTTAGAAGATGTGCAGCCAGATAACCTATGAAATGTAAACAGATTGTATGCCCTTAACTGCTTTTAAAGGGATTTACATATTTCTATGTGATTAAAGAAAACATTTATGCAATGGAAAAAACAGCAGCATTTTTTTAAAAACACATTTAACCTTTTTTACAAATATATGACATGAAAAGATGTGAATTATTTAGTATAACTTCAAGCAAAAAATATTATTTCCCCAATAGTGAATGACAATGCACTAAGCAATGAAATGCAACATAGACATACCTTACATCAAAAGTAGTTTGTCTTCTAGAAACATCCTTGAAACACTTGCCTTCAGTTTTTCGGTTGTTGTCACACATACAATAAAGTTTTGATGATAGATTATCCAATTAAAATTTGTAAAGGTACAAAGGCATTAACAATCAGAGCATTCAGCTGGATTTTTCTGTAGCTGCAAATTGCTTTACTATGGCCTATTTTTATATTTCTTTTCACATAATCACCTCAGAGAAATGAACTGATACACTGCTAACCTTTTGTCATTTCTGAAATAACATTCTGGAAGTAATCACAAATCTTTGCAATCCGTCTTTCTTCAGCTTTCCTTTTTACATGTTCATGTCTGTTTTCTTCCTCTGAAGTAGTCTAAATAGACAGGAAGTCATGAAACTTACAAAGGCAATAGTTATTCATAAACATTTATTAGCAAACTAATTCCAGATAGTTCATGATTATTCATCAACAAATCATGAACTGAAGTGAAATGAATTATTCACAACTAGTTTATGTCTCCAGCATCTTGCATTAATTATTGCAGGTTTGATTCTTTTTGAGTCACTCCAGTTAGCGTCTGTCATGATTAACAAGGATAGCATGCACTGTTACACAAATCACAGAGTTCCAGAGAGCGAGACACAGAAAGGATAATTTTCAGTTGCCTATTTTATCCTTAATCACTTACATATCATTATTTATAAGCTGAAAATTCACCTATATGAGAATGGTAGAAAAAACTTTCTATTCTAAAATTAAAATAAGTAAAAAATAGAAAAATACTGTAGGGAATTATAGTTGTTAGTTCTGCCTCTCTTTCTTAAAGAAAGATTAAAATTATGTTTGAGGATTTTCTTTACAAGCATCTAAGTAAAAAATACAGATGCCTAAATATAGCTGTATTTTTCTTTCTGAAAAGTACAGCTCAATAGTTGATGTCTTGTATTTACACGGAATATAAAGGGGAAAATGGAGTATAATATAAATGGAATAAAATATAATTTTTTTCTAATTATATTAAAACTCAGCTATTCTACTGTTTTGTTTTGGGGTTTCTGGTCTGAGCTTTTTTGTTTCTTTGTTTGCTTTTGTTTTGTTTCTTCCTCCACAAAATCTGTCCATTATAATTTACTTCCTACATACTTATGGAAAAGCAGGTGGATTATACAAGGAAATAGAATCCCATATGCACTATAAAGACCCACCTGAAACATTGTGGCCAGAGTTAAAAGAAAAAGAAATACCTCAGGTTATTGGGTTACTTTTTTGTTTCAAATATAAAATAAATATATTTTCTGGCAAGAGTTTGAGGACAGTGGTGAAATTTATGTATCAAAAATTGTGAATCTATTTTCCCTGTTTTACAGTACTAACAGGGTTCTCTTCAATACAATGATCTGTCCCTTCCACACATTCAGCAAAAGGAGCCTTTTTTTGTATCCCTATTTTCACTTATTTACCCTCTTCATGTATACCAAACTGGGAATGGTTAAAATCCTTTTCTATGACCCTAAATATCCTCAGATTAAAATTTCCTATAAATCATTCTTTTATTCCCGACACAGTGTCAATCTTTTTTTTTTTTCTGACAATACTATGTTATTGCTCCTTGTAATTTTAAAGGATGCTGAAAAAATATTTTCTTGTCTCCTCTAGGAGATACAGCTGTCTTTTCTGGGCACTACCTGGAAATATTTTTACGAAGCATGTTTAAAGCAATGTCTGGCTAGAGTCCTTCCCTGGTTAGAGGAGTTTTTCAGTTTTATATAACTTAAGGCACCCAAAGGCTTCCAAGGCAGAAGTGGGAAAGGCAGAACATCTCACCATGTATTAAGTGTCAAGGAATCCCCATGAGTTGAAACCCTGCTGTCTGAATTGTTGCCTTGTCTTGACTGCTTATTGAAGCAAATGGGGGTGTGAAGCACTGTGGGGTGCATGCTGCTTTTCACTGGGAGGAAAACCAGAGCAGATAAGAAAAAACAAGAGGGCATGCCCTGTATATTGCAATACCAGGGGATCAGGACTCTAAGTACATCATGGAAGGCATCACTCCACTTGAGAGAGCACTTGAGACAAACCTTTCCTGTGCTTCTTATAGAAACAACTCAAACATTTTAGATTAGAAATATATATTGGATCTTTCCAGAGATTCAGCAAAGCACATTTTAACATGGTGTTTTCATGAAATTGCTATGTAATAAAAAAATTACAGATATTGTTCTCAGATAAATGACAAAGTTATAAAAATACTTGCAATTGCTACAACTAGAGGATTACCATTAGTAGTCACTAAATGTCAATAATATTAGAGAGCAGGGGCTTGGACATGCCCTCATACTTTGATTATTGAAGAAGACACAGAAAGAGTTCCTATAGACATGCCCAACATTAAGCAAAAGTGAACTTTTTATAATTTGGCTTGTTATAAATACCTTGCACCAATTACTTTGCTGTGGACTGAGGTTTCTTGTTTACTGTCCCACAACCTGGTATTCTATTAGTCAGGCTTTAAAGATATCTACAAGTTTGCCTGTGTCATAAACTCCCAACTTCAATTGTTCTTTCTTCCATTATGAACCCCTAAACTTTTCCTCTGGCACCTTTTATTTTACTGAAATTTTAAAGAAAATGTGTGTGAAACTCATGTAAGGGGAAATGTGAGTTTCTAACTAGACAAGTGAGGAATGGTGCTATAGTACTTATAAATAAGCATACATAAATAAGCAGGTGGCACAGATGATGCAAATCCTAAAATAAAGAATCCTATGTGTCACCTAGATAAAGGTTTTGACCTTATGGAATCCCATGCACACAAAAAATCAACAAAGGATGAGCTAGAAGAGAACATAGTTTAATTCTAAATACCCAGTTTACACTTCTTACATCAATAATTTAATTATGAAAAACAGATATATGTGTAAAAAATACCCTCGCAATCTGTTGTTTTCATCAACACAATTGCAACCTGGCATTTTAATAATTTTTCACAATTTTATTCCACAGCTATTTTATTTATAATATCTGCACTGCTCTAAGGATTCCACACCATTATTTCTTTCAATAAGAATGTTCTAGGAGAAAATAGGAGATTGTTGCTTGGACTGTTCTAACACCTTTGTGTCACAGTGAAACCTCAATAATCTCAAATAAGGAGAGTGAAACTCTTCCAGACTTAAGACAGAATCCTGACCTGCTAAGACAGGGAGTAGAATCTACATGTCTGCATGAAAAAACCCAAAGCGGGCTGTGTGTCATTGGAGGTATATCCTACCCAGCATGCTGCAAACAGACAAGGCCAGGAGACTAGGTAGAAATTCCAAAGGAGCATTTGCCTTCCATTTTTTCAGGAGCAATGCTTTAATGACAAGAATCCTACAATTCTGTGACAATCTTGACTCTGACAGACTTACAGAGAGAACAATTATGTGCTGAATTGTGCACTTCTGACATAAGGAAAAATACAAAGGTTATTAAGACACAGGTTAAACAGAACCAGAAGTTGTCTATATGCTAAAGAGGATCCCTTAATTTGCTTCAAATCTGACATTTTCAGATCTTCAAGTGTTTATAATTTACTGATAGCTCAGTTTCTTACACATGCAAGTTTGGTTAAAAAGTATTTATTGTATCATTTTGCTTATAATTCCTGGTTGTAAAGCAGGATCCCCTTAGATACTGTACACAGACATAAAAAACAACCCCTGCCCCAAAGACCTTACAGGCCAACCATAAGAGAAAACAGATGGGCAGAGACAGATGGGGGAACAGAAGGAAATAATGAGACTTCTATGATGGATATAAGAAATGTAATTAGGCTGATCATTTACCCGTGTATTGTAAAGTTTGTCATGAAAATGATGTCACAGACAGATTTTTCAGAGTTCTGCATTACAGACCTTTTCTGTCTCCTGCTGTAATAAGGGCACTTCTGCCACACAAAGTAGCACAGTTCAGAAGTTACTTGCTCAGTAATTGCTTACTCATGAACACTTTGCTTAAGCATCTCTTGGAAATTAGCCAACTTCTGAGCCCTTTCACAGTGGGAAGATAAGGCAGAGATAGCGTTTAAAGCTTTTCCTACAATTCCATTTTGTTAATGAAGCATCATCAGTTTGATAACATTCTGATGACCATGCTTCCTAACAAGGGAATGAGAGATAATAAAAGCGTATTATTTATATATAAATATATTACTATTATTTCATAAGTACTTTTCTCCTCCCCACGTTGTTACTTTGGTAGCAGGAGGCTGAAATTAGCTCCTTACTGAAACAAATTTACAGGTCTTTAGTTTTTCACATATACCTATTTATGTTTGCAAAATTTTGCTTTACTGGAAACTGAAGATCTAATGATTTTGTTGTGTAATGAAGAAAATACATGAAGGATGGTTAGGTTACCTTTGGTTTTGAGCATGAAACAAACAATCTCCACAGAAAAAACCAATGATTATGTTAAACAAGACAAAATACATTTGTCTTGTTTGTTTCATACTACATGCAGAGGACATGTGCTCAGCTAGAAAAAAAGACTGCATTTTTTTTAAGGTTAAAAAAAATGCCATGGAGCATCCAAATTAATATTTTGTGGTTTATTGCCAAGCAGGATGTTAGGAAAAGGTTTTGGATGTTAGGAAAAGGTTTTGGATGTTAGGAAAAAGTTTTTTGCTGAAAGAGTGATAAAGTTCTGGAATCGTCTACCCGGGGATGGTGGTGGAGTCACCTTCCCTGGATGGTGTTTAAAAAAAGATTGCATGTGGCACTCAGTGCCATGGTTTAGTTGAGGTGATGTTAGGGCATAGGTTGGACTCAGTGATTTTGAAGGTCTCTTCCAACTTGATGATTCTGTGATTCTGTATGAAAACATTTTTCTTGTCAAACAGAGACATTTGGGCCTGTAGTATGAATATGGTAAATAAAATAAATGCTTAAGCATACTTTCTTTCTAGAATTTAGATGTCTCTTGCACCTTAAAAAAATATATGGAACTCTCATTGCTTCCCAGAAATGCTAAAACCAACACACACATGCAAAAATAAATCAGTAAATCATAAAGGTTACTGGTCATTCAATTAAACAGGCACTTTGCAGCAAGCATCTTCATAATCCTGTTCTAAAACTTGGTATTTGAGGAATAGTAAAATTTTCTGATCCTTTAATTCTGAATATGGAGCAATTCACATTTAAAACAGAACTTTCTTAATTATGTTAAATTATGACTGAAATTCAGGTAGGACTGACAGAAATTATCTGCCCATGTGCTGTTATGGGAGGCAATGTTAAAGCACTGCAGAGCACAATTTCACTCTGGATAAAACAGGATAACACACTGGAAAGAAAACAAAAAGTCTTCAGTTATACGATCAGACCATGTAAAGTCACATGAGGTTTTGATGGCCATCAATTCCCATGAAAAGGAATATAAGAATGGGATAATGACTCTATCAAACTTTACATTAAACTCCTTTTCTGTTCAATCTCCTAGTCACCACAAAAGTACCTGGAATTCTTCATTCAGCTACATTCACCAGTGATTTGTTCTTTTCACGCACAAAAACCTAGTTCTGCTTCTCTTTGCAGCAACTAAGAAAAAGGATCAATTCACATCTGGCTCCACAGAATTAAATGTAAAGGTACTGGTGCCTTCAGTGTGAAGAGGTTTCACTTGAAAACATATTTTCTTCTTTCTTTTTCTGCCTCACAGAAGAGCTGTGAAGTGTCTGAGAATAACAATAATCTAGGTATTTCTTGTGAAGGAGCTAGAGCTAAGGTGAGGCAAATCGGGTAGCATCTTAACTGCAATAAAAACTGGAGAAAACATTCCTCTTGAAACATGCATTCAAGCCACATTCAGTTTTTCTTCAGCTTCAGTTATAATTTCAGATTTGAACTACATAGGTACATAAAAGGCTTCTGACAGTTATTATTAAAACTAATGTTCCTTTAAAATAGCCATAAATTATAGCCCAGCCAAATTTCTAGTCTATTTTAATTTTTTTCATCAATTTTCCCCCTCCTTTTTCTTTCCATATTTTTCTTCTTTTCTTATGTGATGGTACCAAGATGTGGGCTGGTCAAATTCACTTTTCCTGTGATATTCCTCTCTACACTGAAATGCCTGGCTAGTCTGCAAGCACCTTTATACGTGTTGGCAAGGACAGCCTCATCAGGCAAGATAATTAGGAATCTGATGATTTCAACCTCACTTTGTCCAGATGCAAACAGCATTTATATTTATTCTTTTACCATTTGTGATGTTATTTACAGTTTTGCTTGTCACCTCTTAATACATCCCTCTCTATGTCAGAGGCAGAATCAAAACATGGTACTGCAGTTATGTCCTCCTCTAGAAACACTTGGTAAGTGAGTGACTGATAACCTCTGTGTGAGTTGAATTCTGGATAGTGAAACAAACGTAGTTATTTCCACTAAATCAAAAAATAACCGTGGGAAAGGAAAAGATGTGAGAACTTGGTCCTTAATAATATAGCCATTTTGCTGAGTTGTAGCAAACTTTGTGTCCTTGTAGATAAGTAACTGCTCTGAGAAGAAAGTGGTAAGGCAAAATCTGGGATTTCTTTAGCATTTATACAAAATGCCCCCAAATTATATTTTCCTGTAAAGAACAGAGGTAAATTCAACAACGTCTTTTTTCTTTTTCAGACACATTTTTTTCAGCACATTTTCTACTACCCCTGATGCTGTAAAATGTGTCAGGTGTGTCTGTCTTTTGAACGTCTCACAAGACTGTAAAGTGCTTAAAAACAGCTTTCTTTTTGTGCTTCAAGCCTTGACCTTGATACTTAGGAAAACTGCAATAACTCAGAATTGGCTACCATCTGGGCTACCTTACCTGAAAAAAACCTGTCTATTGTTTAGCAGCTTTTTTAAAAATTAAGAGTTTTGGAAGACTAAATGGCAGGCAAAAGAGAGCTTTTGTTTCTATATTGAGAACCTCTGAGACTGAACACTGCAATACAAAACGGACAATACAGTAACAAATTTTTATTACTGCCACACTTCATGGCTTGATTAATGTCACAATTACACAGTGTACAATGCAATACAGTCCAATGGAGCATAAAGTGTCCGCAAATTCTGAAATATTCTGCTCTCACAAAATACAAACTATAAATTTCCTTGCATTTTACAAGTATTCAAATCAGTAATATAAAAAAAACATCTAAAAGGAACCCTAAATTTATTACTGGTGAGATTTTCAGGGATGACTTTAACTCAGGGGTGACTTTAACTCAGGGTTTCTAGTAAGGAATGGTGGAAATATATTTTTCAATAATACACTGTTTTCAAACAGGCTATTGTTCTACATGTCCTTGTAGACATTTGAAAGGTTACAAGATTTTAATAATTTAATTTTAGAGAGATCAGTTTTATATCAGGATGTATTTTGAAATATTTTGAAGCAGTTCCATTTATCTTCTGATTTTCTAGGTACTATCCAGCTATGTTATGTAGGGCTCAAATGGCTTCAAGTGCTTCACGAAATCTAATAAAAATTGAGCTGTTTCAAAGGAAAAATAGAACTTACAAATGTGTCATGTACCTCACCTTAAGCCTCTAAAAGTTTCACATTCTGAATTGCTTCCTTCTAAAAACATAAAAGAGAACATAATGCCAGCAAGATTTGCATCTAAAAGACATAAACCATAAAATTAGGCTAGTGGGAAAAAGAAATAAGCTGTTACTGATAGTGCTCATTGATATAAGACAGTGAGGATCACAAAGGGTATAAAACTGGCTTTCAGCCATCAGATCAGTAACACATATTTAAAGAATTCAAAATGAAATAATGATGGATTTTAGAAATTAAAATGTACACATGAGTAATCTCCAACAGTCAGGAACAACTGAACTTGTCTGTAGGCTGGATAAATCAGCACAAGCTTGTACTGAAGCCTCATTATCTGATGGCACTTGGGAAAGCCCCCAAGCTAAAAGGTTTAGTCTCTTTCTCACAGTGTTAGAAGGAATTCAGACATTCAGAAGAAACTTACAGCAATTGCCCTCTTGGCAACAAAATAGTTGGGCATCAAGAAATCATTCCCAAGAGCACTATATACCAGGCTCTCTGGACAACATACCCATTTCACTCTGGGGTTTTCTGAACATGATCTCTCATCTGTTTCATCAGTGTGGGCATGGTGACTGATGTGTACAACCAACATGCCCAAAATCAGTGAAAGTCTAGTGTCTACATGTCTCCATATCTGTTATGTGGCAAGAAGTTCTGATGAAGAGCTAACCTGTCTTAGGGAAAGAGATGATAGAAAAGACTAGGAACAAAATTAAAAAGGACAGAAGTATCAACTAAAACATGGTGCAGAGAGGTAGTGCTGACAGGTGATAGAAGTGAAGAGATTTTGAGATAGGTGCTACCGAAAAAAAAGTATAACTAGCAGAATCTGGATCCTAGGCAGAGGAGTGCACTCTTCTTGTTTTCTTTTCCTAGAGTTTCATTACTCTGTTGCCATCTCTTGATTTTAATTTCTATCTTATTTTTCCCTCATCTTTATGCTTCCTTCCGTGTGTACCTCCCTCTTTTCAGTCTCCATTTACTTAACTCCCGTCCAAACATCCATGGTTCCACCTCTCCTCACCTTCTCCTTACTCAGGAGAGATAAAATATGTTTTCTAAAGGAAATTACAGACCTTAAATGTCAATAAAGACATTTAATTATATTCATAAATTTGGGGTTAATAGTTACCCTTAAAAGCATTCGAGTAGAAAATTTAGGCATTTTCATAAAGAATCAGTGTTTTGAATATACAGCAACCAATGCTGTGTCTGGCAGCATGTTTGACATGAAAAGATTTTAAAGGAAGGGAATGACACATTGTGATGGGAATATATTATTTATTTGAAGATTGTAGTCATAATATATTAATGAAAATAAGAAGGACTGTTCTTAACAGTGATGATTACCATCCCCCCGGTTGACAACACGTTCAGGCGCTGTCCTACAGCACCATGGACAGTGACAAACAAGCTCCTGAGCTAAAGTTCAGCTGTTGCCACATTTCATCACTTCAAGTTCTTGACAGGAGCCTGGATGACTCAAGACATACTGAGCCTTTCACTTCTGTCATGGTCTATCCTCCAGCATTTAATATGTGAAACATTTGATTTGTACCAGAAGAATATTTTAAACTTATTCTTGGATCAGGTTTACCTCCTGCCTGTAAAAATGCAGTATTTGTTTTCCTTCTCACACTAACTCTTGAAGACCTCTCTAAAATCTGTCTCGTTATCTTCAGCTCACATATATCTCCTAATCCCTGGTGAATCTCAGATTTCACAAGGAAAACATTCCTATATGAGAATTACTCTGTTTTACAGAAACTTGAACTTTCCTAACAGTTTTCAATTAGGTAAAGGAGGATTCTTAAAACACCATTCTTTCAGACCTTAACCAGTAACTCAATTGTGAAACAAGACTTCAGAATATATTCTAAAAGAAATCTTAGGAGATGGAAGAAATTTGTTTAAAATGAAATTTGTTTTAAAACCACAGAGGGATCTTGTGTGGAATGCTCTAAATGACTTCAAAATGACATTCCAATCACATATCCAAACTGCCATTCTATCTGTGCTATTGTTTTTGGATGCAAATGCAAAAGACCCTCTCCAATGCATTGATTCTGATATTCAGTCAGACTATCAGACAGTTATAAAGCTTCCAGTTCAGAATCTCACATTATGAAATGAAGCCACCTGAGTTTTACCCCATCAGTTTAACCTACATCATATAAAAAAATGTTCAAGCTTCTTCTAAACTTACCCTTGAAGAATGTTCAGCAAAGATTAATATTACTGTTTATAAATTCAGTTCATATAAAGACAACAACTGATTACAGTGAAAATAATATTCTTATATTTAGATCTTTGGGAATAAAAGCAACACTGACATATACAATATTGCTATCTTCTTCAAAAGACTTGTGATTTTAAAATCAGTGTGTCATCCGACAAAATAGGCAAATGTTTTCTGTAATTCTTTTTTAATCTCACATTTCAGAACACAGGATAAATCACTGAAGTGCTTTCCCCACATTACTTTGCATGTATACTGCTGTTCATTGAAAGATTAAGTACAAGTGGAACGTCAAGAGGAGCAATCAAGAGTCGATTTTGCATGCTAGCAGCTAGCTTGAAAACAAAAAGCCCTTAAACAATCAGCACTGATTTTCCTGTAGTTTGACTTACAGAGCCTGTGAATGCAAATCAATATAGTGTATCTTCAATGCTGCATATTTTACTCTAAAATTTGTGGCTTGTCATATTTGATTGTCTATAGATTCGCAGACCTTTACTCCACATCTACAGAATCTATAATTGTAATATCTGTGCTTTGAATTTTTGGTGTTGTCAAATTAAAGCTTTAGATTTACCTGCAGTTCTATTTGTTAAGGATATGACCATAATCTTGGATATAACCACGTAAATCAGGATTAAAAACAGAAGCCAATACACTTATGCTGGTTAGAAAACAGAGTGAATTCAGCACAAATTTGAGTTTATCTTCTCCCAGGGGAAAATGGCATCCTTAATGCCTGAGTTTTCAGTAACATTAAGCCATCATTTAAAAAACACTTTTCCATTTCAATTTGAAAAGACTTAAAGTTTAGTTTTAGAGCCTAGTTTTCTCACATAGATGGAGAACAAGTGGGAAAAAACCCAACTGAGAGAGATTATCGTATAGTCTTCTGATTTAATTGACCCAAACAAATTCCTGCCCTGTAAATTATTACTCTTTTTCCTTTTTAGTTGTTTTCTGAGGAGTAATTGTTTGTTTTACAAAAGGATCAACATTCTTATGTCAAGAAGCACTTCTCTATCAGATTTGGTTTTTTCCTTTTTTTATTGCACCAGATTGGACGCTTACAATTTCTTACTGACAGAATGACAACACGCTGACAGATATTTCTGAAAACAGACTTCTGTGGATCTACTCTAAAACCACAGATGCTTAAGCATTCCTGAACCATGTCTGAAAGCCATAAACCTGCATTTACATTTTTACCATTAGCAACTAGATACATGAGTTACTATTTTGAGGTATTTCATGCAAACAAAGTTTCATATCCATAACTCTTTTCTATTTTATCCATGTCATCCCTCTCTGAGACACTGTATCCCTATTTCAAATGTACTGATGCCTGCTGTCTCAGGGAAATTCTGCAGAAAGAGAAGAGTTTGCACTTTTGAGCTGAGGGTGCATGGGAGACAAATTGGTCATGTTCAACAGCTGCAGCAGAGTTATTTGTAGTCTAAAATCGGCCAGACGAGCTTAGATGTGCAAAGAAAAAAGTGCTTGCTGAGGTGTTATCGTAGCAGTAAAATCGCTATATATAGCTCACACAGCCTGTGAATGAACAGCCTTGCAAAAAACCCACTCCCTAAAATGGAAAAATAGAAAGAAAGAAAAAGAATAAATATTCACAGGAAATATCTGAGGAGTTGTTTTTTTTTTCCTCAGGGGAACTGTGTCTCCTTCTTTGCTATTATTATCTTTTTATGAAACCTTGCATTTTTGGTTTACCTTTTTGAAGAAAGTGAATGAATCATGCTCTGAAATGGTAAAGTTTCTTACACTGTGAGTGGAGAATAATTAACTTTAATTAAAAATGCTTCATATAGTACCTCATGAGTCACAGCTTGTGCGTAATATGATGCCAAGTCATCATGCGCAGTGTTTAGCTCTTGAACTCTGTTTGTCTCCATTTGTAAAAAATGTGAACCTTATGCCAGATTTCCGAACTATCCAGAAATTTGAGAGCCCAACCTTGGTTTTCTCCCCAAATCCATTATGTAACATTGCCCAATTTTGGCTCTATCCTCCCCAATTTGCAAAATTATGTTAAATAACATCCCTGTGGATAAAACAATGCTTGAAGTTCTTTAAATCGTTCTTTACCAGCCCAGAGGACAGCAAGTTTCTTAACTATGGTAAGTATCATGTTTTACTCACTGACTCCAAAAGGCTGCAATTCCAAAGTGGAAAGAAATATGACAAACCCCGTACTTATTGGCAGATCCAATTTTAGTACATGTCTTTCAAAGCTATCATAATTTCAGACAAAAGTGTCTCACCTAAATTTTTTTCATCCTGAGATGATTCATTTCCACATGAATATCTGTTCTGTCTTTTCTGAAAGCCAGATATGCACAATACAAGTGTAGTCATAGGGTGAGCTGAACAGCTTACATTTTTTGTAAGCTTGATGTTAAAACATTAACAAGCTATCATTATATATATTATCTGAGGTGTAATTATCTTTTATGACCTTTTCAGTGTATTCCTGTTACATCTTTTAATACAGAACAATTACTGTTAATTAATGGTTGCTGATGCAACAGGCAAGCCATGTTAGATTGCAAGTATCAATGCAAGGAGCCTCTGTGAGCACAGATCTAGAAGAGTCATTAAAAATTCCCAAAGAATAAAGAGGCAATAAGCAGGAATTTCTATATAGAATAGTATAGTAATCAGGAAGCTACACTCCTAATAATCCATGTTATCCTTAAATTCTCTGACTGCATGAATCATTTTACTCAGAAAGAGTGAGGGAAAAATTGCACTTCACTTTGGTGAAATGGCTCTATGGCAACTGAGCAGAGAAGTATTTGTGTTAAGTCTTCTGCTGAATTTACTATTGAGAAGCACAAGAGTTATTTCATCACCCTTTCAATGTTCTTAATCTCATTAGAATTGCCTAAGAAGCTGCCTCATGGAACAGTTTTAAAGTGAATTTGTTCTCCCTATACAGAACATACGTGACTGAGACAGGTTATTTTATTCTATAGAAGAAAACCAGTAATTTGGAGGTAAAAGCAGCAGTACTCTCTCTGCTTAAGCATCTCAGAACAACAGCAATACAATTCTTACTGTGAATTCTGTATACACTCTGCTATTTTGAGATTCGAAGAGTTGCAGTACATTTTTTTTTGTGACAGCTTAGTTCACAGTATTATATTTTGCCACAGAAATTTAGGACCTGAGCCAAAATGGAGGCAGTGGAAACGTTCCCATTGACGTCAGTGAGCCTTGGATAAGGCCCCAGACGGCTAAGGACTAGGATTGTCAACTTACAATTAGTGTAATTAATGCATCTACACTGGCTCCAGAGCAGTCCAGGCATAAAATTCCTCTTTTGCTGTTAGAATTTAGTATCTTTTACCAGTAACTTTGAGAAAGTACAAATTAAAAAGGGATGGAAAAAAAAAAGGGTGGGGGGAGGAGAGAAGAGAAAGGAGGTAAACATCTACAGGTTTTTGAGGGTAAACCAGAAACTTTTACTCAAGCCTCTGTATAAGCTGTTAATTGCTGATCTCTAATATAACAGAATCATAATATTCAACAATACAATGCCAGTAGATTGTAGAAAACTACAAAAGTAGTTTTCATTCACAGTTCAAGGCTGTTGCCTTTATGGGTCTGAAACCTTTCTCAATTAAACTAAGGTGTCTACAAAGAAAGGAGGAGTCTGCCCCTAATGACTAAATTACAGAGATGACAGTAAAAAAACCCATTTCAGTTAGTACAAGATTTGTTTCTGATATTTTAATGTGTTTACTACAAGTATTTTTGAGGGGTTGAAAAAGGTAACTAATGCAGTATGTCTGACAGAGGATCACTAGCTAATATTGCAGGCAACAGCTTCAGTAAAACTACAAAAGTGAACAGTGTCAAAACTTATACTATTTCCTTATTGCCTTTATATTCTAAGCCTTTTTCTTTTTACATAATAATGTGTGTTGGCTCTCTACTTCATAATTTGAGCTTCCATTTATTTCTTCTTGTAATGTTTTATGTCACTTATGTTTAATTCTGTAAAAAAAATGCACTTGTTTTTCAGTTAATTAAATATTATATCTTTGTGTGAAGGACACATTGTTCCAATGGGTTGCAACTCATAAGTATCCAGTACTCACACCAAGATGAATCCCAGTTACATGTCATAAGAATGTGAGGTATGATTAATGCAATTGCAGTGAATGATTAGTTCACAGGTTTCATTTCAATTAAATTTTCCAAATATTACTGATAGGGTCTCATATTCTAGCACTTCCCCAGACATTTATGAAATTTAAAAAACCCAACTCATTAGTAAATATCAAAGCCATAGTAGGAAGGTTGATGTGATGAAAGCAATTAATCAGATGTTCACATAAACAAGCTAATGAACATCAGAGCCATTTTTATGACTGTAACAGAACATTTAGTTTGAAGGAATAAATGTCTTCTCTACACTAATTATTCATTTCATATAGAAGGTAATTTTATTTTACTGTGTTGCACAGAAAATAATACTGGTAGAAAAGTCCATTTCAAATAAATAGTTGGTTTTGTAAAGTCTTTACTTACCCTGTGGGGAGTAGCAACACTTTCAGGAAATGTTTTAGGCTCTTGAAGAATCTGAGAAGCATCTGCTTCAATGAAAATATTTTCCTTCTGAAATGCTGAACATTTAGCACTTACTCATAGGCATTTCATAGCTGTAAGAGAGTGGATGATAAAAATCACAGTCTGAACTTGGGAAAGATAGTCTGACTTACCATTCTTGAGTACAGAAAATTAGAGTGAAAATGTAGGGGAAAAAGTGCATGTCGCAAAATGGGATAATGTTAGAATTATTTAGGAGTACATCACTATATACCCATTTCAATAGTACAGGATATTATGTATGTCACTAAATTCATCTACAATGTCTTTGACAACATAATGGAGGAAATAGAGTCACTTTGATCATTTAGTCTGTGGATGATTCAGCCAGCTAGCTTCCAACTCTACAAGCAAAACCAGTTGGAATTAATAACTTTTCTAAAAATGCATTTTCCTGAATTTGGGTACAGTTTCAGCAAATTCAAAGTTAAATAAAAAGGAAGAGGAAAGAAAAAAAATAAGCCAATTACCTAGATAAGTTTAAAATAATATTTTTTTTATTTGACATTTTCAAAAGGAAGTATTTCAACTTAAGTATGTTTTTGTTTCTAAACTGTTTTTAACTTTTGAAGTTGGAATTAGAAATTACCCAGATAAAAGCAAATATTCCTACTCCATATGAAAAAGAACCCCAGCTATAAATGTAACCTTCTCCTTCATCGTGCAACATTTCTGGACCAGCCACTGACCCAAAACATCTATTATTTAAATAGATCTTCCCTTCAGTTTCTCTAGGGACTATTCTCTGGCAGTGGTATGATCATACCCCCACTGTCTGAACTAAGCTGAAATACCAAGGTAGGAACTGGTGGTATAGAGCCACATATAAAACAAAGAATTGTCTATCTGTTAAAAAAAACCAAACCTGGATATTTCTCTGAAGTGTTTATAATAGCACAAGTGAAGACAGAGAGAGTGTGTTCACTTTGTTGTATTCATCCTTCTCATTGTCGCTCAGTTTTGTCTCCTTACAGAGCTGGAATCTGATTTTGCAATGTGAAAGGCACGAAATATGATGGAAGAATTTCAAAAAAACCCAAAACCAAACCAACAACAACAACAAAACACCCCAAAGATTTTCTAGATGTATGATTATTAAGAACCAAGTGTGCTGTGTTACTGTCTAATGTCCAGCTGAAAAACCAAAAGCTGCTGAAATACCTCTCTACGTGAGTTTACAAAAGCCTGAATATATGGACACACTTAGGGAAACTTAGAAATAGAAAAACTGGAACGTATATGGAGAAGAGCAAAGCAATTTTAAATGTCTGTTTCTAAGGGACCCAAGCAATAAATTTTCCATGATGATGACTGCACTGATACCTTAGAGCAATTTAGAAAATTACTGGCTATTAAATTATTTTGAAAGAAGCTTATTTTCCTTTTTTTTTTTTTTTGGTAATGTTGAATTCATCCAATGAAATATTATTTATGTATATAACAAATGACTAAATGACTCATTAAAGAAAATGAGTGTTACACCCCTTCCAGGGGAAAATACAATAGAGTGAATATTACATTTTAAAAAATGAATTAATACATAAATTATTTGATCTTAAGCTCCTTAAGAAAAGGGCATAAAAAGGAAAAAACTTCTGCAGCTGGAGAGTGGGAATATCAGCAGCTCTCCTCTGACTAATATTACTGCATCAGACAGGAAAGATAAGAGATTTCCTCTCATATACAAGAGTTAGGAAACTTGAAAAAGGATGAACCATCTCCCCAAGCAGAAACTGAACCACAGTATTTCTCAGCAATAATATATATTCAATAATCTGGGACAGGATTTGTAAAGGTCCTGTTAGTTTCACACCTGAAGAATAAATCTGGGGAAGAGAAATGTGTTCAATCAAAGGTCGTTTGGGCTACTGGCCATTGACTCAGCCCCTGTTCATGTGAATGCGATGGTTAGATGGCTCAGAAATACTATATATTCCATAGTCAGAGTGAAAATAGAAAAAGCAGGTAATTAAAAAGCTTTTACAAACATGGGTCATATCAATTTATTTAGAATCTTTGTCTTGCTTTTGTTATTTTTTTTCAAATAGCATTTTAATTTCCACCATTAAAAACAAACCAAAAAAAATAAAATGGGTCCTCCTCAACCTCCCAAGACCAAAATACTAGGTTATATATAGGTATTTTAACATATAGAATAGGCATTTTGCTGATTACTTTTAGATGTCTTGAACACATTTTTTGCTGGAGACATGACTGACTTCAGCATTTATTTTCTGATTGTACT
The DNA here is from genome assembly GCA_013398115.1 of Falcunculus frontatus. Lineage (NCBI taxonomy): Eukaryota > Metazoa > Chordata > Aves > Passeriformes > Falcunculus > Falcunculus frontatus. Next base: position 302,694 of record VZRV01009187.1, on the reverse strand, counting down.
AATTTTCAGAGTGAAACTGCTGTTTAGCAACTTTAAATTCCCTAAAAAAGGGTTACAGAAAAGACTTCCATAAAGCTACTTTAATGCTATCCACTCTCGTTTCTAGACATTCCCAGTACATCTATCTGACAGTGTCCTTGCATTCCGTTACCATTCTTAACAGGTGAAATCATGATAAATCCTGGATGTTTAAACTGATCTGAACCCAGTGGTTAAGGTCAGCTGACAACAGAGGAAATCAATGAAAAACAACTGAAGAAGACATGATTTTGCCTAATTGGCTCACATTTCTGCAGTATGTGAGAGCATATTCTTGAAAACGCAAAACTCAAACACTGTTATAAGCCTACCATTGCAAATGGTTTCTTTTTTCTGGTGTAAAAAAATATTATAATTTAAAATAACTGGCTCCATAGTAACTATAAAAAAATAGGACAGATCTTAAGGAGATTAAGCAGCAGAAAACATATATTTTCTTAAAAATGTTACTGTATCGTATATGATATTTTCATGCTCAGTGAAAGAGTGATTGTAGTCACTTCTTCAGAATTAAATTAACTGAGCTCTGTGAACTGACTGCTACAGATGAGAGAATCTGACACTTACAAATATATAAAATGGGAGTAGTCATTAAAAGACGTAAGGCTGTGAGTTCAGCACACCAGGAGAAGAAACAATAGGAGTAGACCACACCTCAGTCAATGACTTAGGATGTGTTTTGTGATATTGTGCTTTAGTTTCTTTAGCAAAGGGCACTAAAGCCCTGAGAGGCAATAAATTCTTATACACTTAGTAATTCTGTGGGATTTTGCAGGGGTTTTTTTATTATTATTATTTTTCATGCATAAAGTGGGGTAACCCACTTATATTGTCAAATCTTCAACACCTTTAGAGACTTCACTTTGTTCCCTGGGTAATCTTGAACACTTGAACTGGGTTTGCTGCCTTTTCTCCTTTGCTCTCCTGCATGACATTATGATATCACTGACCAAAAATTTGGACCCATCTGCAAAAGGACATTTAATGAACTAATTGAAGGTGTGAACTGAAGTGCATCATCCAATTCTTGCGCTGCTGTTTATTTCACACAAAGGTTCACTTGACTAAAATAACTCAAAGCCATGCTTCTGAATAAGAATGTCCATTCAGATGTAATACACTGCAGTCTAACTTCACACCTTTGGCTAATTCCTCCTAATTTCCCCAGTGTCTCTGTTTGGAAAAATATCCCGGAGGCACACTAATCTTTGAATCAGCTACACATCCTTTGTAATACAAAATTGGCTACATGCCTGGAACTTCTGGTCTCTGATTTTCTCTTTCATCCAGTATTTTTTTTCCTAATATTCCAGACAAGTAAAGTCCAGATGTTTTCTGCTGTTCAAGAAAGCATACACAGGGCACCCTTAGGCATTCAATCCTTTACTTACAAAAACCCCATTAAATTTGGTCTGTGTCATTTGACAAACATAGGCAAACTGTTTGACAAACAGTTTATCTTTGAATTGTTTTTCAGATAGTAATTATTGCTTATTACCTTAGGGCTTCATAGTTCTTGCAAATATTTAAATTGAATAGGGAATTGAATTACCATGTTCTCCATCACTGATTTTTATTTCTACAGCATGTAGGGCTTGAAACAGTTAAATTGCTTACCCAGCTAGTAAAACTGACTATTTGTCCTACAAATATAGGTACAGATCTCTATTGCAATAAGTACTGGGTCCAAGTAATTATTTTTCTAGAATTTACTACTCCTTACAGTAATTTATCAATAACATATTTTAAACATTAAACTCTCAGAAAAAAAATTGAGAAAAACTGACTCCAGGCTCTCTCATGCACAGTTCTGACCCAGAGAGCACAGTCATCGGAACTTTGGTATTGCACTTCTTGGTACCATTTCAGACAACTCTGGAATTTCTGTCTCTACTTTTGTGTGACCATTCTACCTTGATATAAATATAAATGCCTGCACAGGACAAAAGAAAGGGTCTCTTGTTTCTAGCAAGCAGAGACTTATAACACATACTTTGGTGACATTACTTGTTATGTACTTATTTCACATATTCTGATTCTTTCTCTCTCAGCAGAATAACAGAAAACGATCATAGTGGTTTTCATTGTTTAATGCCCCTTAATTTTTTGAGTCATTATCTTAGTGCCTTATTGTCGTACAATTTTATAACCACTGGTCATGTTGTAATTAGTTCAAAATTGAAGCAGGAATCAGCAGATCAAAAAAAAAAAAAAGAAATATGTCCTTTTTAAATTATGCCAGACAACATTCAGCCATCCTATATCTGAAAGTCTTATTTCACAGCATAATTTTTAATTTTTACAATTAAATAACTGTGTGTCAGTCAGATCATTTGTGATTAAGTGTACAAGTTCCACCAATACAATCTCTGAAAATCTTCACGTTCAGAGTCCAGCTATCAAAAAGTCATTTGCATTAGCTTTAGATATTTGAATAATATTCCAGAAGCCCAAGAACAGTCATGTAAATATGTTCTCAAGAACATTCAAGGGAAACTCCCCCCAATATATCTACTACTGAATATTGATAATACATTGAAATTAAGCAGATAAAAATGGTTCAAGAGAAATGCTCAGTTTCTCCTGGATTGAGAAAGAAATTGAATTATTGACAGCAAAAGGGGCTTTAAAGACCAGAAAAATTTACAAAACCCAAAGGCTGAAATTTGAACTTTTCAGCAGTTTGACCAAGATGATAATTAAAAATTTTTAATTATGGATTGAGCTTTTAAAATGTTATCTTTCCACTTATGAATCAGGTGAGAATAATAGACTCTTTAAATTATTTCCATATTTTCTTTCATTCGATTTCTTACCAACTTTTAAAAATAATTGTAATAAGTGCATTTCTAAACACCATCAAATGTTACAATTTAAACCACAAGATAGCCAGTTTCTTCTTTTGTATTAACAACAAGAACAAAAAAAGAAATTCATCTCTAGCACGCTATAATCCCCTTGTTCTTTCATTCTATTTTAGTATCCCTAATAAAGTAGTGTTGCCTTTCCTGTTACATCACCATAGCAAATTATCATCTCTTGAAATTCCTTTGGTGATGCATGTGAAAATGTAGTATTCAGGACAGATGTTCCTTTCGTGACCTTACTGCTGAAAGGGAGCAGATTCAGCTAAAGCCACATGGACCTGATTTCCTGAATAAGAGATAGGGTTGATACCAGGTCACTTTATGGAGAAGAAATACTTGAGTAGAATTTTTCACCTTCTAGGATTGTCTATGTTATCCTGAGAGCAAATCCACAATCCAAGAAAATCTGAAGCTGGGCAAGCTCTGAAGGAAATAAAAGTAAATATCCCTTTCAACATTTTCGCTCCCTTGTATATTGCCTTCATAAATTCTGCTCGATGGTTCAAGACTCAAAACACATCCCATTCTCTAAGAGCACAGGTATGTCTTCTTTGAATGCAATTATTTCCATTAGAGTAAAATTTTCTGACTCACTGATCTTACCACAGAGATTTTCCCCCTTCAGGGTAAGCACAGGAACTGCAAGCTTCTATCTGCAGCTCCCTAGGAAATAAAGAGTAGCATGCACTAAATGCTAACAAAATCCCCAATATAAAAACAATACCCTAAGGTTTCTAATTCGATATCGTCAAGCATCTGCAAATCAGTGTCAAGTGATTTTATCTATTCCTGCAGCAAAGGAACTGAAAGGGCATAAAAAAACCTCAGTAAGAGCCTATATAGAAACAAAATTGGACAGCAGCCCACTATTCCTCAAGAGTTTATTTTTTTTTTCTCTTGCTCCTACCCCCCCCTTTCTGAAGCCACCATCTTGGGTAGATACTTGCGTGAAACTTCTGTAAAAGATGCAAACTGGGAATGTGTTGATGGAAAGCCACTGGGGAGTTCGACTGTCAATAAACAAACTGGAAAAGGTGCTTTCTTTCTTTGGGCCTCCAGAGAAACCAAAGGATCATTTGTACAAATTGGTTTAAAGCTAGTGTGTTTTCCCCTTTTTCCTCACTGAGTATTGCTGAAGTGACGTATGGTTTCCTCCTGAACATTCACAAACCTCAGCTGGGGATTTACAAGGATGGATTCTGCCCATGTGCACCCAGGCTTGCCTACGTCCATTTGGGCTTCAGAGGATATTTGCTCATTTTTACAAATGTTTTAAAGTACAGCCAAAATAATAACGGAAAATCATTTTTTATTCTGTAATATTTTTCAGGTTAGTGTAGTTTTTGCAGCTGAATTTGTTTTATTTATATGTCCCATTAAGAGAGAAAACCTTCTGCCTCTTCTAAGAAAACATCATTAGCTCACTGATACACCCATATATCACCAGCTAAGGCAGAAAGGATGAAATATGGCAGTGCGTGAGCAAGCCATGACTTAGAAAACAGATTTTACTTCTGGTTGGTAAGCATGTACAGGCTTTTATTTCAGCCCCTTAGTATCATATATTTTTAGGGAAAAGTCATGGCAATATAATTCTTTTCACTGAATTTTCTGTGATTTTTCACAGACATATTTGACTTAATTCTACGGGGCTTTTTCTTTTCCGCTATTTAGTTCCCAATTTTAAAGAACTTTTTTTCCTAACTTTATCCTTAAAGAATTGTGCAGCAATGTGTACCAAACCTGACATTATACCTATATAGTACAATGACACTCCGAACACATTCTGCAAGTGGAGAAAGCTAGCTACTTTTAGCATGCAACAACTATTCTGTACTGACTTCCTACAGTGCTACTGTAAATTCCCCATCCTTCAATTTTTGCAGGGAAACCATGTCATTTTATTGCATTTCTTAAAAACTGAAGCTATAGATATACCATATATTCATATTACTTTAGGGGTTACATGTTCGAGCTGAAAAAGACTGGAACCAAACAGTTAAAAAGTGTTACAGCAAATATAAGACTTTGGCAGGTGGCCCTATATGTTGGATTTAGTTGCAATTATAATGTTCTTAGAAATATCAAACTGCAAAATCTCATTTAGTGTCTTTGTCAAAGGCAAAAATCACCATCACCCTTTACACACAGAGCAAACAAATGTTATCTGCACTACAACAGTTATGTATATACATTTTTTCTTCCATGACATTTAAATTTCTCAATTATATCACATTTCATAATTATCTTTCGATTAAGAAGATTTTCCTCAAACTATACTTGCTGTTTAAAATGAAAAAAACCCAACATGTTACCTTCTCCTAACTTTACCTTTTTATCTCTTTTTTCTTATGCTAAAGGGTCACATTAATTTTTGACAAAAATGGAAAAAAAACCAACAAAAAAAACCCCAGTGAAAAGCACCCTAGAAATTTATCCAGTCCAACCTTCTGTTCCACGACAGAATTAATTATCTGTAAATCCTTCACAGTATGTTTGACCAATTGGTTTCAACTATCAGTTAAACTTTCGGGTTCTTCCCATTGTTCACTGTCCTTACTGTTACATTTGATACTTATCTAAACTGCTTCAATCTGCTTTGTTTTAGCATTGTGCTGCCTACCATTTAATCCTCCTCAGTACTTAAATGGAGAGAAAATGTTGTGGTCCTTTCCTATTTGTAGATAACACTGTGATGTTGGAAGACTTCTGTCGCTCCATAGTTTTTTATTCTCCAAACTGAATAAACATTTCCTTCAACTTTTCCTCTAAGATCATGTTTTCAAAATTTCCAATACATTTTGCTGCTCTCTTCCATAAAATTTCCGATGGCATTTCTTCAATGTGATACCCAAAAGGAGACAAAATACTCCAGGTGCAACTAATGCTGTAGTACAAGGTAGAACAGACATGTTACACTGAATATGCTACTTTATCCAATTCCTAAAATGTTTGGTTTAACAGCAGTCTCAAATTTTTGGTCCACATTCAGTTAGAATTCACAGTAAGCAGGATCCCTTTCTCAGGAACTAGTACTATTTAGGCATAATTCCCCAACCTGTTTGGGAAATCATTCACAAATCATCCACATTTGATGATTTCTATAAAGGATAGAACTTTGCACATATTTTAAAGAGAAAAACTCCAAGAAATTTCAGCAATAATACTGATAATACTGGTACTACTACTGCTACTACTACCATTATTATTTCTCCAATTTACTAAGATATTTTGAATTTACAAATATATCTTCTGAAAAAGTTGTAGCTACTATTCGCTTGCAACTGCTGGACAGTTCAGTGAACATATTATTTATTCTAATCGTCTTTGCTGAAATACAGAACAGTACCAGAATCAAAGAAAAATAAAAACCTCCAATGAACACATCCTTTAAGTGGGAAAGATAACAATTGCTTCCTACTCTCTTGATATAGTTATCCCATCAGCTTTGCACCTACCTTAAAGCACATTTCCCTTCCTTACTTAGAAGCTCCCTAGATATATAGATCTAGAAGAGGTATTAAGGAAGAAGCGGTCTGAAATGACATATTCATTATGACATCTTGTGTAAATTCACCCTTAGTGCTAACTCCCTCACTGGAACATAAAATTAAGTTTAATTTGAAACAGTGTCGTGCATCTGACTAGTTGGCAAGTAAGTTGAAAAGCCATAAAACCATTTTCTAAATTGATACTTATTTGAAAGGGACAGAAGCAGGTGTTACCTAGCATCCAGATATTATCATCATTATAATAGATTCCAGAATAGCATAAAGAAAATACACAAGAGAGAACATGGTGCAGAAAAAGTTTTCCAAGTTAGAGCTCTGTCACCAGGCTGTATAATAGAATTTTTCTGTACTATGGCTTAGAATATAACTTGAAAGAAATGGTAAATTAAGACTCTTAGATACATTTCTAAAAGTTGTAAAGATCAAGTCTAGTTTTCAATGGCTATTTCTTCACACAGAAATAGCACAGCTGACACTAAGGTTTTAAGTGAAGATAGAAGCATACAGCTGAACTAAAGGTCAATAAATAGCTCTGGAAAAAGCATGGATTATTTTTATCCTCTGTTTTGATATTGAAGACAAGTTCACTGCCTTCCCCAGTGCACCGCTGTTGGATAACTGAGATTACTCAGACTAAAGCAAAGATTCATGACATAGTATGGATGGAGGCACCCTGTGGGTTCTCTGAAAGCACAGTAGTGATATCAAAACAATCCTTCTCATCTTCCTCAGTCCATTTGCCTTTAAAACCTCACAAGAAGTATTGTGATCCTGTTACATATTCAAATAACTTTAATTTCGTCCGAGGGGCTCTTTTGCCAATTTATAAATTTAATTATCTTTTAAGAGGTTCACCTCTTGTAATTAAGAAATTGCATGGAAGAATAATTATGCACAGAATAGTATTCACAAGGTCTCAAAGTATGCAGAGACATACTTACAAGACAGCAGAATTTCATCTTGGCAATTAGTTTTGAATGAGTTTGAAATGCACTGTTTGTGTCTTTAGACACCATCTTGTGTGTAACAGAGCCAGCAGCCTGTTTGTGTTATGATACTAAGCTGTTTAAGGAAAGTTCAAAAGTGTAGTAAATTAGCTTTTTAAATATAAAGTAAATTGTAAATTGAGAGATTTCTTTCTTGAAGTCCTGCAATGCAGGAAATACATTACAAATAACTCTGCTTTTTAAGCACCCTTTGCTAAGGAAAGCAACCATCAAAGCAGCACGGCTGAGGATTTTGGAACAGCTAGAAGTGCTTTGCTCTGCTGGAGAGCTGCAAGTGCAATCATAGCCTTGGCACACACAGACACCGGAGAAGAACTCCCCACAAAAGGTTTGAAAAGTCCCTTCTCTCTTCTTCTGCAAGACAGCCTGCAAAACTTAACCTCTGATGTGAAAAAACCTGAACATGTACACAGAGAGACCTCTGACTGTCATGTCTAGTACCACTTCTTTTTTCATTCTGTTCCTGCATCAGTCTCTACCCATCTCATGTCTCTCCTTTCACTACACTGTGCATCAGTGCAGTCAGGCAGAGAGTCTTTTTATTCTGTAATTGTATGCTCTGGAGCATCAAGGAATCTCAGGCTTGATTATGGCTCCAAGGTGCTGCTGTAGCAGAAATAATTATGTAGTAGAAAAGGAGAATGGGATGATCTTAGAGCTTTATCTCTGCCTAGGGCCATGGACCCAAATTGGAAAAAGCAATTCATTATGTCTGCTGAGTTATCAATTGCCAAGTCTTCTGCAGAAGGTGGGTAACCGCAACAATTCTCATTTTATGTAGGGAGACATAAGGACAGAGAGTAAGATCAGAAAGGTATGTTGAGAAGGGTTTTTTGCTTTGCTTAGTTTTTTGTGGGCACAGGTTATAATTGGGTTATAACTGGTTATAATTGGGGCATGTAGTTATAATTAACTACATGTGAATAAAAGAGAACACAACCATTCCTTTGGTTGTATTTTTGAACACAGCAGACTAACAATTTCATTGCTATCTTAAGTTCTCTTCTTGACATACAGAAAAGATGGTTACCGAGCCTCATTAGTTATTTACTGAAATCTTAGTACAGTGCTTTGAGGAACTTTCCCTGGCAAGGCATTGTTGCCTTGCCAGGGAAATTTAGCTAAATTAAAAGCCTTTCTGATAAATTTAAGTAAATCCTACTGTTACATATTTCCTACAGTAAACCCCATTCATTATGAGTGAGACTACAGCTGGCAAGTAGTAAGCTCATAATGCAGAATCAAAAAATGCAAGTGGGACTTGCATAGACACCTCTTGAAAAACTGTGTCCTGATGAGGTTTTTGGAATGAGTAACATCACTTCTCTGCAGTCTTTTCAATCTTCATAAGCTTTAAAACCTTATGGGCTTTGTAAGAATCCTAAAGAGATAGCAGAAAAGAAAAATCTCTATAAAACTTGCATGTAAAACGTTACCTGTAAAGAATTTTTTAATAATATTTGCTGGCTTATTAGCATAGGAAGAAAATGCTTAAAATTTGGAGTGAATCTTTCAAGTTTAAAAAAAAGTTAGTGTAATTTTCAAATAAAGTATAGATAGGTCTACAGAAATGTCTTGCAATTCACATTAAGTACAGTATACTTTTCACACAACTATTAATACAGAGCAAAATTACTATTCAGTACTTCAAATTATTTACATGCAGTAGATGCAAAAGCAATTAATCCACTTCATGACATATAACCTCAGTTGCTAAACTAATGAAAACAAAGTTAAGAAAGATTAAGCTAAATGATAAAAATTCACACGTGGGCAAATGAGACTTCCAGGAAATGAGAGAATCCAGAAGAAAGGACAAATGCATTTCAAGAGCTGTCTTCATGGAATTAACAACAAAATTTAAAACTATACCTACAATTTTCCAGGAGATCTTTGACAAGTAATATTTCCCAGTTGCCGAACTTTGACACTGGCATAAGTCAAACAAAAGTGAACAAGGTTTCCCACACATACACACTTTTTCTGAATAGAAGGGACATAGATAAATAAGCGAACCTAGAAGAGGTATTTGAGTTAAAATTATAAGGAAAACTTATATTTTTATATTTAAAAAAACCTAATAAATAAAGACGTTTCAGAGTAACATGGGATACATAATGTTGTACTATTAATATTGTACTACTTTTGCTGCCCATTGCTATTACAGTGGTGAAATGGTTGAAGAACATAAGATGGACCAGAATTCCTGTATAAATCTCACACTGAGTGACTCCAAGCCTTTGGTAAGACTTTCTTATATTATCCTTTTTATGTAACTATTATTAGGTTATGCTTAATATAATAAGATGTGATCCAAAGGTTTATGTAAGGACTGGAATATAGATGCTCATGTTTCTCATTTGTTGATCCAGAGCTGTAATTTCTGTAATACTGAACTTATGAAATTCACTTATTTATTTATTAATAAAAAGCCCAGAGCCTGAGCTATACTAAAACTGAAATGACCAATTCCCATATTTGGCACAAAATCTGGAATTCCAGCCAAATGTAAGGAAGAGCTTTTCTGAAATGGAGCTTGATTTCAATCATATGTGAGTGAATGATGCGGTAAGGTGCTTGTTTCAAGGCTGTCCCCAGGTCATAAGAAAAGCATTTGGAGTTTTATGGAGATATCTCATCATTATCTCTTTCAAAGCCTCATCAACTCTGCAGGACAAATCTGTCTCAGCCAAACCGGTACTAAAAAGAAGATGTTCATCTAGTCTTACTTAATCTTTTTTTCTTCTCAACATAGGGCAGAAGGGCTTTTGTTTCCATAGTTACTAGGATATTTCCTTTGAACTTCTTCCAGAGTACTTTTATCTTTTCCACATGCACTGACAGACAATCCTATGAAGTATGTATGTATTTGTGAAATATTCTGTGCTTCATTACCAATTCTTTGCTGGATATAACACAGGAAATTGAGCCCACTGTTAAAGCCAAATTTCTGACTTGCTGATTTAGGTGTTTTAATATTTAGAAATGTATAAATAGACCTCAGAATATTACAAGTGAAAGATAAAATCAAGAACACTAATTCTGAGAGTTTTTCAATGTTCTTATTGTGCAAAGCCAATTTGTTGTTATTAGGTATTTTGAGTCAATATAGTTGCATGCTTTCTAAACTGAAGAGAACATTTTTTTTAAATTAAAATATGTGCTTCTTAAAAAAAGTTGCATCAATATCTGTTTACTGGCAGTAAGAACCTCAGGAAAGAGGTTGTTGGTTGAGGTTTGTTCATGTTTGCTTTTTGATGGCTTTTTGTTCGTTTTGTTTTTAAGACAGAAAAGTCTGAACTTTACTTGTATGTATCTAGCTTTTACCCTTGAAAACATTTCTGTCTCTTGAAAAATGTATTCCCATTGTGGTCTTCAGAATGGAACCATTTTAGCATTTCCTCCAAAACTATTCCCTTATAATTTAAATATCAAGTCTTCAACAAATTAAAAACCTCTATTCTGTATATCTAGATACTCTATGCATTCTAAACTGATATCAAATGCCCATGAAAAAAGAGGCAAACCAAACTTCAAAGAGTTTCTTTTCTTAAGAGATTATTTTATAAAGCTTTTACATAGAAATACATACAACAAGTTCCAAAGAAAGACATAAAACCAGTTCCATGGACTACATCAGTGATTCTCAAAGTACAATTCTTTGAACTAGAAGATTTCTAAAGCAGTAAGAAGTGAGCTGCCCTTGTAGTATGAACCACTGCTCAAGCCTTGTCCTTTCACTCTGAGGGCTTGTGCTCCATACGCAGCTTGTAGAGCAACTCCTTTCATTTCTTCCTGGGTAGCTCACTAAAAAGCCTGGAAACAGAGGCTATATTGGGGCTCTCCAACACTGGACACCAATAGTGGGGTGAAAAGTATGCCAAAGCGGTTCTATTTGCGCTGCCATCTTCTCTCTAAGGGAAGGAGAAAATGTGTGGGCGGCTTGTTTAACAGTCAAAGAATTGACACCCCAAATGTAAAAAAAGACACAATGTAGGATTGTGCCTCCTTCCTTGAATGGATGTGGTAGATGAAAAGATAGAAATTCCTTGTATTGATCCAACTGCACTATTTTACAAATAGCTTTCTACGAGAAACGGAAAACTCAACAAAACCAAATCAAAACAACAATCTAGGCTCTCACTAAGGCAAATAATAGTAATTTCAAATGTTGTCTGTTACTTTTGGGGGGAAAACACATAAACATAAACACTAGCTCATTCTCACAAATGATTAAGGCTACACAGAGTCCACAAAATGCCACAGAAGACTGTACAGAAGCACAGACTACATTATAGATCTCTCCTAACTTTAAGACACAAAACTCCCACCACCTTAACCATAAATAGCAGCCTCATTTATGTTCTTTTATATTTATAGTCAGAAAACTCATAATTCAAAAAATGTTGAATTCAAGACTCCCTGTCACATGTTTTGCTACCATTAAAGATTGCTAGCAATCAATAAACTACTAGGAATGGCAGGTATTCTTCTAACGAAGCACTTAATAAAAATAAGTAGGTTGGAGGTTTCCATCAGCAATTGTCTAAAGACAGTAAACAAATTATTGGCTTAATATCAGAATGGGTTGATCTTTCACTCAGGGAAGCAAAATTCACAAACACAATTTTCATTGACAGCTCAAGAAATAAATACACATTACTAGGGCTCTTTCTGATAGGAGAGATGATTTAAGGAAGTGTTTTACTTCTCTTAGAAAGCAAAGTGGTTTCAATAAAGACTTTGTCTAAAATTATACTTGAATGCATTATGTGCCTTGTATCCCTAATTATCTAATATCCATTGCTAAACATTGTGGGAGTGGACATTACAGGGGCAGAGGTCTAGATGATTAGGTTATTCTTGATTCTACTGACTCAAGAATAGTAGTGAGCACTGAGTCTAACTTCTTTCTGATTCATCTGTTTCAGTAGCTATATGAATTTGGATGAAGTCCACATAATTCATCTTGATATAAGATTTTTTTACAGGGAGAACAATCCATAACTAGGAGAAGCTACTCAGGGTTGTGACTGAGTCCCTGCCACTGGAGGTTTCCAAGGCGCAACTGGACAGGGTCCTACATCATCTCACTTAGAGTCTCCTTCCTATGACAGGTTGGACCAGTGACCTTTCAAAGTCCCTTCCAGTCTGGGCTGTTCAATGATTCTATGTTTGTGTTAGTAAGCGATCTGGTACAAAACTTGATAGAAGTTTCTTTGCTGCATGTTATTTAACTTTAGTTAACTATATATACCCATGAGATATGTGAAGAAGGCATAAAACAAGTACAGTGACAGTGGTGTCTTCTCCAGATGCTTCATTGCTCTGAAGTGTCATTTCACTTACATGTGCAATGTGTCTGCACTGGCCCCAGCAGACTTCAAAACCGGATCAAAATTACTCTTTGCAGCCAAATTATAAGCCCATTAGACCATTCAAACAGATCCTAGTATATCTCATTTATTAAAAGGGAGGCAATGTTTGTGAAAAATAGCTCCTTATTCCCAGATGGAATAAGAGCTGCTCTCTGCAGTCACAGAGACATTTGGCAGTTACAACGTGATGTTGACACAGCTGCAGGCCCTGGGTGCTGAGCCAGTTTCACACAGATCTGCTCTTTCCTTCCTCCCTCTTCCCTCTTAAAATCCAAGGAAAAGTATTGGACAGTTTCTCACCTGGCCTAGTTGGTTTTGTGCTTGAGTTGTTACAAGATTCTGTCACTGTCTTGCTTGATGTAGGCACATTTGTCTTTTGTATTTTCAGAAGGGTTATGAAGTCAGCTCAGTGCCTGTCTCTGAATACAAAGTTGGTTGTCAGTACATGACTGGGTCAGGAGTTAAATGAGGACAGATCAACAAAGACAAAACACAGATGAATTAACTCACATGGGTGGGAGTGAACCACAAAAAATAAATTCATATTGTCTGTGTTTAGTCAGGTGTCTTACTGGATCCTTTGCTTTTCCTAAATGTGAAAGACTTTTGTGTCTAACTTATCATACAACTCAAAAAATACTGAGAAGACAGAAAGGAAGAAGACATTAATATTTCAACGTTATGACCCACTGGGATTGTGAAATGTTTCTGCTTTAAATCACTGAATAGTGATCCACTGCAACAATTTTTGCCTGGAAAATACTAGATGAAATGTAGATAACACAGCACAGATTTCTAAGACACAAGTCCCTACCTTCCTTTCCCTTTCTTTGATTGATGAGTAACTGTTTTTTATGACAAGCTCATGCTGTTAAGTTACATAAACAGACTCTGATACAGTCAGATTTGTCCCTAATGCAAAGCTTAGTGTTCACCCACCCCTCTTTATAAAACTCCTCCAAACATTTAATATTCTTTTGGCAACTGCTTATTTTGGAAGAGTTTCCAGAAGCTCCTTCAGAAAACATTGTCATTGTCATTACATGGGGGAACGGGCAGAGGAAAGGGAGTTTTATTCTTGCACCTTTTCAAGTTTTAAGATGGTCTTAAATGGGAGCTACTTTGAGAGATACAGATACATTATAATTAAAAGGAAGAAAACCTTTCTCCTTACTTTGAGAGCTGGCTGATGAATTATCCATCTGTGAACTACTAGGGGAAAAAAGAAATGCTTTCCATGGATTTTTTTAGTGTATTTTTTTCCATAGAGAGCTAGGTGTTAGGAATAAATAAAGTAGGGTTTAGAACTACTCTCTGTGTGTAGCTATTAATAAATTTTTACATCAAGAAGATATTGACTGTCATTTTTGAATAATATTATTTGAAATATTTTTTCTTCCATCACATTAGATTCAACTCATTTTTGCATTCTGTATTGGTACTAAATTATCTTTTTAGCTTCATATTCTCTGACAAATCTTAGGCTAATTCAATTTAATTTATCAAGAGTTACTATAGATGCTAAAGTTTAACTGGTGACATGTCAAGTAATTTTTATACTCCACTTATATAATAATATTTTTATCTATTTTAGACACCATTACATAAGCTTCTTATTGTATAGTACTTGTTTATAAAACAACTTTTGCCACAAAAAAAATCAACAGTTCTCCATTGGCTTTTAAACTATTATACACAAAAATATTCCACATATGCTGCATTACCAAAAGAAAATGGATTGCACTTTCACAGTGCTCAGCAGCACTGGAAATCCTGAAAGTTGAATATTAAGAGAGGATAAATGAAGAAGTGCCTTCTGAGATCAAGATAACAGCCCTGTCTGGTACACCTAATGTCTTATACACAGCCACTGAGACCTAAATGTCATTGAAAACCTTTGAAGCAAAGTCCTGTATGACTAAATTAGGTGTGTCCTTCCTCCACTGATGGGCACAGAACCGAACCTCGCCAGGCAGTTTGCAGCAAATCACTCCGGGGCTCATGTACATCTGTGCGGGTCACTGTAACATAACCACTCCCTCAGGCTCCTCCAACTGGCACCAACATCTTGGTTGGTCTGAGGTGAGGGTAAAACAGATGGAATTGCTTGCTTCAAACATTGACATTAGTCAGACAAAAGACAAGTATTTCTAGTTTCCAACGATGCCCTCTAATCTCGTTTTTGCAATCCCATCAGAACAAAAGAAATTAGATTAGCAGGAGGAAGACCACCATCTTCTTTCCAATGAACAACTGAAGCCCTAAAAATGTTGATGTTTTCTAAGAAATTTAAATATATGAATGATATCTTTCTGCTCAACTTTGGATCAGAACAGGCTGTACATGTCTCTCTCTCTAAACAGGCATTAAAAACCCACCCCATAATCCAAAGAAAAAGAAAATTCCCACAACAGCTAAAGTTGAATACCTGGGGAATTTGCATGCTCTATAGTGCCTAATGACTTTATACACAAAAGATTAACTATCTGTATTTTTGCCTGGTATTTATGTTCTATACTTGCAATTATTCTTAGTGCCCAACTGGGATTTGGGTAGACTAGATCACAAAATACTTGGCTCTTGATTTAAGCTATATATCAACATTCTGAAATCCATGGGAAGTCACTGTACTTCACAGACCTCAAAAACAGAACAAAATTTAAATAATCAGTTAGAGAAAATATGCATTCCATGACAATTTTTTGAGCTTTTGAAAGACAGAAAACATACCAGATTTTAATTTAATAGATGGGCTCAAAAAGTCCAAAATAATTATAAGTTATTTCTTGTAACTGGGTTTATTTTTGGAAGAACTGCTGTGTTTTGTCCCATGAGAACTGTAGCTCTGATGCTTCCTGAATAGATCTTGACCTTCTCAAGTGCTCTTTGCTAAAGAAGTTACGATACAGATTACACGTCCTAAAAATAGTAATTCAAAGGATACTTATGAATTTTAATCCCTTTCTGATTCCTTCTCAAGCCAGTTAGCAGGCAAGAGGCCTCTCCTCTCCTTGGAGTGATGTGAAGCTACCCCTAACAAAGCTTGTACCTGGATAGAATGATAATCCTGCAATTATTTGCAGTATCTAATTAACTGGATATAGGTTTTGTCATGCTTTAAGTCAGAACTGAGGGTTCAGTTAAGACTTGTGTAAACCCTCAATTTCATTCATCAAAATATCTTGCCACTTCTTTGGTAGGGGCCTCAATGCTTGGCATAAGATACAGACCCCATTCAGAGACATCATTAATGAACCATAATACGGACCAAATATGGTCCCTAAAATTGCAAAAATCTCTGAAATTATGAATTTCATGCATTGTTTGCCAGATTAGTTTTTTAATTAAAGAACAAATCATTAAGAACAGTAGTTATTACTAAGGTTAGCTAAAAGGACAGATTCCTTCACTCAAAAGTCTGAGGAACACACAATACTCAAATAGATCTAAACTATTCCATACTATGTTGTCTGTATCTGCTGTTTACACAATACAGAATCTACTCCTCCTTCTGCATCTTCAGACAGTAGCTGAGATGATTAGATGTTTTGTTTGATTTTGAGGGTTTATGGTTTGTTTTTATCTTAAACCCATACTTTCTGGATTTCTGACATACCTAGCAGTCTTCTAGCTGCTGTAAGCCTAAAATGAAAGAGCCAAGACATTTGAAGACAACTCCATGTTGAGGAACTGTTGTGTCTGGAGATATACCCCTCACCACAGTGAGACAGGTAAGTCCGTGGATCAGAGACACCAGAGCTCAAAAAGGTATTAATTCATGGAGATCATCTGACATTTTGTCTGGTGGCTTCCAAATGCTTCCTGAGGCAGAGTTTGGTACCTAAATATGGAGTAATTAATCTGTCAAAGCTGTTGATGAAGCCACAATGTCCTGGAACATGCAGTGGTTCTTGCAAAGGATGCTTCATTTTGGTTTTGGGTCTGCTTTTTCCCATGTCCACAGCAAACACGTCAACAATTCAACCACTACCAATCCACTACAGTGATTGAATTAGAGGAAAAACTCTTCCTAGACCAACCACAGACCATATTCATTCAGCTGTCCTTAAGGTTCTGTCTTTATCCAGTGGGTTCCTTCTTCAGACAACATAGCAAGTAATAAGCACAGCCCTATACACTGGCTCCAAACTCCACAAGGAACTACTTCTCCTGCAGCTTGAATATAAAATATCAAAGCCATGGCTCTGTTTCATAAACAGGGAATCAGTACCTTACATGCCGACTGGTTTTTTACTGGATGTAATCAGGCAACTATTAAGACTTTAGAACTGACTTCTCTGCTTTACCTGTGTGCTAAATACAGTGTCATTCTAGTCTTTTATCAGAACCATATGGCCTGTTTATGACATATCTTCAAATGTTATTTTTGGATCTTTTCCAGTCTACGTGTCTTGATTTTACAATTACACTGTTGCTTTATATAGCTCTCATTTAGTCCTTGATGGACTACAGACATCCTGTTTGCTGGCCTATTATCCAGCTTCTTATCAGTTCCACTCTAAACCATTATTTCAGAGAGTATCTCTTGTAGTTGTGCAACTTTCTCAAGCTACAGCGTTTTCATCTACCCTTTCTAAAACAACTTGTTCCAAGTACTTGAAAAATGCTTTCTAATGAAAGAAAATAAAGCACATTTTAAGACAATCACACAAGAGAAGGTAAATAGACTAAAACATAACAATAGTATTGCTTTGATCATATGAAATAGAAATATCTCTTGCATAAGTCTAATGCCTCCACAAATTATCACACTTAAAGTACAAACCTCCAACAAATTAAGTTCTCCTTTTGAACATTTCTGAGGCACTGGAATTTATTTTCAACTTGTCACCAGGGTTTCAAGCATGATCTGACCAATAACCTTAGACTAGAAAAAAAACTCCTTGTAAATGTGTTCATTCAAGCAAGACAGGTTATAATTTTAATTTTTTTTCCTGAAGAGACATGTTTTCTCAGGTTGAAGCAAATGGTCTGTTTGCAGGCATCGTGCTCTCCATGCTGCGTGATGGGAGAAAGCAGATATAGCACATATATCTCCGGAATTACATTTAATATTAAAGGGATAAGCTAACTATGCTGTAACTAAGCTAACTATGTTGTAATTTTTTTTTTTTTAAACATCCCGTTGTTCCAAAATGCCAAGGTTTAGCACCAGCTATTTCAGGAGCTGACCATAAGAATCATCATTATTACATTACATTACATATAACCTCAGGCCACACACAACTGATTGATGTCAACTGCTCACTGAGAAGTATCTCCACTTGGGAACCAAACATTTGTAAGTACGCTACTCCCACCGACTAAAACAAAGTTATCCCATCATCCTCATCAGAACACTCTGCATCACCTTAATGACATGTATTTTGCTGATGGAATTGCACACCAAGGGGTGCAATTCCCATTACATAAGGAGGACGTGAGGAATGAGAGTTAAAGATAGCCCCATTTAATGACCTTTCATTATAGAACAATAGCTACTTCTACTAGTTCATGGCAGAATAATTTTTCCTGACAAAATTCTTATTGTGAGAGGCATGATTGGGAGTCCAGGATGCCTGACACTTTCAGGTGCTAAGTACAATTAGATAAAAAGATTAACTTTTTGAAAATTTATTAAAATTACCTAAAGAATTTTTAAAATAATAGTAATAATAACAGTACCAATACCTCAATCACTGCATTTCTCAAAGCTGTCAGCAAAAAGTTTGTGTTGCAATTTTACCAGAGACAGTAGAGAAGGAACTGCAGAATTATCCTTTGATGATGAAAGGTGTTTCTAATAGTAATCTTTAAGAACATCATCTTGAATGATGACCTATTCCCTCACAGAACCATCTCAAGAGAACTAACACTCAGTCTATGTTAACACCGAAAAAATATCAACAAGGTACTTCATAGCAGTGGTTGCTTATTTTGCAAATCTGAACCGAATTTCCAAGGAGTGAACCAGATAAGCAAGATAGTCTCTAAAGCTTTGTAACTTCTTTCACCAAAAAAAAACTGAATTGGGATTTCAGTAGCAGAGAATTACAAGCATCTTCTGCCTCAGAGTTCCCAAGATCTAAGTAGACCAAAAGCCCAACATTAATCAGCTATTTGACTAAGCATTTTGTTTTCTAGTTGCTTGAAGAGGTTTGGAGTATTTCCCAGTGTTTGTCAGAACTTTCCTGAATGGCTCAAAGGCTTAGATGCATGGCTGTTCTTACAATGCTGTGGCTTATGAGCATAGTGCCTCAGAGGTCTACAAACAATCTAATGAATCTCTGGATCTCCTCTGTCAAAAACAAACAGTATCAAGTTTAAAATTCTTCTCCTCTTCATTAAGAATATCTTTCTAGAAATTTCTGTATTTCTGTCCTTCTTCCAGCACAAAAGCATTAACTAACATGAGTGAAATGAGACAAATTAGTAGTATTGCATTATTGTTTTTTAAAGTACAAATTTAAGCTGTCAGCTTCCACAGCATCACATATGGACTGATCTTTGAGTACTACAGTAGATTATTCATTGGTCTTTGTTACTGTTATAATTCTCAAACATCAGCTCCTACTTTCTGCTACTATGAACTCAGATCTTAAATTGTGCCACAGCATTTTTAAAATACTGCATTTGGATGTGCTATTGTTTCATTCAATGCTGTTTTCATTAGCTAGTCTACCAGTCTACTAACTAAGTCTAGGTTAAATTAAGTGCAAGAAATGTATTACAGAGTCCTTTTGTCCAGATCTCATTATTTTTATCCTTGTGGTCCATCCCAAGACTGGAAAAGGGCATAATGAAAACAATATAGAGCATTTTCTAACCAGGAGGTGTTCATATCAAGTGTGAATGTACAAGAAATGAAATCTTAGAACTTATTTTTGTCCTCTTCCTTAGGATTTACACACCTTTCATCCTCCATAGTGACTTTAAAATGTTGTTGTGTTGATAAAAACATAAGATTAATCATCTGTATATCATCTGACTTAGAGTTGTTTCTCTGCCTAGTAATTGAGGAACAGTGAAAGCAGACTTGAATTTTTCCAAGTCATTCTTTGACTTCAGACTGAACCTAAAAGAGATACACTTTCACACCCTTGGGGGAAAGAAATAGAAAATTAATCTTCCATTGCTGTTATGCCTCTATTAGCAGCGGGGTATGAGGTCACACTGCTGCCTCAATAAAGATTGCTCAACCTCCTACGCCAAGTGATGTGGTCCTGCAGAGTATGAACAGCTTGTCTATGAAAGAGACCCTGGATGCAGTGGCTCTATAAATACCTAGCCTGTGCTGTTAATAAGGTATATCAGCTGGCAAAAGGTCTTGCAGATGACTAAAGGCTATTGAACGGTAGTTTTCCAGCCTTGTAAAATTGCTCTCCCACACCTTCTCCTTGGAGTTCACCCACGCACAGGCATAAATCCGGACAGAACTGTAAGTTCCCAAGATGCAAGGTGAAAGACAGAAAAACAGGGATTTAATTCCCACTTTCTCCCCATGCCATCATCCTCCAAGGTGGAGGATACAAAAGAAGGGGGTGGGATAGGCATCTGAAAAGCAAACACTGCAGCTACTTATTCCCTAAAAAGGCTGGGAAGTGCCTGGATCACATTGTTAGAATCACCCCTAATATTGTCTATGTTTTTCCTTTTCTATGTCCACTCTATCAAGTTGCATTTGTGAAAGAATCATAGAATATCCTGAGCTGGAAGGGACCCACAAAGATCGTAAAGTCCAACTCCTGTCCTGGCACAGGGCAAGCCCAAAAATTACAGCATGTGTCCAAGAGTGTCGCCCAAATGCTTTTTTGAACTCTGTCAGGCTTGGTGCTGTGACCACTTCCCTGAGGAGCCTGTTCCAGTGACCAACCACCCTCTGGGTGAAGAACCTTTTCCTAATATCCAAGCTAAACCTCCCCTGATATAAGTTCATGCCATTCTCTGAGATCGCATCGCTTGTCACCAGAGAGATCAGTGCCTGCCCCTCCTCCTCCCCTCACAAGGAAGTTGTAACTGCAATGAGGTGTCCCCTCAGTCTCTTCTTCTCCAGGCTGAACAGACCAAGTGACCTCAGCCACTCCTCATACGGCTTCCCCTCAAGGCTCTTCACCATCTGCGTTGCCCTCCTTTGGACGCTCTCTAGTAGCTTTATAACCTTCTTACATCATGGTGTCTAGAACTGCACACAGTACTCGAGGTAAAAGACTAGTACAGGGAAAGACTAGGAAAGGCCTACAGGGAAGCCTAGGACAGTAGCTGCAACTACTTGGAATGTATGGAGATCTAGTTCCTTCTCCCTTTAAAGGGTTTCCACTTATCAACCTCACTACACAAGAATTTAGAAGATTACAACTAACGAACCTCATCTAATATTGGCAATTTCCAACACCAGCACTATAAAATATTCACTTGCTGGGCCTTAATGCACATCTTACAGGTCACGTCAAAGAAGAAAGTGGAACAGATAAGTCACAAGATCTCTGTCCTCCCCATAACCAAGAAAACAGCTATGTTGTGGCTTTTTGCAGCTGAACACAACACAAAAGCAACTAGTTTGGTTAAGGGGGAAAAAAAGTCAATGTCAAAGGAAGAAATATAAGAACAGGGCACTTAGCTTTCTACTATCCTCCAACCCCTTCAGTGCTTCATTTTCACTCCCTCCCAAGATGCACTTTCTTCCTTTATTTTAGACACGAACAAGCTCATGGAGGAGACATTCATTGCTAGTGCTTATTATGAGTTTTTAGAACATACTGCATTCTTTGACTAAAGGTTCTACAGATCAGCTACATATGTGAAGGACCATCCCTGTTTTGTTTGAACCTGGCTCTGACTTCTCAACGGCTACTTGCTAATTTCTGCTGCTGCTTTTTTGCTCCTCCTCTCCCCACAATGAATATGAATGAATATGGCAGCAATTTTCTGCTCACAGCCTGTGTGCTACAAATGCATCACTGTCAAGTCTCCTCTCCAAGTTGTCTTCTTTCCCTCAACCACTTGATTGAACAGCTCTCTAGATTTTTACTATTTGTAACAGAAAATAACTCAGACACTTGTAACTCAAAGGTGAAAGTGTAGTACTAAAAGATCCCAAAACAGACAATAAAGCATCCTCAAAAGCCCACCACATCCACACCAGAATGCATGACCTTTTTATAAATTATGCATGCTTTTGTGCCCTACTGTTCCAGCTATTAGGAACAATACGATTTATTACACCACACAGTCAAATTTACAATCGGACCTACAGTGGTTATATTTTACAATATTTCATTATTGACTCCAAAAATGAAGGCAAGCTATTAAGCCCTGATTTTAGGGCTTATACATTTAAGGGAACATTTTAGGGGAAAACCCCACACCTTTATATTAATTTAATCACAAAAAGCAGTGAACCTTTCAGCTTCCCTCTTTCTTGACAGTTACTACAGTTTATTTTTATACACACCCAGGTTTCCCTAGCTCTTGCTCACCAAACTGGTGGCCAGTACAGGCCCCTCAGTCTCCAGCTCCAAGGCCTGGTGTATTCTTTTATTTGCCCATGATTACACGTCTCTAATATTCACTTAAAAATACTTCACACAGTTCCTTCTCGCAGTTTGTTCATACACTCACAAACCGAGATGACTCTCAGCTCTTCTGCTCTTAAATCTACAAGTGTCATATTCCCCAATACTCCAACAATAATGGAAGTCCCTTCCAATACGAAGTTTCAAACCTTTTTTTCCAGAGCTGTCAGTCTCTTGCCTAATCCTACCATGAACACCTTTAGCATTTTATCTCTAGAGATAAATCTAGGAAGTTTTATTCCCCAGAGTCTGATCTTTAGGAAAGAGATGTTACATTTATAGATAATTTTAGAGGCTTTAATTATATAAGCACAATTTAATAATTATGAGTCACTGTGGATATGGAAATAGTAAATCATGTTAAAGAAATTGGGTTACTTTTAAAAATGAAAAATGTTATTAGCCTAGATAAACCAAGAATCCTGACTTAGCCAGGGTTTTAAAAAGGTTCAGAGGAAAGTCAAAATGATGGATCATTGTTATCATTAAGAAAGCTTTGCTGTGGATGAAGTAAATCTTTATTAAAACTTTTCTCCCAATACCAAGCAGTTGTGACCCAGCATTCACATCTGAAAGTCTGTAACCTGAAGTCTGACTCTTTCCCATCCTTGATGGGTTTGGGGTTTTTAGGGCATTTGATTTTCCTGTAAGACTGTGGTAAGTTCAGTCGACTCCAGATCTGATGCAGTTGCCTGCCTTCAGGTTTGAGCAGTACCAAGGTATTAATTACTAGCCAGAAGAACAGGGGATTGGATGGAAAATGGAAAGGCAGCTGCTGAGAAGTGAAGTCTCACAGGATTTTAGATTAATACCAGTGGATTTTCATATTTTATTCAATGGTCTACATAAAGCTGTAATAAGTCAGATCATTAAATTTGCAGATGATACTATAAGCAGAGTATTTAAGACTCAGAGGGATGCAAGAATAATCCTGACATTAACAAAATGGGCTCAGAGGTGAGATAGGAAATTAAATGAGTATTCATTTAATGTAATGAAAATTGACACACTTCAGTAAAAATAATGTTCAGGACACATACTGAGACACAACTTAAATTATACTAAGGTAATTAATATGTAAAGAGAGAGAAAGTTATGAGCTATTCATGAATTGCCATTCATAGTTTTAAATTCTAAGAAGACATGGCCCCTGTCCTAAAGAGATAACAGACTGGCACAGACAAAATAACACACTGTCATTTAACACAATAAGAAAGAGTGTCTGCCAGCACAGTAGAGAAAAGAGAAAGAGAGCCCTCTGGACCTGCTAGTCACTAAGATGGCTCAGAAGAGTGACTGTGATGGCCATTGCCACATTAGACTTTTGCTATTCTCTTCAAATTTATGTCTGACTAGAGGTTACTTCAAGGCTACACAGAACGTTTTAAGAAAAGAATCCTCAGGTATGAAAATAGAAATGTTGTATTACCAGCTATCTGAATAATATTCAAGAAAATTAAATGCCTAGTTCTAAGAGGAGGCAAAGACATCCCAGCTGGCAAACAAAAAAAAAAACCTCAAAATCCCAACCTCTAAAAGCAGGCCTTTAACTCTCTCTTAAGGTTGCTGAAGGGAAAAGATCTGTGACTAAATCAAGCAGAAAGCCAGAAAGATGCAGAGGAAAGGGGAAAAAATGGAAAAAAACCAGAATCAAGAACATAATGAAACAAACCTGCAGGCAAGGTAAGACGAAGATCCTTTGCCCTAGTTCACACCAGAAAAAAAATCAACCCCAAAAGCACCACAAGAAACACCAAAACACTTTTAAAGTATATAGTAAAAAGACTGTAAAAGCCAAAGTATTTCTTTATTAATACTACTATAACAGCATGTCATAACACATACGTCCAGAGTGGGTATTCCACTCCTTTTCATTATACTAGTGAAAAGTCTGAGGAAGACTGAAAAAACTCCACCTCACAATTCCCCTACTGAACCATTTCTATTAAGGGAAGCAGGGTCCCCTGCTGTACTTGGTTTAGCCAAATTTCCCCACCCAGTCTATTAACAGCCCAAATTAACTAAAAGCATCTACAAACATGTAGAGACTTAGTAGACTTATTGTTTGTTACAATTTGAAGAGCAAAATTTCAAGGAAAAATAACAGCAGTGTTAACAGAGGGAAACTGCCAAGGTTGTATGATTCATTTATGTAGGAGCTTAGCAACAAAGGAGAGCTGTGAAATACTGTAATAGCAATAAGCCAATGGATTAACACAGCATCAAGCAACATCTTGAAGGAGATCAAAGTAGTAAACAAAATGAAACGCAGTGACAAGAATGAGAATAGGGTGTTCAGTTCTTAGTAGTATGAAAGAGTGAATGAATTGCAAAGGACCTACATCTTATAGCAACATAAAAAAGAGGAGGGAAAAAGATGCTAGCTTCACCTCAGTTAAAAAAAAAATGAAATAAATTTCTATTCCTTCTTTAATGAAATATTTTGTTGGTGTCTTTCCTAAATAAAGGACAAGAACTCTGAGTTTTATAAATAATGTTATCCTAAAATATTTAAACAAAAAGTAGAACAGTTACAGGACATAATGAAGTACTACTTAAGATTCCCAGAAAACAAATAATTCATCTAGGATACACTGCAATGTAAAAATAAAAAAAAAGGAAAAACAGGGGCTCACACTGGCAAGCAAGTACTCTGATTCTCTGATTTAAGTTTAGAAAACATAGTTTGATATGTTTATGAAAGAATTACAGTAAGTGTATCCAAATCAATCAAGTCAGAGGATATATAAAAAATACACTGTTACAGGCAACATTGCACCACACAAATAAAGGGCACAGTCTGTGATGTAAATGGAATAGAATCTGTTAAAATCTCACAAATTCTTATTAGTAAAGATAAAACCTCATTTAAATGTCAACTTACCAGAGAAGAAACCCGTTGTGAATGAAGAGCATGCTAGGTGTCAGGATGATGGAATCACACTCAGTAAATACGAGTGCATCATCTGTCAGTAACATCTCCTTGCTGCAAGCACCGAATTACATCTGCAAAATATTTTATCTTGATCGCATCTGCTGTTAGATATCGAGGTCTCAGCTTGTATATGAATGTATACAAATGATAACATTAAAAGGTCTAATTTAGCAATAATATTTACTACGCAAATCTCTGAAATGCCTCAAATACAATAACAAATATTTGGAAATAGATACTTCTTGATAGAAAATGCCAAAATTGTGGGTTCAATCCCTGTATGGGCCATTCACATTCAAGAGCTGGACTACATGATCCTTGTGGGTCGCTTATAACCCAGAATTTTCTGCAGTTCATCTGTGCTTCAGTTACCATAGAAGGTGGAAGATACACAAAATCTGACATCTTAATTTCCCACTCCTTTTTTTGTTGTGTCTCTACTAGCACTCTCCCTCACCCCATCACGTCACTCACCCACACAGTTGGGCCTTCAAGGTGTAATTCTGCTTTTCTGTTTGCAAGAGATGATAAGACAGGAAGTATCTTTTTCACTTCTTTCTCTCACTTTACACCATAAGACTGCATGTATGACTCTGTTTAGGACAGGAAAAGCAAGGAACTCTGATACTACTGTCTACTACTGATACTCCTACCAGTTGTGTTAGAAGCAATTCCAAAACATCTACTTTCAAATATTTATTCTAAATTTATTGATGATTACTTTTCCCATTATATTTTAAGGCTTCCTTGCCAATTAGTTTACCAGCTTCTGTTTTGCAATGTTTAATCCCCGAGGACTCAAAGGTTATATGCAAATTGACCTTTTATTCTCTCAGGTTCTGGTGTGCAGCCCAGTTGTGTCTTGACTACCTGCTGGCATATGGCAGGAACTTTTCACTCCTTCCCTCACTATGACAGATGATTATGCCAGTCTGAAAGCAGTATTGTGTCCTCAATCTAAAGAAGAGGAATTCCCTGTTAATTCCAGCTACCATCCTGGAATTACAGACAGCCTGGGAAAACCAATTGTAATGCCTCTTAGCTTTTGGTTTATTTCTTATAAAGATGACTCCTTTTGCAGTCTTCAAATAGCCTTTTTTGCCTGCTTTTACATGTAGGTGACTGGAACTGTATCTAATATCATGGCAACATGGAGAGAGTCTCATCAGCAACTTGCAAAAATAGCATTAAGCCCTTTCCCACTTAAGGAATTTCTCACTGCACACCACCTTCTTTCTCAATCCTTTAGAGACCCCTGGAACTGACTAGCATACCCAGCTATTACTTCTCAATTACACTTAGTCACTTGTGCTTTGAGTTAACAGCAGGTTTTTGTCATTAGCCTTTCAGTGAATGACATTGCTGTTCGTATTACTAGAGTTCATTCAATTTCTGTTATTCTATTTATTTAAGATTATACTATATCCAGATCTGTCTGTCCCAATGTCTTTCAGCTTTATCAGCTAATTTTAATTTCTGCATTCAAATGTACTGTGCCAAGGTAATTAGAGAAAAGTTAAATAATAATAACCCCAAGACTGGGTCTCTAAGAGTCTAATATTAACTCCCAGGGTGTTTTTTATCAGCTTCATCCAAGAAAATTAGAACAGGTGAACTGCATGAGACCGGAATTTCCCTTTTACCTAATTGCTTAGGGAAAGTATATGGTTTCTGTGTTGAATAGCCCATGAAAGATTTTTTTTTAATTCCATAAATTCAAGTATTTTTGAACTCCATAAATATTTTTTGCATTAATAATATTCTACAACTGTAAAGTTCACAGTTTAATTATGTGGTAGGTGAACTCCATTTTCTTTTGAACCTAACAGCCTATGACTTCATTTGATGTTAGTAAATTTTTCAGTATTAAAGGAAATTAATGAGCATGCCTTTCTACTTGTGATTCCACAATCATACTATTTTTCCTGCGGGTGAAAAGACCTATTTTATTTAGTCATCCACTTTTTCTGTTTCCTTACATACTTTAATATTACTGCATTTATCACAATCTCTCTCAAATTTACAATAATTGTTAAAGTATTGATGGATAATATAGTGTTCTTGTCTAAAAAAAAAATCACTTACCCCATGGAGAAATGGCAGCATTTTAATCTGAAATGGCCTCACTTTTGTTAGCCATGATGCATTTTATTGCTTCCTATTTACCTGAACATTTTTAAATTTTCTTCATTTCTTAAACACTTTTGAATCCTACTAAGGTCAGATTAATGAGCATCAAATTACTTCAATTATTTTCTCCTTTTATCTAATAGAAGTGCAGTATCTGTTGTTCTCCAGGGATGAAAGAATCCTTATTGTTTCATTATTTTGAAACACTAAATAATGGGTGCCCAAAGCTCATCTCATTAAGCTTACCTAGTTTTGTTTCCAAGAGTTATTTCCTTTTTATATATTCAAACTCACAAATCGTCCTCATTTTACTTTCAGGTTCTATGTCTTCCTCCTAATTTAAAACTGAAACAGGCATTCATTTGGATATGTAGACATACTCCTTGAAGTTATTTTTCCATTCATTTTACAGCTTCTGAGCTCAATGTTTTTCAGCTCTCAATTTATCTTTACTAGTATAAAGCTTCCTAGATAAAGTTTTCCTCGCTCATGAGTTCTTTTTTCAATTCTTTCCAATTTACTCCTGGTATATTTTTAACATAACTATTCATTTAGCTAGGTTTAGATCTTTCCTTGCATATTTATGTACTTTATTCTGTTAATAATAATAATAATAATAATAATAGTAATAATAATAATAATAATAATTTGTTTTATCTTTGTACAAGCTGTTTAGGTGCCACTGGGAGGGATCATTCCTTCAAAGCCGTGCCTTTCTACTAGCTTGCATCACCATGGATCTAGTGATGCACCTGAACTAGCATGCTACCCCTACAGCCTGAAGAGCAGGGAAGTGATGTAGCAGGCATCCAGGTGGCTCTGCACAGAGCTGTGCTCTGTCACAGCTCAGATGAAGGGGGGTTTTAATAAGACAGGACAGGCTTGGGCAGGATGTCTCTGTCCTGTGCTCTCAGTACACAATGTTCCAAGGAGCTTATCACCACAGCACTGTGTAAATCGGGCTGGAGCCTTTCTGAGCTTAATACACCCAATTGCATGATAGAAGAGCAGAGGCCTAAATACCTGTTCAGAATCTAGTTGAGAATAGTCAGGTATATTAGAATCTCCTGGCCATACCAGAAAACAGATATAGATACATATATTAAATTCCTTTGTGGTATCCCTATCCCTCTGTTTCTTGTGATCTTACCTGCTAGGTACCCAACAGAGATATTAGTGAGTTTTACTCATTTAAATTAAATAAATTTCTCCCTGAATATCTATCTTCAAGCATAGAGAAAACTTTATGCTTCTAGTACTCACTCCTTATATTCATTTGTGCAACCAATCATCTTGAAAGCACTGATCTGCAGAGTAAAGTGGCTCTGCAGTGTTTGCTCACCTGAATTATGTCTTGAAAATTGTCCATAAAAGTGAAACAGACACGTTACCAAACCAGGATTATTTTAGGTGATGATATTTGCACAGAAAAGTCACAATATGCTAACTAAACTACTTAACTGTTTCCTGTTTTATTCTTTTACAGACAATCTGAAAATTCAAGAGAGTATGATAGAATTCCTCTTAAATAGATGAAAGGTGTGATTAATTTGGATATATTTTCATTATAAAAAGTGTCTTTATAACATCATTAACATTTTATTTCTCTCACAGGCTCTGTAAAGGCTGAATAAGAATGGAGAACATACCACTGGCTGTAAAGATGGAACATTTCTCACTCAGCAGCAGGAGAAATGGATATGTGATTTATATGAAAACAATAACTGCATTATAAATTGTTTTATGTGGTATATTTTTGGGTTTATGCATAGAAATCTGTAAAACAAGCAGTTCAGAAAACAGTAAAGTAGTTTGAGGCTTTGTTAAATACTTTTGCACTAAGATTGTTTGAGTCAATTATATTTGCTGTTCTAAGATCATACTTCACCTTTTCATTTCATAGTAAGTTCCCTGTCTGACTAGTTCCCTGACTGATGTGTGGGTTTATTATCATAATGGAGTGAATAGGTTATAGCCATGTCACTACTGGGGAAGACACACTAGAATAAATAAAAACAAAACCAAAATTTTAAGGCACATGAAACAATATTGAGAAGTACAATCCCATTAAAACCTTTGGTTGCTTGAGAAAATAAATTTTCTTTAAAAATCAGAATTAACTGAAATCAAATCATATGCAAAAAAACCCAAACCGAAATAAAACCCCAGAAAAATCTATAGTCCGAGGCAAGGAAGAAACCTCCTGCTTCTTTTACCGGGAATTCTTTATCATGTTTTTGTAGAATAGAAGAAGCCAGGAAAAGGCCCAAAAGTCACAACTTCTAGCAAGTGAAAATGAAACTTTCATATGAAAACATTCCTCATGGGCCAGATGTGTATGAAAAGAGGTGGCTTAAGGAAAATGTGCATTTCTCCAGTGTGTATTAAGGGACTCTGAGAGTCCTCAGGACAATAAGGAACAAACAGAAAGGAAAGGTCCTGAAAGAGTCCTGAGGACTTGTCACAGCACACTCTCCCTGCACATTTCAGATCTCCTAATTTCTCGTAGAGATTTTGTGAGGTAGCATTACTCAGTACTGCCTACTCTTGACACCAGGGACTGACTGCTAGAGCTGTTTCACAGTGCATTCACATTTAAAAAAAATGTAAGTACATTGGGTAATTTAGTACAACAAGAATCCATTGGCCACACTAACTAATTGTTCATCAGTCTTACACCTCTGGAAAAGTCTAGGACCCTTTCTGTAAGCTCTAAACAGACACAAGCCATATTCTCAGTATAATCCATGAAGAAGGTTTGCCTATGCAAAGCAGAGCTACTTTCATTCCGAATACTCTGGACGGCTGTGTCCCTTTGACAGCACAGACATCAGACATCACTGCTCATGAGGAAGGCTTTTCTGCTGACTGGCTGACTGCTACTGTACCCACTCTGTTAGATTTGGTTCTGTTAATACTTGTCAAAGTCTTGTGTATATCTATAGAGAATTCAATCAAATATTGTATTCACTTCACTTTGAGGTTACAGCTTTAGTTGATGGGTTCCTTCTAAACAAACTTCAGACAGCTGGGGAAGTTTCTAAGTTCACCCATCATCAAAAAAGAGAAAGGCACATTTTTCTTCTTGAATCTGATTTGAACTGCTGCTACATTTTTTCTTTTTTTGATCAGTATTTTCATTCTTTTTTATGCTTTGATGACAGATATATATAGAGAGATATATATATATATATATGCTTTTGTTTAAACTGAAATTTTTATTGTCCAACAATTTTGCTTTCACTAATATACATTGGGATTTTTTTTCAAAATATTATTCTTCAAAGCTCCAATAGATGTCACTATCAAAATATAAAAGAGAGCTGGTTGTGTAATGCAGTCAAAGAGAAACACAGCAGGGAAGCCTCACTTGCTGGACTGCTTCAAATCCCAGCATGAGAGCACAACTCATTAAGCTAGACATCGAAGTGAGCAACTGCCAGCCATAGAGTGCATGTCTCTTAATTCTTTAAACCCTCACTGCTAGATCAAAAATATCTAATAGTTTCACTAAACATGAAAGTAACACTGAACCTACTGGGTGTTTGGGCTAATAAGCAGTTTCCTGTTAGGTTTTTTGCTCTCTGTCCATTCAACTTCAAAACAATGACCTATCTTTTCTTTAACCCACTTTGCACATTACTGTGCTGTGTTTTACAAATGCTCAGTTTTCCTGTTGGTTTGGATCACATCTGCAGTAAGTCTGCTACAAATCTTTACTACTGCTTTTGGAATGACATGTCAAAAACATGGCAGCACTGCTTGAAATGGATAAGTAAAGCTTATAAGTAAAGCTTATAAGTAAAATTATTTCAGAGATATTTGCCCATACTACAGAAATCTTTACGCTTTTGTACTGACCAAGAAGATACTTTGTTCTTTTATCTAAACCTTAAGTCTTTGGGGAAAAAACCACATACTTTCTGTATGAATATTGGAATGTTTTCTTCTGAACAATCTCTTTTTTAAACTGCTTGAAAGAGGAGGTAAACTCTACGTAACAACTGTGTTACCTCTACTATATGATGCTGAGATGGATCTACTAGCTCTCCTGCCTTGGAAAACTAGCTAATTTAAAAATGAATCTTTTTTTTTTTTTAAATAAATAAAAAAACATGTAGCCCCTGATTCTTGGGAACACACCTGGGAATGGGAGGCTTTCCAATTTTAAAAAACTTAGTGGCTTTTTCTATAAATCTCTGCAAGCTTGTATGGGGAATGTCATTTTGAACAAGTAATAGAGTATTTTCACTGGTGCAAGTTTGTCAAGTTTGTCCTTGCATCAGGGACCCATCCCCAAACTAAACTGTACCACAAGATGTCAGTGCAAACAGTTCCCATATTGGTGGCTCCACATGATTTCCTTGTGAACCTTGTTCCAGTTTGAAGTTTTTTTGAGCAACAAATATGCCCAAAGGTTGCTAGTCTATTTACAAGCAAACAGCTGAAGGATGAAAGAGAGGAACTGAATAATTTGTTGCAGGATGACCTGTCCAGCCTAGATCCCCACTCCTCCTGAAGGAAGTCTTCTTGCTTTGTCTAGAATCCTGGACCCACGCATTAATTCACAGACACAGGCACTTGAACAGTTCTGCTAAAGAGAAGTCTGTGGCTTATAGTCTAGAGAACCTTTGTGTTAGAATACAAAGGCCTTGTAAAAAATTTATGCCTTGAAGCTACAGAATTTACAATATGCTACTGCACCTACCTTTGAAACCATGTTTTAAAACAATTTGGCTGAGCCACAGTTTAATGAGCTTAGGATGTGAAGGAATTCAATGAGACAAAAAGAAAAGAAACAACCAAACACAAAGGTCAGAACAGCTACCCAATTTATGTCAGCCAAAGATCAGGCTCTTTAGTGAAACACTGTAGGAATAAGAAGCTACTGCTTCTCTCTCATCTACCTATTTTCACATGTTTTTATTCCAAGATCAGCTTTGATTTGGGATGATGGAACCTCCAAAAGGTATAAACACTGGGGCATGCTGGAGGCCACTAAGTATGAGCACACACTACAGGTTGCAAGGTTTCTTCCCACCAGAAATAACATGACCTGAGTACACATCATCGAAAAATAGCTCTTAGGGGACACAGCAAGTGCCTTTTCCATTTGCTTTTTACCTGCTGTTTCTTGTGAAGAGGAGCTATTCTTGCATCTCTTATTAATAGTCTCTGATGTGCTACTGACAGCAGGAAATTTATCTGTGAGACTCTCTTCATTTTAGACTCAGTTCATTAGCGAAAAGTAGACTCCAGGTACTCACACACTGTATCTAAGCAGTTCACTTGAGTGACCACCTCCAGAGATTCTGTAAAATGGGAAGACAGAAAGCAGGCTTAAACTGTAGAGCATCCCTCTTGACTCTTAAAACAATCTTCCATAGGTAATCCATTCACAGGAGGTGATACTAGGGGTCCTCAGCCTAGCTGGTTTTCCCCATTTGTGTGCTTTCCCTTTAGGAGGTGTAAGAAAGGCACTGAGACCTTTCAAAGAATCCAGGTGAATCCAAAAGAATCCAAAAGAAGCATTCTCCAATAGCAATTGCCATAGCACAGAAAATCATTAATGGGATTATAATAATCAGATTTTCTCGAACATGTGGAGTACAGGATTTTACGTAGCCTAAAATAGTGAAGGGCCTTGAGGGGAAGCAGCGTGAGGAGCAGCTGAGGTCACTTGGTCTGTTCAGCCTGGAGCAGAGAAGGCTGAGGGGAGACCTCATTGCAGTTACAACTTCCTCGTGAGAGGAAGAGGAGGGGCAGGCACTGATCTCTTCCCTGTGCTGACCCGGGACAGGACTTGAGGGAATGGCCTGAAATTGTGTCAGGGAAGGTTGAGGTTGGATATCAAGAAAAGGTTCTTCACCCAGAGGGTGGCTGGGCAGTGGAACAGGCTCCTCAGGGAAGTGGTCACAGCACCAAGCCTGGCAGAGGTCAAGAAGTGTTTGGGCAATACCCTTGGGCAAATGGTGTGACTCTGTAGCGCCAGAAGTTGGCTCTGATGATCCTTGTGGATCCCTTCCAGCTGAGCATGTTCTGTCAGTCTGTGATTCCATACTTCCTATAGAGATAAAGAAAACAAAATGTCAAGTTCACAAGGATCACAGGTATGAAAGGCTGAAAATTTTAGCAGAAATTTTAATGCGCAGTTAAAAAAATTAACATATCTTCTCCAGACAAGCAAATAAGAAATAGAAACCACGAAAGAAAATTATTTTCAACATAATTTTAGCTCACTTCTCCTAATCAGAAGCTGTTTCCTAGGTGAACCAAATATAAGAACAAAGCCATGTAGTGTTATTATTTTGCACCTTTTTAACTTTAGTGTCTGCTGAATATGTAGTCAGTAAAAAACATGGAGGTTATGACTGCAGGTACTCAGAAATTACTGCAGTTACTAGAGATCAGTTACCTTCTGGAAAACACAAATCTCCATCTACATATCCCATTCTGTCAGAATTCAGACATAAATCTCTACATCTTAGAAAGTAAATGCATATCTGCCAACCAGACAAGCTCAAGGACTCAGGCACTATTAATTCTGTTTCCCTGAGATCTCCTCAACAGGAAAATGGACCTTATGGTTGAATATTTTCCACAGAGTATATTTAGACTACATAACTACATTTTCCATAAGTTCCAGAAAATCTTCCAGAAAAAACAAAAACATCCCAGTGCACATTCTTGGCAAATTTGACTGAGCTCAGACTGCAACTGAACCTAAAAAGCTGAATTACTTTTACTTATATTAATAGTATATCGACTAATATTTTATAACCCTTATTAGCACTTATCAGTCATCGCCACTGTTTCCCTCTAAAATCTGACTAAAGACATCTGGTAATTTCTTCAACATACCTACAAAAATTAACTTCATACCTACTACTCTGTATTACACTGCCTACAACTTTGTTTGTGAAATACTATCTTAAGGAAATATTACCTGAACTTTTGTTCATTCTGAAAATTCAAAACGAAAAATTTTTTCAAGTACTGGATTCAGCATCCACTAAGAAAAGTAATTTCTGATGGTGATTCACAATCATTGTATGCAACCCTGTATAGTCATCCTGCTAAATGAGAAAATTACAGTAGGAAATGTACTAAATTACCCTCTTTAGTGGATGTATTTATCACAGCTACAATGCCTAGTGGTCTATCTTGCTTAATTTCATTATCTTGAATATAAGTGCAGTAGAATCTGACAGGACCATAAAGAGGAGTACTGAGAATATATGTCAAGACCTCAAATGCACCAGCACACCATTTCATCCTCTTTATTCAAATATTGTTGGAAAAATCCCTGATGTGTAGCAGAAGACTACACATCAGGTGTAGTCTTTGCTTTGTACTTATCCAAGGCACAATGTAACAGAGAAATTCCTAAACAGCAAAGCACAAAGAAAGCATTATGCATTGTTATTATAACAACAACCATCACCACAAATAGGCCACATGAACTCTCTGTGGACCATCTCCTCTGTCATATCAGTTCTTATTAAATTTCAATTTTGAATGACAGTGACTTTGAGTATTCACTTCTGTGCCTGATA
Organism: Falcunculus frontatus; assembly: GCA_013398115.1. Lineage (NCBI taxonomy): Eukaryota > Metazoa > Chordata > Aves > Passeriformes > Falcunculus > Falcunculus frontatus. The sequence continues at coordinate 267,698 of VZRV01009187.1, read as the reverse complement.
GGCTTATACTCGTGATAGGCTTGTAAGTGTCTCTGTGCCAGGGCACACCCCATTGTCTGTCCCAGCAGAGTCTGCTATAACCTGTGCTCTTCTGTTGCTCTGAAAGTTTTGCTACTTGAGTCCATCTATGCCTCCCTGCCTGGAAAAGCTGAGGAAAGGAGACTGGTCACCTCATCCCGATCAGGCTGCTTGGCACGGTACAATGCCTGTCTCTGCCAGTGCTCAGGTGTCTCTCAGCCATACTCGGAGATGAGTTATTTTTCACGTAGCATCTTAAAAGCTGGTTAATTCCTTGGGAAAAATACCACAGGTTTCCATAAAGAGTTGCAAGGAGGAAGCCATTAGGAGAGTACAGCAAGTTTTCATGATCCTATTATACCCAGGGCTATGTTAGCTAAATTCCAACTCTACCACCAGGCTTTCTTGCAAGGAGAAAACCTGGGGAAAATAATACTGAATAACAATTCTTCTCCTGTAGCACAAACCAGTGATAATTGTTCTTCATTAATAAGGCCATTTACATACATACTACAGACCAATTATCAGGCATAACTAACCATAATAAACTATAGGCATGAGACACTAATAGATTTTTCCATGAATAATAGGAATATTGTTAGCAAAAAAAAAATGTATTCAAGTATATATCTTATTATTGGCCATGAAGTCATGAAGACATTACTTTTCTCTTACAGCTGTATTTCAGATAAAATAAATATTATATAAAATAAAACCAAAGGGGATCTGACCTTCAGTGGCAGACTCTGTTCTCAGAATCTCAGACACTTGCCTTTAATTGCCTTTAATTTCTTCCACCAATCCCTGATCATCAGGCTTTCTTCTGTTAGATATCACTGTGAAATCCAGTTAATGGTCATGGATAGAAAACTGGGAATACTTGAGGTTTTACAAAAATAAGCACATTGGTACATACCTACACTGCTGCACTATATAACACTTTACCTTCTCTCAAAGGTTTTTTTTTTTGCACTGTGATTAAAAGAAGATAATAATATCTCATAAAGATAATGAGTCAGCCATGAGTCATGAGCAGAGAGAAGGTAAAGGGCTGTTAGATCTGAAATCCCAAATGCCGCTACATGAAGCAAGAGAGTAATGCCATTATGTTCAAATAACAGGCTCATGACCTCAATGCAGACAGACAGCAGCAAAAGACATGATCACACTCAGTAAGTTAGTAAGCTATTCTTTGATCTAAAAATTGTAGTTCAATTGTCTTATGGTATTTTTCTTTCCTGGCAAACATCTATAATTGTAATTTATGTGCTGATAAGTACTTACATTCAAGATCTGTGGAAAAAATATAAGTAGCAGAAAACACCACAAATTCCATAGCGCTTAAAATGTTCCATGATTTTCTGTATTATTTTAATCTCTTTTTAATTAAACATTGCTAATACTGGGCTGTCTGTTTCTGCCACATTAAATGATCCACAAAAAACTGCAGTGATACATCCTGAAGCAAAGAGACAGTGACAGCTAAAGCATGGTGCTGAAGGGACAAAAAGCAACTACAAGGAATTGATAACAAGGAAACGGGAGAGGGAGTAGAAACTGGGAAAAGGACAGTGCCATGTTAGTGGAATGCAAATAGAAAACTAATCATTAGAGGAAACAAGGTAAATAAAAGTGAAATAAATATAACAGCAGAGATGTATGAGCAGTGTATAATCTTTTTTGAATATTAGAAGAGCCTGCTGACTGATAGGAACAGTAAAGAAAGTAGGCACTTTTAGGTAAGTATTGGCTCTCATTAAAAAAAAAAAGAAAAACAAAACAAAAAGGAAAACAAACAACAACAACAAAAAAGTAAAATATTTGTGGATATGAAATACGCCACTATGTACCTCCACACATAACAAACCTAAGGCAAGACAGGAGAGGATATTTTGCAAAGATGAATAAACACTAGAGAAAGAGAAAAATGGGGAGAAAGAATAAAGGAGGAAGCAGTAAAAATATAGCAAGGGGTGGGGTGGAGAGAATTCATTTTGTATCGCTTTTCTGTGCCAAACCATAAACACGAGGACACTCAGCAGTTCATTTTTACTCAATGTTTCCACGTTTTTCTGCTGTTTTCCATAGGTGGGGCAAAAAAGACAAAGAACCGAGCCAAGCTTTCCATTGGCCTTGATATTAATATGGAAGTGCTTCTCCAGCATGTGAGATATCGTATTTTTGCTTTATGTTGTGGTTTGTACCTGAGTTTCAAATGCGGTATTTTAACACTTGTTTTCTCAATAGAAAGAGAGAATCCTGAAGTCCACAGTACATCTCTTGCTTGCTTTGCCCAAACTGCTGCAGGTGGAAGGCAACAGGGGATACTGTGGCAATGTCTGCATGTGCTGAGAGTTACTGAGGGTCAGGGGCCCTTAGAGAGCCAGCTTGTGGCCTGCTTTGTTTGAATTCCAAACTGAATTGCTGGTCAAACACCAGCAGGGAACCAGGAAACCCAGCAAAACTCTGCCTCATAGCCACTATATATGCCTGTGCTGGAAACAGAGGTTTTACGGAAAAAGGGTAGACCAAGAATAGTTTTTTCCCATTCAGCTTTAGCAATCCCAAGAGTTTAAAAGCCATGAGTCAAGCCTCATGTAATCACTAGGGTGTTTTAAAAGGGAAAATGGTTTAAAATATTACTGATTAAGATGTTCTTATTTGCCTTTTAGATTTTGAACTTTCTATAGGTCTTGTTTTCAGCAGGCAAAAATATTTCTTTATTCACACAATTTCTAGAGCCAGAGTTTTAAGAAAAACTTCAACTAAGGGCAATACAGTTTACATAATAGGCAATGTTTTGAGTATTCTCTGAGAGTTACTATTGTTCTTGATGAACTCCATTGCTGAAACTTAGCTTTTTTGGTCACAAATTATAAAGCAAATAAGAAAAATCCAAACAACTCTTACCTTTGGTGCCATACACTTTAGTAGTTTCTAATCACATGACATAAATTCCTGAAAGTTCACAGACATTTCTCTGTAAAAGGATACCTTTAACAAAACTGATCAACTACCTTCTTTAGGTAATGGTTTAAGTAATGAGGTCCTTAATCCCACAGATCTGAGAGAAAACTGAAGACAACAAAGACAAGAGAAAGGTCCCTAAGTCCTTTATATCTGGTAAGTATAGGTTACAGCTTTCACTGTCAGCATTTATCCACCAAAATGCTCTGATTTTTTTATACCAGAAAGGATACGATGTTAGCAACTCTCGGGAACAAGCAATTGCGAAACTCTGTTAATCAATGCACTGCACCAAAGCTTGAGTTGCAGTAAATATTGCAGCATTCTTGTTTTCATACAGGGAATGCTGTGCCCTGATCCTGAGGTCAGCAGCAAGTCTTTCGGTGACTTGAATGGTGCAGGGTCAGGTCTCAAGAGACAAAGGATTCAGCTGCTTACTTCTGGGTTTTCAGTAACTTGATATTGCTGTGTACATAGTCCAGGAAAGGCCACGTGCAGGGATGTAACATTACAGCAGCTGGTAGGAGCAGGGGAATGACTTTTTAACAGTCTTGATGAAAAAAAGTTCTGTTTATCCACATTCTTCTCCTAAGGTGTATCACTGGGGAGTTTAATAACAAACAAGACCAAAAGGAAGTCTTACGCAATAGTGCAAATTACAAATGTTATTTATGAAGTTTCACGCTTGGACATGTGAAGCTAGGCTGTTAGTCTCTAGAATATTTTGTTTCTACAGACCTGAAAGAGTGGTTTGCCGAAAGAAAGATAGTTACTCCTAAAATGTCTATTAGTTCTGCATCAATATTTTGTTCATTACTGTCCTCACATAATTCACCTTATTTCACTTGATCCCATCCAATTGTTCAAACCACACAACGTGGTCAAATTCGAAAGAAATAAGTAATGGAATATTAAGAAGTTGAGGGGTGAAGGGTGGCTTATCAAAATATCACTAATACATGCTAGCAATGAGCACTGTTTGCAGTTTGCATTAAATTAATTCAATTAACTGCATGATATATATTAACTGCACATACTTCAATTCAGTGGCCAGCTAGTCTCCAAAGTCTCCTGCTTACTCCAACCCAGACACCTTTGGGATGATTATTTCACTCTTTGCAGTCGATACAAAGACAGCACAAACTACATCTAGTAGTGGCGTTAGGTGCCTAAAATACGAAATAATTTATATTTTTAAAAGTTTGTGACAAGCAAGTTGACAGGGACATAGTTACTTACCACGTAGCTACTGAAAGAATGGTGCAAAGGCGTTTCTAAGGGCTTGTCCCTGAAACTCTCTTCTCCAAGAAGGGCAAATCCTAGCTTCCAGTCTGTAGCCAAAGGATTGCTTATACATGCCCAGGGGATGTTAAAGTAAAGCACATGAGTCTTGGACACCCACCACGAGTCTGTTCAAGCCTTCAGCCGGAGAGCTGTTCTCAGACCCTACTGATCAATATGCAACGCAAGAATGTTGTTCCTCTCCTGCACCTTGCTTTCAAACAACCTATACACAACGGCAAGTCCCTGGAAACAGGAAATTTGGATCTAAAAACCCTTGGAAAAGTGGAAATATGTTTGGCCTCTGCTTTAATGACTAGGTTGTCCTCATCAGGCACATTTTATATTTGCCCTTGAAATCACATTCCTTTCCTCATGCAAATATATTACATCCATTAGGACAGCTTTAAAATTAATTTAATTTTACTTAGTTCTTCATTGTTGTCCCTCCGATTGCCACTTTGCAAATGCAGAAATTGTTAAATTTTTATCCTGTTCCTTTCTCTTTGAAGGATTTATTTTGATAAGGAAACTGACTTTTAATATGATTCTTTCTTATGTCATATTAAACTATGTCATCATTAAAAATTTGGAAAATACAGGTGCACTGACTCACAGGCCCACATAAGAAGTTTGTGGATTTTCTTGTACTTCTGGAAGCAGATTCTGTTATTTTTTAAATAATCTATTAAATAACCTATCATTAAGGTTCCTTGCAACCCAAGCATTTTGATGATTCTATTTTACAATTAAGATGATACTATCACTAGACATTGCAACAATTTTATTTATATAACATTAGTGTGTTTCTGATAATTTATTGTAAACATCCAATTACATAGACAGTGGCATCTGTTACAGCTAGAGACTGAAAACATGGGTTAATTAAAAGTAGGCTATGTGTCCAAATCTGAGGTGCCTGTTAGATGGCCATTAAGATCTTAAAGGAAAATGAAATGGGTAAAAAACCAGAACATAAATTTAAACACATTTTTAAATCCAGGTATTATTACTAGTTTAAAGCATCTAGGACAGACTCCATTTTTTAGCTACTTGACTTTAAGCACTCCTAAAAGGTTTGGAGCCAAATAAGAGTTGGATGAGTGCGAGGAAAGAAAAACAACCTAGATCCAGTATTTTTGCCAGTCCTGCTGTTTGGAGACTCCCTCTACCATTTGTATTTAATTTTCCTATCTTAGTACAAACCGTCTTTCCAACAGCTCCTGAAAGACAAGACGTGCATCTCCCCTGACATCACCCGGCAGGAAATGACCAGAAATTAAGGGCTCAGCCTTGCAAATATTTTGTCTCGTGAGTGTCAGTGGGATACCCACGTGTAAATCCTGGTTTGATCACTATCTAAAGTTGGCAAGGCAGGTGTATTCCGTAAATAACTCAGCCTAAACTGCATGTCTGCATTATACAACACATAGATCAGCCAATTTTATTGAAGATGGTTCAACTCATACTAGGTCGAGTTATTTTATCATGCTGTTTTTAATCATTTTCTTGCCTCAACTACTCATCCTCATGTAGCTGCATGTTATGAACACTGAATTGGGCATGACATGGAGATTCTGGTGTAATTCAATCATTACAGAAAAAATGACATTCACATATGTTTATGTTTAGCCTCAATAAGAAGACAGTCAATCACTTTACACCAGGTTACATCCAATATGATTTTAATTATTCCTCTTGTGAAAAATACTTTTCACATATTATTATTAAAAAAATCACTGCAAAAATGAAATTAGTTTTGCATGCTTTCTAAGAATTTGTAACACTATGAATGTAAAAATCTATGCTGTGAATGAGCATTTGATTTAAACTGGGGAGAGATTAAATATTACTTTAAAAAATCAAATAAAATGAATATACCCCCTTAGGAATCTTTCAAACCTTCATACAAAAATTATAAATCTCTCGTATCATAAGTGAACTGATTTCAATTCAGCATGATTCATGGTTGATTAATTCCAAGGAACTTAGAAGGTTATTCTAAAGTGTCGTTTCCATATTTAAGGTGATGTCAGATTTGCTCTTTCAGTGGTGTTTATCTTTGAATGAAGTGATCCGCTTCAGAATTTGGATTCCCCAGAATGCAGCACAAAGGGAAAACAAGACCTACAACACAGAATTTAGAATGAGAAACATTAGATGAGGTTTGTTTGTGAGTTTTTTTGGTTTTTTGGGGTTTTTTTTTAGTTCTATTGATCTGTAAATATAATGAATAGGTGAAAACAGAACTTGAGTAAAAAAAAAATACAATAATTCTAGGTATACTGATAAATTCATTTTAGAGAAATATGCTTTCTTTTTTCTTCTATTCTTTATTGTGGACATTCCTGTTGAATTTTGTCAAATGGTCTGAAGAATGCTGACACTGTAAGTTCCATGATAGGGTATGAATAACATTAAACAGGATCTACAGCAAAAGCAATGTTCTAATGGCAGTGCAAAAGATCAGTACCTATTCCCCAACCCGCTGTTTATGATGAGATATAAGGTAGATTGAAAACAACTTAAAAGCAAAATACTCTTTTATCTTGTTATTGGCTCTGTGCAATTTTATTTTTTATTTGGAGAATTTAATGAGAGATCTAATAAATTTTTTTTTTCAAAAGTTTATTTGCCGAAAACTGCGTTAGGATGACTAGGAAAAATTTCAGAGTAAGGTCTAAATCAGGTAATAGTTTTGTCTAGAACCCATGATGGAGCAAGATAGAATGTGTATGAACATGTGTGTATGTGATATTTTGTATTTAAAATTTTCTGAAAGAAACATTTGTCTTTCACATAGAAAACCTTCCCTAACTTGGAAAATTGCAAAATTAAGGCAGTTGTTATTGTTTACCGAAGTAAGTGAATTTTTTTCTTTGAGTAAAACAAAACATTTTGTTTATACTGAAGGATACTATAATCCTGTCATTTTTCATTTGTTAGAAGAAACAGAAAATTTTGACAAGAAATTTTTGAGTCAGGTTGTAATAATTCTTTTTTCAGGTCAATCTGCAATCTAAAGGTGCTGACTAGGAGAGCTCTAATTTGAACATTAACATAATTTAACATTCAATATTTAATAATGCATGGCCCAAAGTTCTATTTCTGACTTCATCTACACAGTTGCTCACCAAAGTACATGGGATCAGAATGTCCAACATAAATAATAAATTACCATAATACCCAAAAGGTACCAATTTTTCACTCAGTGAAGGCAGTGTCTCCCCTGATCCCTCTCACAATCACAAGGTACAGGCTTCATGCAATGTGTACGTTAGGTGTACGCTATGCAAGCTTAGTAGCACAAGATGAAAACAGCACAACGTAGGAGTAAGTAGAATTCAAATAAAATAAAATTAAAACCCCCCAATTCTCATTCAATTTTTAGGAATTTCAATTATTTTCATTGAAGGCTTTAATTCTACTGTAGCAGAGGTAGTCTGTCTACTGTGTTTAAAACCTGCTGTTGGACTGAAGCTGTGGTCCTATTTGTAAGAAAGACTCATAAAATGCTCACCAAAAGATTATTTGTAAGAAAGACTCATAAAATGCTAACCAAAAGATTTTTTTTAAGAGTTTCAGACTTTAGGTATGAAAGATCTAACTTATTTTTATTTTCCTGCATTATCACAAACACCTTGTAAAACTGTATAGCTCTATTTTTACAGCTATGGAAAGGAAAGTCTTTTTAAGCAGTACTGCAGTCACACATTCTGCATGTTTTGTGAGATATTTCTATGCTGAGATGCTCTGCAGAAGAAATCTAACTACAAATAACTATCTGTATTTCTGATTTGGCTGTTATGCAATGGAGATGAGTGTAAATCGTGATGTACATAAAACAATGTCTTACACATAACATGCTCTTACTGTGGAAAAACTCTTTGTTGTGCTATCTCCAGAAACAGAACTTATCCACTTGTCATAATTAGTACTTCTTTGACACATTAATAAACTTCTTTCATTCCTCACCTCAGAAATTTCACTCCTGTTCCTGGAAGATGCATTAAATATACAACTATTTCATTTTCAGAAGAAGCACATTTAAGCGCATTTAATGACTGAGGTGCAGGGCATTCGTAGGGGATTAATGACTGTTGGGAGATGATGATGATCACCTGAAGAAGCACAGCCATGGGCCATTAAGCCCCAGGAAATGTTCTCAGCTAAAGATGGTTATTGCTATTATAGCCTGAAAATGAACAAAATATCTCGGGTAAATTTCCCTTTTTAAAATGAAGTGATGCAGTTTCTTCTTTCTTAATTTAATTCTTTATTGTGAATTTCCTAAAGCATGCAGTCAATGCTTGTGGAGGAGTATTTCGAATTGCGTTATTATATTCAGAATGGAAAACCACACACTGCACACTGTGGATCTGCAAAACTAGTTTGGCTTCACAATTCTACAAAAGTATTGATTCACTGCCTATCAGTGTCAGGACTGCCAGTACTTGATGGAAATAACGCATTCAGGAAACAATAATGCTACAGGGTTCTGGGGAGCGTGTGGGTTACAAAAAAACCAAACATCAGGATAAAAAATTAAGGGGCCACATCCTCACTTGCATGACAGCAGTTCTGGCTGTCTCGACTGCTGTAACGCTGACCTGCCCTGAGCAGAGCCAGCTGTATGGGGCTACCAAGCAGAAACTTGCTGTGTAGGTTGGAGTTCAGTTTCTTTTGATTGCTGCTACATATTTTGGAGTTACAAGGCTTGACCCACTTGAATGAATTGTGCACTCAGGTGATGTCAGGAATGGAAAACTGAGACGATACGTGCCAGAACTCTGAGCAGACAACAGTGTGGGCAGCAGGAAGCAGCAAAAGAGCATTCCACCAGGCAAGCTGAACTATAGTTGACCAGTAATTTTCTAATGCCCTTGGGAAAACATATTTCCTGAATCTTATGTGCAGATATTTTGTATTTTCTACTCAACACTCAAGTCACCCCAAGACACACTCTCACACACTAACAGGTTAGGTTTTTTTCTTGGTTGTTTGGTTTTGGGTTATTTCACTTTCTAAATTATTGTCACAGAAATTCTCATTCCTTCTTATATTGTCCAAATATATTGTCCACTAATACTTTTACTTTGATAAAATATTCACATATCAGTTTCGTATTTCAGCCAGTTTTGAAATAAAACCAGAGAATTAAGTAGTATACTTTTTTTCTTTTTTACACTGAAAAAAGTTCCCCCACAAACAATATGACATAAGAACAATAGTTTCACTTCTGTCTTAAAATGAAAAATAACTGTGGACAGCAGTCATATATGGAACAAGCCTAAAAGCAGAATTTCTCACAACTCTATATTTAGCCAAGTCAAATGCAAACTTTTTGTCACCTTAATATAAACACTTATTACTTTTATCTGTTCAAGTAACTACAGATTAATTATAGACTGTCCTTTAGACTGCTGGAAGAGTTCAAATATTTACATTACCTCCTTTCATATAGTCTATTTCCATACAGCCCATATTCTCTCCCTGAATAAGTCTACAGAAATGCAAATAAAATTATTCACAAGAGCAAAGATGGCTTAACTAATGGATTGACTGCAGGACTGAGTCTGCTCTTCACAGGAAATTCCCACTGGAGCAATTGAAGTTTATTAGGCTGTAAAGTACTTTAAAATCATTAGCTAAATTCAGGCACCCACTTCTGCATGATTAGCTTTGTTGCTGAACACTAATGTTGTTTTCTGCCATTTTCTTTTTTGTAATGTCTTTGTATATCTGAGATGCCTAGACATGTTGTCTTTCCTCCTGCAGATTTCATCTGGATAGAATTAGAAGGGTTTAGACATTGGTCTAAAAATGTAGACAAATGTCCAAAGATAGTACTGCTTTAAGGAGGGGGAAGAATCTCGAACCGCACCACCTCAGATCCTTTCCAACCTAAATCATTCAATGATTCTCTGACATTTCTCAGATTCTGCCCAGACACGGTCACTCTAAATTTTGCTGCAGAGAAAATCTGCAACTGTTATTCGCAACTTCTGGGGTACACCACCTTATGAATGGGCATGTTTATTATACTGAATTCTCTGAACACCTCTGTGCTGGATAATGTATTCTTAGCTCTGGAGAAAGGGCTCAGGAAGATCAGCACATCTATATACTTCATTAAGTTTGCTGTTCACATCATAAAGTGGACCTGGTACTGGCAAATACGATAAATAATTAGTACTCTCAATGTGATGCTGAGAATTGTCAATGTGATGTTAGAGCTGTTGAACTGATACTACAAAACAAACATGATTAAGGCTCTTTTTGTATTCTTTATATACAAATTTGGAAATGGCTTCTTCACAGGCACAAGACATAATTTCATACTATCAATAGCAATGAAAGTGTAAGTTTAGACTTTTTCTGAGAAGGCTGTGTTTGGGTAATGTCACTCTCCAACTAAGGATGGAGATCATAAACTGATACAAAGCTTAAAAAATTGCTAATATTAATAACAAAATGGTTCAACAAACTACTCCAGATTTCACAAGTACCAAAATGATGCAATTGTCACAAATATCCTTTTTACCCCCATTTCTCTACAGAGGACTGTTACAGGTGCTGAAATACACAGAGACAGAAAATTTATGTCTCAGAAGGCAGGAAAGAGGTTTACTATTTCTAGAAGTCAGGATTTGGATAACAAATGCATGGATCTTTATTCTCAGTACAATGTCTGGAGACGAGCAGTCTGAGGCTAGTAGAGAAATGCCATGACATTAACAGCAAATCCAGAAATCACTAATCTTGTACAGTGCACAATTCAAGAAGACTGCACTATCAAAAAAGTTGCAATAATAATAGATGGAAAGGGAAACTAGGAAACAGGAAGGTTCCTCCTCTGTGTGATGACTACCTTACACTTGGAAATATATGCAGAAGAAATTGAGAAGCTGATTTTTCCTTTTTTTGGTGAAGGAACTTTGGATGTAAGGGAACAGGTATGACTACAATAATAGTGGCTTCACAGCTAATGTTATAGATTTCTTTAAAAGTAGCAGATGTCTGGAAATTCCCCATAAGGGTTCATGACACGCATTCAAATTACTGGTGCAGCAGGTCTCACAGATCCAGCATGCCCCTGACCTAGAACAAGGTGCATTTTGATGTCCCTGCTCAGTGCCGGGAAGGTGGAACCAGAATATCTTTCAAGGTCCCTTCCAAGCCTAACTATTCTATGACTGTATAATTAAGAAACTGTTGGCACACAGGGGATTTAGCCAAGTAACTTCAACACACTCAAAGCATATTGATAGTTCACTCACAATGGTTTCTTCTTTTATGACATATCTCATTGGTTTTATACTTCACTATTAACAAATAATGAGAAAACAATAGGGAAGAGATATATACATCTCCTTTTTATTCTGTTAAATGTTTTAAACATTCCTTCTTTTATTAAAATATGGTCTGAGAGTCTAATGCTAGATAATGCATGAAAACATAGGCTGCAAAAGCCCGCATACCTTAAAAGGCTTATATTACCCACACAGAAAAGACAAAGAAAGATCTGGAGAAAGAGTATCTATTTCTCACTTGCTTTCACAGCTGGACACATCCCCAGTACAAAATCAAGTGCACTGCAGAGATGCCTGAGCTAGCAAGTACATAAGCTGCTAAATCTCAGCACAGCACCAGCTTGACTCTGTCTCTCCTGGCATTGCACACAAGGTAGTAAGTCACATTCCTCGGTTAAATACATGGGGATTTTTACACAGGCAGTGCTATTGCAGTTATATTTAGACCTAAAATGGCTTATGTGCAAGCAGCATGTTATCTGGCATCATGTGTTTCACTCAGGAGAAACCAGCCCACTGCCTCTTAAATCACTTGTGTAGATAAATGTATCCTACTGAACTGTTACCTGTGAAATACCTTCTCTCTTGAGCCACAGAATAATTCACAACCTAAGCATGAGGATTAGGAAGATTTTACCTCATTCTCCAAAAGACAAAAAGAGTTACTGAAGTGGGAAGCTTTCCTGTCAGTCATATGAATAGGAATTCCAAAATATGTTATTAATTATTAAATCTTCGCCTTGTGATGAGCTAATGCAAGCTGGAGACAGTATCAACATCACACTCATTAACATGTATAAAAACTCTGCATCTCTTCAGAGATTAAATTTGTCTTATAATATTTTATTGAAACATCTGAGAATACTTTCCACAGTGTTACCTAATTCCATCTACAAATTTCGAGGTCATCCTAAAATGTTTATCTATTCAAGTTGACCCCAAAGTAAAACTATATTAAACAGAAAAATCCTTTTTATCATTTAAAAACATTCAAAAATCACTTCTGAACCAAGCCTGTTTCATTGTTTTGTAATTAATTTCCAAAAAAAGAAATTTAGTGTTTAGAAATTATCAATCATCATCTGAGATTAAAATTTTCATAAAACCTGTGAATCAAATTTACAGTTTGTTACACATTCTAGAGCACAACAATATTTTAGAGTTTCTTTCATACTGCTTTAGTTTTATTTCTGACAAAACAGTTCTGAAAAACAAGTTCAAAGATCAACAGTTTCAGAAGACCTTAATTCTGAATGTCACCTTTTGTATTTTAAATGTTATTAATTTTTTCAGCCTCAATTTAACCCTGAATTTGAGAAACAAGAGCCATGGAAATTTTCTCAATTACTACATGATAAATCAACAATTAAAAATAAGGCTTTCAGGAAAGTTAACAAAACCAATGGCAAAAAAATTTAAAAACTTAACCAGTAAACATACCAGTTTAATCTGTTGCAGGTTAACAGGCCAAATGAGATTGAGAGAGTTATTAATAATTGTTCATTGCAGAAACGAAATATTAGAGATAGTCCTGCCTCAGTTTGGCTAAAGTTGTTGAGTTTATTATCTTAAACATTTAAACAGGAATTGTATCCATTGAGATGCAACATCTCATTTACTTTTATGCCTGTCAGCAGCTGTAGTGTAATTGCATACACACCATTGCATCACTTCTAGCTCAAACATAACTTGGAGGGTAAAACAGACCTGTGCAAAGAAGCGTTTCACTTCACAAGGTATTATTTAATTTATATGTAAAGAACAGTTTAATCTTTGTTATTCAAAAAAAATATTAAGTTCATTTTCCTTTAACTGATAGATTACTGTACTATCTTATGTTTTATCAAATTTATATTTTTCTCTTAGGCTTAAAGAATTGAATGTTTTTAAATTCAGTATTCTGAGTGAGAAAGTCTGTACATTATATATAAGATTAAGGGTATATTTTTTATATGGTCATAGCTTTAAGAAATGTTTAGGTACCATACTGCTTAATCCTGCATTGAAGAAAATTTTACTAAAAAGATGGGACGAATTCATTTAAAGGAGCAATGCAGGAGGGAGCTCTCTTTTATGCCTTCATCCTTGCTTGAAAATACAGGAGAATTACAGCTACAGAAAAAGAAAAAAAAGTAGTTTGCGCATGGAAGAAAAATTGCTAAACATAACATTTCAGAATTTGGACAGGATAGTACCTGGCTGTGTAATATTTTCCAAAGAGGCATCTACAGAGATAATTCAGCAGATAATTCAGTCTCTTCAATCCTTTCATTTTTATTTCAGTTTAACACAATCCTATACTGAAGTAATTCAATGTCCAGTCTCTCCATCATTAGCAGACATAAAATGTTCTATATGCATGCCTGCATTTCAGAGTGTGGCTGTGGTGCCTGCAGGTGGTGAAGAGAACCAAGAGCACTCTGTCAGTCTGGAGAGCTCTGACAAAGGTGCTGCAAAGTGATCTCCACTCACTGGTATACTAAATATCCTCTTGAGAGAAGGTTGACTAGCTCTGAGCTCCAAAATGGAAATTTTTCCATTGTGTGTGGGGAAAAAAATATTAAAAAAGTAATCCCAGCCTTTAATTATAACCCACAGACATTAGATCACTGACGGGAAAAACTTTGCTGCAGATGTTGAAAAGACGGGATGGGGAAAACCTGGCTACTGTGACTAATGGCAAATGTGATAGAAAGGATTAAGAATGTGCAGAGAGGGATAAAACGATTGAGTGACAAGCAAAAGGGATTTCCAGTACAGTGAACAAACACCAGAAAAGTATTCAAGACAGACAGGGGAAGATCAAGGCTAAAAGTCACTCCAGATGAAGATTGCTCTTAAAGCCAGCAGGTTGTAAGGAGAAGTTAATCCTTTAATTGAAAAATGGAGAACACAGAAGGCTGTTCTCAGCATCAAAAAAAAAATCAAACCAAATCAAACAACCAAAATACCCCCAATTTCTGAATGAAGGAAGTGGGTCAATATTCATTAATACCATAAAGAAAAAAATCTTGCCATAGAAGATACATGTCCAAGTTAAAAATAAAACATAGCCGTCCTGCTCTCCAACCCTCTTCTGAGGCCAAAGGCAGTAAACTGTTACTGTTTTTAAGTTCAAGGAGAAGAAAAATTTGCTGAGGTCAATCCAGCCCTCTGTCCACCCCTTTACATGGAAAAAGTAGATGTCCTGGCTGTTGATGTCTCTCTTCCCTGCTCTCAAGACTCTTCCTGTGTTGTGGTTTGTTGCTTCTATTCTTGTCTGGGGAAACTCCCATTCATGCCAAAAACTCATCATCTTTCAATTATATAAAAGAAGTTATTATTGACATTAACCACAGATGTATTCAAATGAGCTAACTCATTCATATTCCCACTTATTAGGTCAAGAGAATATAGTTGTACTGTTTAAATAGGTTAGAGAAAAAAAACTTAATGGAAGTAATCTATGTAACTTATTACTAGGAAAACTAGGGGACTATGGTCCAAATGAAACTTCTGTATGGAGGGTGCAGAACTGAGTTGGGGAAGAAACATCCAGAAAGGAAGAATCAAAGATTATATCACAAAATGAAAGAGAAATCAGAATTTTGATGAAAAAGCAGGCACCTACAACGTTTCTAATATATATAAAAAAATTTAAAAAGTAAATATCTCTCTTTTAATGGAACATGTGAGATTCATAATAGTTTTATAAAAATCAGTAGATGCTGAAGAAAACATGTAATTGAGTAGAGATGTCAGATATCAGAGAGAAAACAGCTACACAAATATCCTGTGAAGAATAATCAATAAGAAGGAGTACATCAGAAAAAAATTGGAGTTAGAGTAGCTCACAAACAAAACGTGTCTCAAACAAACAGTGCTGATACAGAAAGACGTCAGCACCAATGTGAAAGATATTTACAGTAGCATTTATATATAACTATTATATAACATATTATTTATATGTGAGTTATATAACAGAAGCATTTAGTGTCTTGATCAAGCCTACTGAAAGGTGGTGAAATCTTCAAGGAAAACATAAATAAGCTGGATATAGTCATGAAGCAGACTACAAGAATTATAAAAGGTTTAGAAAAGTGAACCTGTAGGAAAGCTTGAAGCAATTCTGCCATGTATTCCTGAGAAAACAAACAAACAAACAAACAAAAATACCCAGGAAGGGAATAAGATCAATCTTTTGACATGTAAAAGACTAATACAAAAAGAACAGATGATAAGCTAGTGCTTAGGGTAATGGAAACAAAACCAAAATCTTTTCTAACTAAAATTTTCCTTAGATAATGGATGGCTATGAGGATGGTATAGCATTGGAATCAGCTATGTAAGGAAGCTGCTCTGTATGTAAATGGTTAGCCAGGCATGTGTCTCTCGTGTAGCTATACTTGATCTTTCTCCAGTGCAGGATCTCTTCCAGTCTGGTATTTCTATTTATTCACAATGAATACAAAAGCACTCCCCACCTCTAAATAACTTTTCCTCAGATCTACTTTGCCAACAGTGGTTAATAAAGATATGACTGCTTAGCACAGGGAGCAATCATGACTTAGCAACTATTTTTTTGCAATAACCAACCTTGTGCAAGACTTCACTGTTTTCAGCGTCAGATGTGGTTGTCACCTTAGTAAAAGTATGAAAAGCAGAATCTGATGCTTCTTTATGTTCCCCCCCACCCCCAGTTTCTGGCATTGAACAATGCTGAACCTACTTCCCATCAGAGAAGTCATAGGACCATTACATTTAGAGATCAGCTTGAATTGCTTCTTCAGACAATAGCTGTAAAGGCTGATGGCAGAAGCATGAGCTAATTTGCTCCTATTTTACAGTCAGCATACTCTACACTAAAGCCATGGGACTGCATAGTAAAAATTATTTGTCTTTAAGACCGAAAGAGTAATCAAGTAGTTACGGTAAAAGCCTGGGACACTAGTCTATTCAATCTGCATTCTTTGCCATAGACTATGCAGCACAGAGCAAGACATTCAGTATTTGTAGTTTCTTAGCTGCAAAACAGGCAATGACTCCATTTTCCAAAAAAATAATTACTTTCCAAACCCTATTTTACTAAAATCCAAGATAGTTTCATTTACTACAGTAATTTCTGAGTAGACAAACAACCTTACCAAAAAGGCATGGATTTGGCCCTCTATGTCTTTTTTCTCTGACAACCCTCATATCAATAATTATGAATCCTTCTTTGTTTTTTTAATCCCAACAATAATGTACTTGGATAAACACAACAGGCATCCTTAAAAATCAGATAATTGCATGCATTTCTTATGTCACTCCAGCTATTGAGCAATCTTAGTTCCATAAATCATGGCACTGACCACATGAAGAGCTAAAAATGGTGTGAGAAATTGTTTCCGTCTCATGATTGTATCAGCTTTAAAAAGTCACAAATCACAATAATATGAACAGTGGCAGAATACTGGAAAAAATACCGATTCAGGCTTCAGTTTTATAGCAACGTATCCTTTCCTAATTCTAAATTTTCTGGTTGGGTTTTTGTTTTGGGGTTTTTCCCTCCCTACATTGAACCCTGCATTAAAAAGCATTTTGTGCCCTAAATATGCTCGTCTTGGAAAGTTGTATTGTTGTATTTGTATGTCAAAGGGAGGACTGAAGTCTCAACAATTGTTAACCTCTCCCATGGTGAGCTAATAAAAGGTCAGAGACCCACATGTGGCTTGCAGCCTGGGGAATTTCTCTCAATGTTCTGCCAGCAATGGGACTGCCTGAATGATTTCTCTCATAAGTTTTAAGCCATAAACTGCATCCTACTTGGCTTGCTGTGCCAAAACTGGACCCAAGGGTATCCAGAGTCTTTGCTGATGGGAAAAAATGAGTGCTTCCTATGGAAGCCGCAGCTGTTTTCCTGAGAGAGAGCGAGAGAGCACAGATGCTCAAATATTTCTCTACTTTCCATTTTTGACTACCTGTTCTGGCAGCAGTTCCAAGAAAGGGGGAGGACAGAAGCAGGCATCCAGCTGTTTTCAATAAACCTTGGCAGCACAGGTAGTGAATGCCTAAACACTAAAAATGTCCACAACCAATTTTTTTCTGGATTTCAACCTATAAAAAGGTGAAAGCATGCACTCGTGCTCCCCATCTTCCCATTTTGAGCAGAAATTTTGTGACCAGGATAATTACCCTAGTTATGAAAGCAGAGACTATTTACTGTTGAAAAGATATCACTCTGTTGAAAAGATATCACTCTGTTGAAAAGATATCACTCATTGAAGTGTGCATTTGTATGAATACGAATATACATACATAGACACTCAAGAGAATATATAAAATACGTATATCCTATGCATTTTCTAGAAAGATTTCTATCTTCCATCAGACAGTAGGCTGACTGTCATAATATGGATTTGATTTTGTATTTTGGGGCCATAGTTATCCCCAGTGTAACTTTGAAGTCAAAGAAAACACTTACGCAAGGTTATATTATACATTGATTTGACTGAGAACTATATTTACATCAGCTAAATTACATTAGGATGTGGCTTATGACACTGTTTAGTAACTGTTAAGTAATTATTTATACCTGCCATTTTTTGCCTATACATATTGATATCCAAAGATCCTTTCATAGATATACTTGATCAAAAGTCCATGTTTCTGTTCAGGACAGGTTACATAGCTGGTTTGAAGCCTGTATACTGGCACTGTTCAACACATTTCTCCAGTTTTACCTTTTGAAGTACTATTTAAATATTTTTTAAATGGGATTAATTAGTCCTGTTAAAACACAGTAAATGAATGCAAGTGGAAAGTGAATTGCAGATAGCTATAGCTGATAAGTAAACATCAGAACAGCACATATATAAGACTGCAAACCCCCTGGATTTAATGGTTATTCATTGCTCAATTAATCAGCAGAAGCACTCTGAGTGCAAGTAGCAAACTGGTTTATTTGCTTATTTTAAGCACTTCTCTGTCCCTCTCATTCATAGCTGCACCTGTTTGCTACTTGCAGTCAGTTGCTGCCCCTTCTGCCACAGCCTTTTTTCCCATGAAATGAAAAAAACATCTGTCTTTCAGCAAGGGAAGTAAGCAGATGAACACTGATGTCTGCAAAATCTTTGGGAAAGTGCTTTGGGAAAGAGTAGCTCTATAAAAGTGGTAGTTTTCCCAACAGACAATCAAAAGGGCATTCTCCCCACAAGACATCTGAATGCTGTTCACTTCAAGACTCACATCAGGCTGCTTGAACAGCCACTCACCACTCTTCCTCAGGGCAATCCCCCTCCACCCAATTGTTCATCAAGACCTTTCATTTACATTCAATCCCCCAATTTTTTTGCATTTTATGTCTTGAGTTCTACCTAGACGGCAGACACCACCTTCTATATCGGCTCAGTGATCAAACTACATTACCAATGTTCTTGCACTGAAAGCCAAGCTGCTCTCCTAGCCAGTACATTCCCCCAGATGGAGCAATAGCTTTGGCCTGACAGTTTCCACAAACATATTGTTGCTGAGTGTCTGAGCGCTCCTTCAAACCAGAGAAGCTTTAAAGCTCGTGAAGGCAAGTCCAACATGGAAGATTAAATATTTCTAAAGCATAAGGATAAGAAGTTAGATCCACTCTAGGTGGTGATCTCACAGCTCGGCCATGTAGGCTTCTGCTCCCCTCTTAGAGTTAGAAACCACCGGCAAGATGGACAATGTATGAATCCTTCTAGGAAAGAACAAGAGGAAGAAAGTGATTTTGCTTGACCAAATCACGAGAAGTCAGCAACTCAGAGCTTTTAAGAAAGTCCCAAATTCAGAAAAAGAGCTACTGTATCTAAGCCACACCTTGCCTAAAACTCTTCAGAGAAAAGTGTTATGGGAATTTTGCTGCCTTTATTATACACCAGATTTTGATTCTACCATGTCTTATTTACTCCTTTGCAACTTATGGATTGCACTTCCAAGAGAATCAGTGCCTGACCTTTCTGCTTTCTTGTCTCATTATTTGTAAAACAGAAACTCATATTCTAGCAGCTAAAACGTGAGCAATCCTTCCTTTTCTCTCCAAACTAATTGACAGAGGTCTTTAAAAACGTCAGGTGTCTGCCCAAGATAAAGCATCCCTTTGTGACAATAAGAATCAAGCCGTAGCTACCTATTTAAATGTAAGAATGTAATCATTTTCAATTGTTCATTAAGAATCGAAGAGGTTTTTCCGATGACTAATTAATCTAGGTAATAGTATGTTTATCTCTAGCTTCAGTTTAAGTATTTGAAATATTTTGCTGTGCTAGCTATTTTAACTATTTTCTCCTCTTAAACTAACTTATAATGAATCCTTGCATATTTATTGAAATTATGCTATTTTTACATCCTTCAAGCTCTCTCAGAATAGAAGCTTTTTGAAGTTATACATCAGCCATATCATTCTTTCTGCAATACTATAAAAACCCACTGCTTTTTCTATTTTGTGTAAGCCTGCAAATTTAAATACTGAATCATACAGAAATATGGAAAATAAGTGTATCATCATCATAATCATTAGAGCGAGAGAGTGAAAGGAAACAGCTTTACAGAATGTCAGTTCTGACAATTCACACATGCATATATATACATATATGTGTGATACAGGAACTAATCTTACAACCCTTACTCACAAAATAATTTTACTGAAGTCTGTAGGAGAACACATATTAAAAATACAGCATTAAGCCTGAAAGCCTGAAAGAAATCCACTGGTTTTTTCAGCTATGAGAACAAATATTACATCATAAAAAAATGATGTCCAAATGAATAAAATAGTTCAGCAACAAGATAATCTCATAGAATAACTATAGGCACATCTGTAGTGATGACAGATAATAGAACCTGAGGAGAGGCTATTACAGACAACTTGGAATATGACATTGAGTCTTATGATTGTTAAAGAAAATACTGTCAGATATCACAAGATTAGTCTGTATCTAAGGGGATTTACTACTTACACCATAATGACACCATCAGAGAACAGACTTCTTGAATAAAGGAGAAGCTAACTCGTTAAAAAAGTTACTTAAAAGCACCTCCACCTGCTGCTAACCAAAGAAATAGAAATGAATGAGCTGCCTATAGATTCAAAAAAGCTTATTGCAGTCTACAGTTTTATGCAAATGCATTTAGGAACAGAGAAAAAAGTGAAGAACCAAACAAGTCTGAACACAGACACTGTATTTTTGAATAGACAACCATGAATTTTTCATGAAGTAAACTCACACAATTATCTAATTTAGATGCATAGGTTTGTTCTATCTGTAACTAGCAGCTTTCTGTGGGATTTTCTCACAGGGCTGATTCTAATCCACAGATAAGGAACTGGATCAATTTGCTTTACTGTTCTCAGCAGGCTATGAGCCATGCTAAAATACTGAGGAACTGGAGCATGAGGAGTGACTCCTAGAGGTTTTCTGCATCCACACAGGAAGAGAGCTGGACCTAGTATCTTCCAAAAGGCTGCAACAATGGTAAAGGCCACTTTTTGATGGTATTTGGTGTCCAAAACAGGACTTGAATGGGCTTATTGTAAAGTTGCTCTCCCACACACATTCATAACAAGAACATGTCATAACTGAAAAGCGAAAAATTTATTCTTCATAGTTTTGTAATTTTGCCGAGTGGTTTGTCAGTCTTATGAATTCCAAGTCTGTTGATTCCTATGTGAATTTATACTCAGTACTGAAATATAATTGTCAGGAAAATGTGAGATAGAAAGAAGCAGCATTTATTTATATATCTTTAATATAGCTGACCAATTTTAGAGTAAAAAGACGTGCAAAACCAATTAGACCTATATTAATGATTTTATCCCCATAAATCCATATTCTCTTTATGAAATACTGTACTGGAACATAATTTAAAAAACAAATCAATTAAGTTCCATTCTGATGGTGTAAAACCTTAACCAGGGACTTGTGAAGAATGTATGGTTCATTAAAAATGAAATAAAATTTGTAGTATGACACATCTATCTGGATTTAGGAAATAACAGTAAAGACATATATATCTATCATCACTCTGTCAAAATGCACTGAGACTCATGTGGGATTGATACAATTGAAGCTGAGATGAGGGGAGGAAGAACTTATCAACCTAATCAATCCTAATCAATCCTAACTTTGGATTTGAGTTTGCTTTCTTGGATTTTTTTGCATTTAAAAAAAAAAACAAACCCCAGAAATGGTTGAAAATTGTTTATCTCCATAAAAACTTTTTTATGTCTGTGTAAGGTATGTTTAGATTTACAAAAATAATTAATTTCAATACATTTCATCCCGTCTGCTAATAAAAAATCTTAGGCAATAGACTTATTAATCAAAATTATTTGGCTATTTCTCTATGGATTCTGCTTTTCCTGCAGATCACATCTTATTACACATGCTTGATGTGCTTTCATCATACTATTAACTCAATTTTATATTTGTTAAACGCACATCTAACTTTGTATGAAGACATCCTAATGTATTCCAGACATCTAACCTGTAAAAACCTGACAACTGGACAACCTTTGAGAAGGCAGTCCCTGAGAAGCCTCCAAGAAGAGCCTCTCCTCTCTTGAGTCCAGTTGAGCCTATCTGGTCCATCAAGTCTAATACAATATTTTTATAGCTACTGGTAACTAGGCAAAACCACGCACAGATTTAACAGTCCCCATCAATGCTGATTCTTCAGCCGATTTAATCTGAAGGAAATTTATAGCTTTGTTGACTGGGAACATCCTTTGGCATAAATATTGAATTCTCCTGGAAAAACAGGCTGCTCATGGCTTAAATAGACACACTCTTTGCTTGGTAAAAACACCTGTCTGAATGACAGGTCCCAAAAAAAATGGTGCAGTACGGACTTATATCCAGCTGGTAGATGGTCACATGTGGTGTTCCTCAAGACTCAATATTAGGGTCAATCTTGTTCCATGTCTTTATCGACAATCTGGATGAGGGGATCGAGTGCACCCTCTGCCACTTTGCAGATGACACCAAAATCAAAGGCAACGTTTGATCTGTTTGAAGGCAGGAAGGCTCTGCAGAAAGACATGGACATGTTGGATTGATAGGATGAGACCAATTGTATGAGGTGAGTCTTCAACAAGGCAAAGTGCCAGATCCTGCATCTGGGTCACAACAACTCCAGGCAGCTCTACAGGCTGAGGACAGAGTGGCTGGAAAGCTGCCCAGTGGAAAAGGACCTGGGAGTGTTGCTCAACAGCTGTCTGAACATGAGCTGTCAGTGTGCCCAGGTAGCCAAGAAGGCCAATAGCATCCTGGCCTGTATCAGCAACAGCGTGGCCAGCAGGACCAGGGCAGTGACTGTCCTCCTACACACCTGGCACTGGTGAGGCCACACCTTGAATCCGGTGTCCAGTTTTGGGCTCCTCTCTACAAGAAAGACATTGAGGTGCTTGAGCTCATCCAGAGAAGGGCAAGAGAGATGGTGAAGGGTCTGGAGCACAAGTCCTATGAGGAGCATTGGAGGGAGCTGGGGTTTTTTTGGTCTGGAGGAAGAAGAGGCACAAGGGGGACCCTATCACCCTCTACAGCTGAAACGAGGACATAGCAAGGTGTGAGATCAGTCTCTTCTCCCAAGAAACAAGCAGCAAGACAAGAGGAAATGGCTTCAAGTTGAGCCAGAAGAGGTTTAGATTGGACATTAGGAAAAGTGTCTTCACCAAAAGGCTTGTCAAGCACTAGAACAGTCTGCCCAGGAAAGAGGTGAAGTCACCATTCATGGAGGTATTTAGAATATATGTGGATGTGATGCTTACAGACATGGTTTAGTGCTGGACTTAGGAGTGCTGCATTAACAGTTGGCCTCCAGGACCTTGGACATCTTTTCCAACCTACTGATTCTATGATTTTATTTTATGGACTGAGACTAAATTCCTATTTCTCAGCAGGCAAACCACTCTATCAGTTCTCAGTCAAATACAGCTCTGAGTTCAGGGAATGTTAGGTTGCCATACAGAGGAAAGAGAAGACCTGCAATCTGCTATCGCCAGGGCCAACATATGATAGAAGCAGCATCATTCAGGACGAATTAACTCGTCTCATACATGAAGAGCAGCACAAGGAAGCTTATTTACTTGTATATTGAGTCAGTAATATCTTCTTAAAGACGTAACAAAAAGCTAACAGGTGAGCAACATCTGCACGTTGGTCTAAAACCCCTGTTAAGCTTACAAAAGTTAAAAAGATAGGCTCTCGGGACACATGGCAAATAAACATATAAAGCCCACTTGCCTCTTCCCCAGAACAGCAGTAGAAGTCTCATAACTTCATTTTTGCTGCTCTCCTAAGGAAGCTCCTCATACACTGATGGTTATGACTCCCTTCATAGTTCTCTCTTTTTTTTTCCTTTTTTGTTTTCATTGTTACACTTGACATCTCTTACACCAAAAATTGCACCACCAACAGCCATAAAAGCAAACAATAACCCCCTGCTGGTTTTAGTTCTTCCCTCTTCAATCACTTTATCCTGTCACTCAGTCTCTGCTGGTGCTTGTGTACTAATGCCTGGCCTGGCACCCCATCTGTTGTAGGAACTACATGCATGTATGCATCCTGTATGAGACCCTTACCCCTCAAATACCCAGTTCCCATCTTGGACAGCTCACTTTGGGCCAAATCTATGACTATATTGATAGTGATAATATACCAGAATAAATTATGGGGAAAAAGGTCAGAAGGAATTTTTGCCAATTGAAAACAGTCCTAAGGATTTATATACTCATCTCAATAAACTGCTTTATAAGTGGTATGTGGTCTTCAAAAAGGGAAAAATGATGTCTTTACTTTATATCGATATCTCATTGAAAGCCTGGCAGAAAACTGTGACTAAAATCTCAGGTTGTGTCAAAAGACCAGAAACCAAACCAAAATAAAATCCCAGACAGACAGAGAATGAATTGCAAATCAGGAGCTTAGAGATAGGGAGTAACTTTCTGTACCCATGCCATTAAAGGACAAATACAAGTATTACAAGTCACCTATATGCGAAGGGAACATGATGGGTCAGTTTGGAGCTTGGATTTTTATCATCGATCAATTATTGTAGGAATGAGAACATTATACACACACACACATCCACTAGAAATCCACTACCTACATAAATTCCACAATAAGAAACACAAATATACAGGAGTTTCGTGGGATAAAGGTATTAGAAACATGACTAGAAGAACTTTTTGAAAAAAGTTTGGTTCCTACAGTGATAAGAAAACACGCAGATATTTTGTCCAGAAAAGCCTACACAACACGACAGAAGCTAAAAATGTTTCCTCAGGTGCTGTGCTAAGCTTTAGACTGTAATAAAATCACAAAATCTACAACTCCTATATACAACAGAAAGATCAAGGAAGCCATGGTGACACTCAAAGTACACATAGAATGGGATTACAGTTCCTCAAATTGATGGGTGTATGAACCAGTTTTTCTCTTTATATTCTTGCTAAAATCTAATAACATACTGCTAAACAGAAATCTATTTTCCATATCAGAGTTTCTGAAGTGACTAATGTAGCCTAGAGTGTGCCTTGGAATTGTCTAGGAGGAATATATTCTAAATTACACAGCATTATCGTAATCCACATAGTTGACTTTTGTCTTTATTTATTTGCATAAATTAATTACCCCTTGGAGCATATGTGTGGTTTCTGTAAATAATTGTGTGGCCTGGTAATTTGTCTCAAAGGATTTATTGTGTATATTTGTTTATGGAATACTTAGCTAGAGCAGCACTCATATTGACAAACACAGAAAAAAACCAAAACATATATGTCAACATTTCCTTTAAAGGTTTTCTGCACAGATAGAATAGCAGTGTGGCATGGAATGACAAGTAAAAGTGAAATGCAAACAAATGAATTAACATAAGCAAGTACAATATATCAAGAAAACGAAATGCATGTAGTAAACTTCAGCTATAAATCCTAAATTTTGTAACTCAGCAGAAAAAAAACAAAAACCCAACAAATCTCCAAATCAGAAAAGTAGTGTGGGGGTTTATCAGTATTAGCCATCTGTGTGGCCAATTCAAACTGACCATTCAGGTATATGTTCCTTTCATGCAAGAATTCAGTAGTTCAAACAGATAGCGGATCAGGTTGAAAAAATATTCTTTAAGAAATCAGACATGAATTCATAATACTCCTGAAGATGCTTTCTTTCAGAAAAAAAATTACCAGTAGCTTCAAATCAGTGCACCTGGCAAATAAGTCTCATTGAGAAGGTTAAGCTCCTTTAAAGTTCTTTCCCCTGACAAAGCGATCTTTGCTAAGGAATAGACATAGAGACATTCTTAAAAGTTAATTATTTTTCCACCTAATCTCAAAAACAACAGTAATTTAAGTCATCAGTTCCTGTAGGTTGGCACTGGGAGCTTGTTTTCATTTTTGTTTACTGTAGCAATATCTCTGTAACAAGTAGAGAGAAAAATCCTATTTAAAGCTTTCATGTAACTAAGGGTTGAGGGGTTTTTGGTTACTGAGACTTTGGTTTTGGCTTTCTTTCAAGTTGAAGATTATGAAATTGTATATGAAACATGACCAGTTAGATCTTTTTGATAAATAAATAATTTACAATATATATATGCACTGAAATTCATTGTCTGAAAATCTCAAGTTTTAAAGATACTAGCTGTTTTCTATTTCCTGATGGTTAATATTTTTACATCACCTTGAAGTTCCATCTCCATCTGTTATAACTATACACATATTTTTAACTTTGTAAAATTGGTATAAATAACATGAAATCATAGAAGTAATATTTTGTATTCATTCCTCACAGAATATGTGGCTACCAATATTCATGACTGCAGAGAATGAAGCACTAATAGTAAAAACCAAAGTGACTAATTTTAGTGTCTTTAAATGTTGTGTGTTATCTTTTTTCCACATTTTTATCTAAATCTTCTAATTTTAGTAACTAACAATGTTAATGGAATTACATAGACCAAATTAATCACTTTTGTTTCCTGCCCAGTTGCTATTTAAGTGAACTTCTCAGTCCTGTCCAAATGATGAATATTTTATGTTAAACACAATTAAAATGACCACTTTGGTACTCTAAGCTTTAGATCTCAGTTCAGTATTTCCGAGCTGTCCCTCTGACCTGTTAGTTTGTCTGTATTGCCACCTGGAGGGCCTCTCAGTAAAGTCAGGTTGAATTCCTCGGGTGAGATTCTGTGTTAAGACTTCGGGACTTGAAGCAGCTGCAGGAGGAGACCCCACAGTGACTTCCCACTGCCCCCGACAAGAGGCAGCCCTGAAAAGTGTCGAGATAGCCCGGAAGATGTCTAGAAGCCTAACCAGGTGTATGGTAATTAACGCAAATAGGAGATAGACTTCCCAAACTTCACGCTGGCTTTTACATGAGCGTACATACTAATGATTATTTCAGTTGTCTTAATTGTGAAAGTCTGGCTCTGGCTCAGTTAGAAACCACATATGAGAAGCTGAGAAAATGAGAATACAGCTCCCTGAAAGCCAGAAGCAAAATGAAGAATTTAAATTCTCCAGTCCAACTGCACTATTGTGGACATTATTGTGGCAAATAATTAGAGAAAAAGTCAGTCAAGAACTTGGATCATTTAAAAAAAGACAAACCAAAAAAAACCCCTTACTGATTAAATATAGAGCAAATGGTACCCTTAAGGCATCATATTTGGGAAGGAAAATAAGACTATGCTACTTTGAATGACTGAAAAGACATGTCCTTTTTAACAACCAGAGATAGAAAACTGGTTTTAAAATAATGCATAGAGTAACTCTGCAGAAAGTGAGAGAATAATATGTGATAGCAAGAAAAAACTTTTCCCCAAAGTGACATATTTGCCAAGAAGCAAAACTTTTCAGAAAAAAATTTAAACCTTTTCCATATGTCCCCTGAAGGAACGTAATATTCCAGTCTAATTTTGGTTGCAAGTCTAGCTGGTCAAGCAGATACAGGCTACTCAGAGCAGATCAGAGTCTTCCCATAGATCCAAGTCATGGTGTATTCATGAAAGGAGCAGATGCTACCAGGCACACAGAGATGACACTGCTGCACCAGGAAAAAAAGGCTGCTTCTGCAGAGGTGGGATCAGCATGAGTCCAGAAGATAACTAACAACTAGTGATTCGATTATTACTTCAAATGCAAGGAATTTTTATGAAATAGAGAGATACAGAACTTATACATAGTGGGTGAGTGTGAACAGAATAAAACAAGAAGGAAAATCTTGAAAAGTCAGAACAGTAGGTTTTGGCAGAAAACACTACCTGTTATGGGTATGAAAATAATATCATAGGTACAGCTGTGTGTCTCAGAAGAATAGCCTAAGGAGATAGAAATGGAAGTGGAAACAGAAAAAGAAAGAGAGAAAAAAAAGTCATTTTAATAAAAACAAAGTGGAACTTTCAGGAACTAGAGAAATCACATGGAGTTACTCACAGAGTGTTACTACAGAAGTTACTTCTGCAAGAGGATAGTGTTTTGGCTGCCTTTCACAGCACCTGGGTATGAAGAACCTTCCTGTGGCAAGGTACAACAGTTTCTGCTGCTCTTATTCAGGTGGAAGACCTCAGCTCCTGATCTTACCTCTTTTATAAAGCTAACTAGGGATGGATGCTATTACTGAATTGCATCTCAGTGCCCGGATTGGAGTTCTCTTCCACTAACTGAGTGAAAGCACTGGTTGGAAGCAATTGCTGCTAAACTCTTTGTGTTTCCACTGTGTTTAGGAAGAGAGACCTAATCTGGATGTAAATATTTGTATCAAATAGAAATGCTAACGTAAACATACCATTTCATTATCCCAAAGACTCACATTGATAGATGTGAATGAAATCCTTATAAAATATTCTGTAGACCTAAAGGCCTATGACTAGAATATAAAACATGATGAAAAATAAGAAAACCTCCATGCTCTGACAGAAAAGCAGAGGACTCTGACATGGAGGTGGGCAGGGTAGACACAGCACACCATAAAGCATATAGTCTCCAAAACAGTAGAGCTTACTTTAGCACGCTTTAGCATGCTGAAACTACTATTCTGGTTTAGTATTATGCTGGATACTCCTTATATTTATTTCTTCTACAGATTTCTACACAGGAAATTAAAGTCTGTACTTCCTGCATGGCTGTTACTTAACTGTAACTGTTAGCCTTCAGTTAAAGTCTCTTTCTTTAGCAAAAGAGTGCTAAAAAAACCCCAAATCAATAAGCTGCTTGAAACACGTCGTGAAGGATTGATTTGGAAGACA
The DNA here is from genome assembly GCA_013398115.1 of Falcunculus frontatus. Lineage (NCBI taxonomy): Eukaryota > Metazoa > Chordata > Aves > Passeriformes > Falcunculus > Falcunculus frontatus. The sequence goes on along the minus strand of VZRV01009187.1, from coordinate 238,887 downwards.
AAGATTGCTTCCTATCGATGGGAACAGCTTTCTGCAAATTAGGTGCTTCTTTTAAATAAATGCCAAATCTACGGGAAAAGGAAATTCTTTAAAAAAACGATAGTAAAGAATATACAGTGTATATAATGGGACAGAGAAGTAGTGAAGGGACAATCCCTCAGAGCAAATTATGTACTAGTGAGAAAAAGAAAACAATATGGGGGAGAGCAGAAAAGAAAAAGAGCAGAGTCAGGAAAAGGAAAAAGAGAGAGTTAAGAAGTGAGTTACAGGAGACAGAGTCTGATGAACACCATATACAAACAAAAAAGAAAAAAAGAAGGAAAATTAGGGGAACAAAAAAATCAATAATAGAAAAGAAAAATCAAAAAAGGAAGGGAACAAGTATGGAAAAAAATATTTGCATTTGCTCATTCTAAAGGTGTGCAACAAAAGGGAAAAAAAAAAATCTTCAGATACTCCCTTTACATAATGCATATGCCTTGCCTTTTCAACCAAAAAGGCTTGCTGGCATTTCATGAAGTCCAGATGTATGGAGTGCCTACACTGTCACCCAGTGGCAGACTCTGCCATCATTAGTGCTGTTCTGCTGAAGAGGACGAGGCTTATCACAGCACTCTCTAACATGACTATTTCTGCAAGAGCACCAAACTGTTTGGCTGCTATTTCATAAAGCAAAATTCATTTGACAGAAAAAGGGTTAAATTCAATACAGCTGGACAGCTGAGCAGCTGCTTTCATGATTTAAATAAAAATAAGCTGAAATCCTTGCTGTCAGCTCAATGATATATGACTTGTAATGGGATGTTTCCAACCTTTTCTTCCATATGGTCGCCTACGTTAGGTAATACACACAGCCTACAGAGCAACCAGCTTCTCAGAAAACATCTGGGTCCCATTCCTGCTCTGTTAGCTTCAGTGTTGCCTCCCACAAACACAGATGATTCATAGGACAACATCCCTTTGGTTAAGGATCAAATTAGGACATTTCATTGATAATTTTATCATGCATCCCAACTGGAGTTATGGGAAAATGGAACTAATTCAAACAAGAATTTCTCCACACATATTTCCACCCTCCTATCTGCAGTTGATAAAGTTAAGATTTCAGAAACAGATTTTAATGTCTGCTTAAGAAAAAAAGAAAGGAAGAAAAAAACTAGCCTATCTCCTGGGAGGAATGCATTTCCGCTTGATTTCATCTTCTCTCTTGCCTAGTTTTAGAGTATTTCCTCCTTCAAAAATGTGTTTGCTGACAGGAAAATCATAACATTATACTTATTTCTAGAAGCTGAAATCAAAGCCAATTATTTCTTCTATTGATAAGAGATTAGGATCTGCTTCAAGTAAATTTTTTCATGTTTCAAAAATATAATGGAATAAAGAGGAAATGGACAATCTGCCCTGGAGCTCATGTGGTGAGTGACACAGGCTGGCTGCTCGGGGCTCTGCTAAGGAAAGATGAAGTTAGAAAATCAGTCATTTCTTTAGCGTAGGTCCCCCAAATATTAATTCAGTAGGCCTTTGATGTTCCATTACTTCAGTTTTTGTGGTCATGCTTTTGAACAAGAAGGATCGACAGTGCCAGAATTTATGCAGCAATTCACTGATTTGCACAGTTGGTTGCCCACAGCGATTGGTGGTTTTGTGTGAATGTCTTTCAGTCAACTTTTCCAACACATTTTAAAATCACCATGAGCTGCTTTGGTGTGATGCACTATCTGATCAGTACTAAAACAACTACCTCATGATTTCAGTGAATGACAAAGTGGATTAGGGGCAGAATTTAATCAGTTAACCATTATTAAATAATAAGACAGTAGCTTGGCAAATGCATCTCTAGTATAATTTGATATTAAAGCTTAACTCCATTAATTCAGATAAGTCAAAACAATAGCCAGTGAATACCATATTAAGAGCTTTTTTCTTTAACACATGCATACTTTGCTATGTGCTAACATAAAATTTAAAATGAGAAAAAGGAAGATCAGATTCTTGTCCACTTACATCCCAAGTATAAAATAAGATAAAGCAATATTCTCCCAGGGACAGATGCAGACAAACGCACTCCTAAACTGTTTTTCCAAGAATCTCACGAATACCTCAGGGTAGTGCTGCACCACCACCATGTACATCAAGACAATCTGCTCACACCAGATATGGTGGGTCATGATCCTGCCCGTAAGGAGACAGAGATATGCTGCTCTAGGACAGAATGGATCCGGCTTTCAAAACTTTCTAAATCATGCCAGGCTTGTCAGTGCTGGTCCCAGAGCAGACGAGAGTCAGTGCTATCAAAGACTTACAGCTGCCCTACTCCCAGCTGCCAGTGCTAACATGTGCTCACAACACATACAACACACATTCTCACCCAGTGCGTTACCAGGATTTACTGAAGGAGAAAAATCAAGGGTCACCTTTGTTTCAGAAATTCCGTCTATATTTTTGTGCAAAGATCTGCTGGTTCTTTTGTTTTACTGACACTTAGAAATTGCTAAACAGCTAAAATTATGATTAGCTCTGCTATAAAACCTGTCTGACACAACAGCATGCTCTGGAACAATTGAAAAAATACATAAAAGGACAGACACAAGGCTAGTTAGAAATATGTTGGTTTTACTACTAGTTTACTTACATGACTTTTCTGTCAACTGAAACAGCATTCTGTTGACTTCTTGGCAAACAAACTCAAATTTAACAGCTTATTTCAGCATCTCAATAAACTGCTATCAAAAGTCATTGACAGGTTGACCCGGGGATTGTTCTGCCTGGAGAAGCGAAGGCTCTAGGAAGACTTCCAGTACCTAAAAGGGGCCTAAAAGAAGGCTGGAGAGGCTACAAAGCTTTTATAAGGCCACATAGAGATAGGACAAGGGGTAATGGCCCTAAAATGAGAGTAGGTTTAGATTAGATATAAGAAAGAAATTCTTTCCTATGAGAGTGGTAAGGCACCGGAACAGGTTTTCAGTTAAGAGTTTCACCGAGAAGTGGTGGGTGCTCCATCCCTGGCAGTGTTCAAGACCAGGCTGGATGGGGCTCTGAGTAACCCAATCTAGTGGAAGGCATCCCTGCCCACGGCAGGGGGTTGGAACTAGAGGATCTCTAGAGTCCTTTCCAACCTAAACATTTCTACGATTCCTTGATACACATTACACCATTTAACTCAAACAGGAATGATGGGAATGCTTTTCAGAATTAAGTTGAAGTGCAGTAGAATTTTCCACATTATAAAGACTGCTGTAAATAGCAGAATTTATGGAAATCTTTAATCTTTCAGTTTTGCAGAAAGGTATTTCATGTTTTCTCTAGCAGGTCATTCGCTACTGTAGACAAAATGTAATTTAAATTGCTTTTCCTCTATGTGATATTAATTTTTACTCATTTTAGATGTATTTCTCTTCTTACTAAAATGCAACACCATAGAAAAAATTTTAAAAAATAATATAAAGCTTAATTTGAATGTTCATTATCAAACTGTAGCACTGATATAACATCAAAATGTGCATCATCGACACCACAAGTGATTTACGTGGAATGCTATAATGCACGGAGGAATTCTGCTTAGTGAATGTTTCCTTCTGTGAACTAAATGACTCAACTCCTGTGTACTTTATCTGGAGATTGAAAGTGGTGGAAGTAGAGAGCAGAGCGATCATAGTAGTAGTGGAAATGCCAAAAAAGAAAGCAATCAGCTACGAGAGCATGTGAGAATACCCTTGGATAAGGCACACATGCTCATTCCTTTGCTGCCAATGCTTAGAACTGCAAGTACTATAGAAAGAAGGTGGTTGAACTGAGGCAAAGAGGTTTTGGTAGAGATGAAACCCTCAAGACCTGAGATCACAGAAATAGTACATCTTCCTTGTTTTGTTTGTTTTGTTTGTTTTGATTTTTTACTGGTTTTGTTTTGGTTTTTTGTTTTTGTTTTTTATTTCTTACTCATAATTAGATTTGAAAGACTTTGAAAAGGTGTAGAGGACAAAGACAATATATGAAGATGATATATGCAAAAATACCAGCTACCTGCTGAATACCAGAGAAGCAACACTAAACCACAATATATTTGTTGCCAAATTCTCATCTTCCTTAAACCTGCCTCAATGACTGAAGGGCTTAATGGTTAGCCTCCTTCAGTTTCATCTCACTTGTACTTTATGAATCTGAGTAAAAGAATAAAGACCTAATGTTCCAATAAGTTCTGAATTTAGAGTTTGATACCTACAGATATTGGTGTGGCATTTTTGCTGCCAAAGCTAAAAGCATAAAAGGATTAGAGACTGCATTCAGCTCTAAATAAGAAAAAAAATGCCATCAGCAAATTTCAAATAAGTCTCCATAAGATGTTAAAATGGGATTAACTCTAAGCAGGTGATATACTTAGGTTTTAGTTTTCCTTTCTCACAACTCCTTCATTCCCTCATTTCATTTTGTCCTCCTCCATGCATCTTTTTGGTGGTGTTATTATTAAGAATCAGCCACGACAGATGCTCCAAAACCAAAACAAAAGTCAGAATGATACAAACATAAACAATGAAAGCAGAATTATGAATTTATCTAAGAATGCTTTACACTAGAAAGGCAAGCCAGTAGAATTGTGTATAGATCACAACAACATGCATTCAGGTAACTGAATGAATATGAAACAAAAAATATACCAATGTGATCTATTTTCTTTCCACATACGGGGGTATCCAAGACATCATATATACAGAACTTTTCATAAAATTTCTAAGACTATTTAACTAAGAATTATCAATACTACAACTATGACCTAGCTTGAATGAATACTCTCATGCAGCAGAAAGCCTTTCCACGGAGAAAAATGTGTATTTGAAGGGTATTTGAAAGACCATTCAACTGAAAGAGGAATGATAGGCATGCCTTTCTCAAAAATACATACATCTGCAATTCTTTAAGATTCAGCTAGATGCACATAAACACTCACAAAACTGTAAGCAGATGATAGATTTAGAGTGTAGGAGAGCAACCAGAAGGAACAGCAAACTAGAGAAAATTCCATTTCTCTCTTATGATAAATAGTATGTTCCAAAGGGTGAAATCCCGAACTAACTCATGTCCGTAGTCCTCTTCTCTCCTTAATGAGGCAGCTCAATGAGGTAACACAGGAAGCTGCAGCTTCTGAACACTATTCTCAATATCTTGCTATTGTGCACTAAGGTAACCAATTAAAGTGAAAAAATGTAAAGAAATTCTTCTAGTAAAATGAGTTCCAGCAATTTTTCTTCATCTGCTTAACAGACACTCCAGTGCAAGAGATTTCAGCAGGAAGTGTTATCTAATAGAAAACCTTCAATCCCTGCCTGAACTGATTATCAGGATATTCTCAGGTCATATCCCCACATTTCTATTTATTGAGATAAAAATAAATTTTTGTGATTTTTTTTTTTTAGGACAAAGAGCTACTTAGGGTGATTTTTCTTGTTCCTAACAAAGTTCACAGACTGAATATAGGTATTTTTCAACACTCAAGGATTTCAGAAAGAGCCATAACTCACTACTAACCTTTGGACTTCCCACCCAGCCCTGAAAAGCAATTCCTGAAATGTCCAGGGCCACAGAAGTATCATTCTGCTGTAAACTGCTCTCACAGTTATACATGCAGCCAGTTAAAAAACCCCACAGTTCAAGACACGCTGGGCATATTCCTGTCTCTAAGAAAAAAGCTTCATTAACAGTGTGGAGGTCTCGGGCCTTGAGTCGTTATCATTAGCCTATGATTCAAGGAAATGTTCACTTATGTTTGTTTTTGTTGGTGAAACACAAAAGGTTTGAAAGTCCTCTGAAAAATCAGGCTAAAGTTCAGTAATCTGTTCCATTAATTCCATCACAAAAGCCTAATTATAGAATAGGATATTGAATTTCATCATCTTCCTTTTCTCTCTACATAGGTATTTTTTTCCAGGACTCATTCAGCACATATGATCGTAAGCAAGACCCAGAATATATGAATGATTTTTTTTTTTCCTTACCAGGCTTAATAATAACCATGATTCTTACTTTAAAGAAAATAATAACAACAAAAATTATCATAGAATAACATTGAATAATAAGAGTAAACTATGTACCCAGAAACCAAATTAATGATACATGGAAATAGAATGTGTCCTGAAGCCTAGGAGTTCATAACATTGCTGGGTGGGGGATCAGGATGGTTACAGGAGGGAACAAAGCCTGGAACGTGGGAGATAATGCACGTCCAGGGACCTGCAAGCTTTCTCGAGGGTGGGTAAAGGCTTCAACAGGAAGGTCAGAAAGAAACAGTTGGCAAATAGGTGCGGAATAACATTCTTGAAGAAGACTTATGTCAGAGATCTGGGTTTGAACTAAGGCTAGCTTGGGGAATTCTGTTAATCAAGTTAGAAGTTAGAAGCGTAGTACTGCCAAGAATATGATGCTTCAGTGATAGAAAAGTGAACTTTAATAATACATAAAGTCGTGGGACTAAGCACTTCTCAGATGTCTGACAGAACTTAAAAAATTGTAAGGTCTGGGCATAAGCAAACAAGCAAAAAAACTTGTAAAACTTATTTTTACTTTTCAGGTAGTCATGGTCTAATCTTGGCAGACAAACATCTGAAGACAAATACTCTTTCAGACACTCTGTCTGAGATGTGGAGGCAGCATAAAGAACACACAGAGCTTTGAAACTACCAAAAACCCCAGTTTGTAAATACAGGCAAATGGAGGAGCAACCCACCTAAACTACTCAATAGGAGGCTTAGGCCTGTCTCTCAAAGATGTAGGAGCAAAGGAAATTCTTTCCTACCCTTCAATATTTTCACCTCCTTTGGATCTGAGTGCCTGGAAATATTATTAATTTTAAAGTAAAAACTGGAGGAGCATCTTGCACCTTCTGTATGTTCAGTATGACCACTGAACCAGAGACACAAGGAATACAGCTTTGTGGCTTGATCACTCAGTTTAGCCCTCAGAATTGAGTTCAATTTCTTCATAGAATGTTGAAAACGTTGATACAAAATTGAGAGCTTCAACCAAAAATGCTAGAATGCAAGCACCCCCAAAAGGTACTCTGGCCCTCTTATCATTGGAGACCCTAATTTTAAGAACATGGGCAAAATCAAAGAGCAGAAAAGCATGAACTTGAATCTTCCTTTCAAGTCCCAGACAGATCTGAGAAGGGCATTACACCTGCTACCCTTTTGCTGTGTTTCATGGGCTAAACCAGTGACGCCACTAGCAGCTAGGCTCACTTCACTGATACGCCTCAGAAATGGGCAGAGTTGATGTTGACCAGATTAGGAGCACTGTAAATCAGTTCACTTATGATGATCCTTGATGCAGTATTTAGGTAACTGTGCTCTTGATCTTGCCAAATAAATATATCCCAGCAGAATAAGTGAGAAATAACTTGTCTGAGACTCTGCGTGCAGTCCGAGCAGCAGAGCTGTATCTGAACTAGTCTGGAATGTACTTAGATGCTGAAATGCTGGTGGTTTAGATCATCTCTCCAGCTGCCCTCAGAGCTTTAGGGACAACTGTTCCTGCAGCATCAAGTGTAGTGAACAACAGAAGGAAAACGGGAGAATTTGGGTATGATGAAGAAATTGGATGTAGTTGCATGAAAGGTAGTCAGGTAGGTATCCATCCTGACTAAACTTTGAAATTATTTCTAGTGATAGTTTGCACATGGATGAATTTTAATACCCTTAGACGTCTGATAAAAGTATCATGTGGAAAGACAAGATTAAGTACATTAAGTTATCTTATTTTAAGTGAAAAAACAGTCATTTAAAAAGTGGTACTGCTTATACAGTTTATTCCACCATCCAAAACTTACCATATATGCATGCTCCTCTGGATAGAAGTTACATTGCTTTATTTCAAACACACTTAAGTAAAAACTGTCCAGGAAACAAACTCAGAAAAACGCTTAATTAAACATAAGAACATGCTGAAAATAAATTTCAAGAAAATAATGAACAAACATTTAATGAAAAGAAAATACTTAACTTTGATTTGATTGAGTCTTTCATATGATCAAAAGCTGTATGTTTTAACAAGTCTGATTGGACGAAGAGTGACTATTAAATTTTAAATGCTAATTATTGCCCTTGGGTAATTATGAGGCAGGTAGTGTATCTTATTTTTAAATGCAAAATGGATTGTAGAATGGTATAGTTTGCATTCAATATACTAATATTAAAAATAATATAAACTGTATGACTGCAGCATGGTGGAATTTGGCTCAGAATTTAAAAGAGAAACTCTTTCCATAAGACACAGTAAAGAATATCATATTTAAATAAGTTTAAGATGTTTTCAGTCTATTCCATTTTACTCAAGTCGACATTTTCTTCTCTAAAACAGCATAAAAAGAATTATATTTAAATAAGTTTAAGATGTTATCCAGTCCATTCTTTTTTTCCTTAAAAAAATACAATTCATCTGTCGATTAAGACAATTAAATTGTTTCTCAGGTTCCCTTCCACAAGTATAATGAAAATACCATTCCTATATAACCTATCAAAAGAAAGGAACAAAACCCCACATTCTAACATGACAGAAAAAACTAACTTTAAAATAAAATTAAAAGGAGGAAGCAATATGATAGCTTCACAGCTTTTGCTGACCATCAATAAATGTCAAATGAAATACACTTTTTTAATCAGCCATTTTGAGATACATAGCAGAATGACTCAGCAGAGTAACACCTTTACTATTTAAAAAAGTACAAAGAACACCTGCCGTTAGCATCCTCCTCCACTCTCTCACCCACACAATATTTTCCTATAGCTTCTTTCTTAGTAGATAATCATGATTTGAGATCGCAGTGTATTTTGTTACTCTGCCTGGAGTGAAAACGTAATTATCATTCCCTGTGTCATATCTCCTTGCAAAATTAAAAAAAAAAACACACAAAAATAAAAAGAAGAAAAAACAAAAGACAAAAATGCCCCAAACAAACACAAAACTGATCAGGCTAAATAAGATCAAGATGAAAATTTCTGACATATAGGATGTTCTTTCTGTTTTGTCAGTCATCTTAAATGTGTGAGCCCTAAAGTTCACATACCTTAAGGTAATATCATGATACATTTAGACTAAAGCAATAAAGTAGCCTTTTAGAGCGCAGGGGTGCTTCAAAGGAGGGAGAAAAAAATAGAGAAAAGGAAAAGATTGCTGAAGTCCCCTGGTTAAGTCTGGTTCCGCTGAAATCAGAATATCTGAACCTGCAGAGAACCCAATCATCCACCACAGCTGCTAGGCCCAGCCTCATGGACTCAACAGGACACCGATATCATCTCCAATTCATTCACCACCATCTATTTTTTAAACACTTTGTATATCCACAAATCGTCCCTAGTCACCTAATGTGCACAATTATTTTGTCCTTTATTCTCCATTTGCTTGCAAGGTACATTTGCTATGAAGCACTTTCACCTTCTGACGGACAACACTATCTGAGATAACCCAAATTGGCAAAAGTTCCCAAGATTTTTTTGCATTTAGCATAAACAGCATTTGCAGTATTTCTTTCTCCTCAAGCCTCTGAATTCAAGGAAAAGTTGTTCCCATAGGAAAAGATACTTTGGAGCACGTTGTCTTAAAGTTCAGAAAAGGCAAAGAGAAATATTTCTCAAGAAGCAGAAAAACTAGGAAATCTTGAAGGAAATGCTCTTTTTAGTCAATTAAATGTAAATCCGACAAAACTGTTTGACAATATGCATGCCTTGTGTGTACATCCATTTTACTTATTGATTTGTAGGGGGGACACAAACCAGCCGATTACTTCTATTTTTCACTTGGGACATGGAGTCAAGCTAGAGGGAAATTTTAAGTCTATGGTGGTTGCATGCTGCTCTAAAGAGTGTTGGTAAAGGTTGGGGATTTTTTTAATGCCATGCTAATAAAGTGATTTAGGTGTTCTGTCAATGCTGTTTGACTTGACAGCACCGTAATTCAGTGACTAGGGACAATCCTGTTGATTCTAAATAACTGTTGATGTAGAATGAGCATGTACACATGCTCTTGAGACAGATACAGGAGACTAGGTTCGAATGCATTAAAATGCAGAAATTCTCCCTACAGAAGAAATGAAAGGGGTTTCTGAGGGAAGTTAGAGTGTCTGTAGCTCATAATTTGAGAAAGAGTATGCTTGCCCCACCTTCAGATTAAGGGATGATTTACAGGCATCTTTGTAAACCTGAATGAACAAGGAAATTCAGAGGATTATATTAAAAAACTCACTGTCCCAGAAGAGGCATGGAACCTTCTGCTGCACTGCTAGAGCTTGGGTCATTTGGAAATAGTTTGATAGACTGAACGATATATTAGAAAGAAACATGGATTTATTTCATGCTCCCGCAGTGCTGAAACAGCAAATGGTTTTGTTAAGTAGGTGATTTTTCTACTTTAAAAGCCCAGTTTCATACCAAAAAAGGACCCATTTATGAACTCTGTTATACAGTCACAGACTCATTTCCTGTCTTTATATTTCCAGTTTGCTTTCAAAGTTATTCCCTTCTTCAATTTGCCTCTTAAAGGAATAAACTGCTATTGAAATTGTGGGGGCAGAAAAAAAAATCACATTTCCTCCAATGCACTTGTGAATTTCATTATATGTAAAAAGCAGTTTTTAGTTGCAGAAGCCAATATTGCTCAGAGGAAGTTGAGTGGAGGGGCAGCTGGAGGTGAATAGCTGGTCTATACTTTCTGTGACCTGTCAAGCTGAAGCACACGCATGTGTAGGCCACTGACAAGAGACTGAACCTAAAAAAGGTGGAAAATTCTTCTGGTGTCAAGGGAAAAGCCTCGGAGGATCAGTTGAAAACATTTCCAACAAACTGCTGAACTCATTTGAGTTCAATTTATGTTTTGTTGTGTTGCAAAGTGTGACAAAAGTTCCCTGCAACCCACATCTTTAATTTCCTTTTTTTCTTCCCCTGAAAATGAGCATTGATAGTGAAGTGAAGGAAGAGGAACAAAGCAAAAGGGACTCTGTTTTTTTCCAAAAGTAGAAAAGTGTATTTAGACACTAAGGGAAAAACGTCCTCCACTCCAATCAAAAAACACCCTATTAGCAGAATGCTAAACCTCAACAAAATTAAATTTTCAAAACATTCCACTGGTAAAAAATTTACTTCAGAAGTATCTGACATTAAATTAACTTATATCAGAAAACAAATTGAAAGCATGCTACATTTCCACTAAATCTGTCATTTTTTTCGACTTAATGAACAATGTGATACTTTATGGTTAGCAATATAGCCTTTTATGCCCTTTAATCTGAAAAAGGAGAATTGGGGCAGCATACATTTATGGTTTTTAATTCAGTGTGCTTTTTAATGAACCTTTCTTTTTTTTCTGGATATTTTTAATATTTCTACCACAAGACCATTTGCCAACTTTTCCATTCTCTTTCCCTATTTTGCTTTTTTTTCCCTGTGTGACAACAAAAGGACCTCTCAAATACCTTGATAAACTCCAATTTGCAAAGGTTACATCTTATTTTGCAGATGAAATTTCACCATGCGACAATTTTTGTGGCACTGAATTGCAAAAAAAAAAAAAAACCCAAACCAAACAAACCCCACATAGCTAAAACAGTAAAAATCAATCCATTTCCTCCTCTGTATCATTTTATCTCTGTGGATAGCTCTACCTGAAATGATAGTACAGATTCTTCTGTGGTTAAGCTATCTGCATGAACAGACTACCTTTCTACGGCCTTCACAGCCATTTCTGAAAAGCTTCATAACATATAACATGAAGAAGATATTCTCAAAAAATATATGTAGATAAGAACTCAGCTCTGCAAATTTTGGATTTGAAATGTGTATCTTCATAAATTAATTTAAATATTGCTTGCAGAGCAAATATAGAAACAAGCTGATAAGAGACTTCCATTAACAATATATCTATTTTCACAATGCATTTGTATTTTTCAGCAGAGATAGTTACACTGTGACAAACTTAATCCACACATACTAATTCACTAAATAATATCTGTGGAATAATTGGACTGTTCCTACTTTGATTGATTATTGCTGGGTTATTAATCGTCAATTGTACATCTGCATATTCTATGAAACTTTTTTCCACTCAGAATAAATGCTCAGGTGCTGAGAAAACTGATGGGGCAGAACAAAGGCTACTTCTGGTAAGCACCGGCATTTTAGAAAAATTTAAGCTTGTTTTATTAAATAGGATTAAATAGTCATAAGAGCTGGGAATGTCCATGGTTATGCCAACTAAACCACTTGTTTGTTGACACATACCCAGAGTAGTAGAGCTGGGCTTAGGGAACTGCTTCATAATGCCTTCAGTGATGTGCAAAAGATTCTAAATGAAAATAGGATCTGATTCCAGCCTCAGAGAAAAAGAAAATATGAGCCCTATACATAAAAGAAAATAAAAAGTGCGTATAAAAATCCTGAAAATAGGACCAGAAATATCAGGTAATGGAGCAGCAACATGCTTTTGCAGATCTCTGACTACCAGAGTCTTGGCTTAGCTCCCAGCTTCAGAAGTTGGATCAAGCTAATCTTCGTTTTGCCAAACCTGATGGAAGCTCTAAAAATGTAAATCTGATCTACAGCATAAGAAGTGAAAGAATTTTTCTTGCCTTATACTGTTTTTCAAAGTACATAAATTTTAAAATTAAATACCAGGACTCTGCAAGATTTGGACGATACAACAGCCAAAATAAGTTACCAAAATTAATGGAAATAGGGCAGTAAACTTTTTTAGTATTATAATGTGATGCAAGTGTTGGGCAGAGTGATGACAAGTCTGCTGCTCCTATAGATATGTGTATTTCATAATTTGTTCTCAAAGGTTGCACAAAGTTAATCCATTTAAAGAAATCAACAACTTCTTAGACTTCCACCAAACAAAATGATTTTTCAGTCTACTCCGGCATTTATTATCCTTTTATAAAACTCCACAATAAATTTTGATTTATTTGAAAAAAATGTATTAAAATATTAAAAACCATTACCTCTTTAAAACTATAGACAAATGATATGCATATGCACCCTAAACCTTGTGATCAAAAAAAAAATTGGAAGATTTGGAGTGGAAATACAAAGCTGATGGCTTACACTTGCATGCGGCATTAAGATGCAACACCTGGGCTGAAGGAAAATGGCATTACTGGGCAAGTCTGACCCCTTTGTAACTTTCTGGGTCAAGTTAGGGAAATGCTAGGCAATAAAGGAAGTCATACACAGGTATTTGGTCAATAAGTGTCTATGTGAAGTAGGTGTGCTATATAGTGGTGATGTGAACATCTTCATTCATACAGAGTACATCTGCATTGTCTTACAAAGTGACAGCTTATATAGGAACAGCTAATGCTTAGCTAAAATAGTAATATCCATTAACTATGTCTAAGTTGACAACCCCAATTCCAGCAAGACAGCTGTTCTGCTATGGAACACACCTGAAACACACGAAATTACTTGCATGTATTTCCCAACATATAATACACATGCGCTGCTTTATTGGGTGGTTTGAACAAAAAGAGCAACTTTCAGATTGTATCCATGCAAATACTGCAAAACTCTGTCTGGTACTATTCCTTTCAACTCCCTCACACTTAACCTATTACAACACTTTGCCAATGCATTGTAGCGTAGCTACTGTACAGTTTGTAAAATGAAGTGAGATTTTCTTTTTTTTTTCTTGGTTGATCTTTTTTCCTTCTGTTTTACCTACTCATGAAGTCCTGTCCTGTCCCTGGACTGCCAAAACCAGACTCTTCCTAGCACGATGGAACGGTGAAACTTAACAGAAACCTAGGTATTACTGCAAGACAAACAATAACATAAGGTGGTGCTGTTAAGTCAGTGAACTGACTTTATCTAATTATTCTTGTTATATGAGTCAGTAATTTTTAGACATGGGCTCAGCTGTACCATTGTTCTGGTTTTTTTTCCATAAGGAACATCAGCCTCCCATGACCCTAATCTTTCTCCTTTTCACTTGTTTTCTCTGGGAATACCCAGTTAAGGGACGAAATCCTGGCTCACTCAAAATTTAAACCAAAACTCTCAAGTTGTTTGACATATCCTTTAAAAGAGCATAAGAAATTGAGTTCCTCATTGCCTGACTGCAAGAAGGGACAAACCAACCTGGAGACAAAATACATGAGATTATGAGGTGGATGTTGACAAGGGAAAAATAAATGAACTCTGCTCTCAGTATCTATACCAAATTTTGACTAAGAAGATTCCAAGGTGCAAGGATGTTTACTGTAGTGTTTTATTTCAGATCATAATTCAAAACTAAATCTCCTGGTCATCCCTACTTCCTGAACTTCAGTTCACATTGCAGCTCTGAAGTGTTAGAATTGGATTCCTTTGGGGTGAAACACAACTGGAGGATGCCTTCTGGCAGCTCTCCTGATTCTCTCGAGCTGCCGCTGGGCATTCAGTCTGCAGAGCAGGCCCAAGTAAAACACACTCAGTGTAGACTGAGGTCCTCGGCACCAACCCCTCTGCCCTAGAGGTCAGCTTCCATTGTGCTGTGCAACTTTCTGGTGGAGCCAGAGCTGTATCACACAGGCACTCAAGAGAGAACCAGAAAGGCCCAGTAGTTGTACTGATGCCCCAAAACAAGTAAGAAATACTGCCTTCTGAAGCAAGGGTACACAAGAGCTAGGAACACCTATTGTTTTTGAAATGCAACAAAAACAAACACTTCTTAAAAAGTGGAAGAAAGCATCTGAAATGATGAAACTTCTCAAAAGAGGTTTGTTGTGGATTTGGTTGGTTGGGGCTTTTTAGTTCCTTATTTCAACTTTTTTTGAAAAAAAGGGCAAGCATGGAGTAAAAACAATAAACAATGACATATGTTCTAGGAAATGCCTATGACGTAAAACTACCTAGAAGTGGGATGTTGCAGACACTTACTGGCAAAAAAATCAGTCATGAATGGGAAGATTACCAAAAAAATTTCTTCTGTGTTACCTCACTCCTCCATTAAAGATAAATACTTGGTGGTGAAAGCATAATTAATACCCTATTTTCTTTCAGGGTCAATAAAACACAAGAATAATAAGGAATACTGCTAACACTGCCTTTCTACAGCTGAAAAAATGGCAATAGAGCTTTGTTTACCTAGAGAAAAATCATCACAAAAAGCTGCAAACATTTTTCACCAGAATAATTTAAGTTAAATGCTATGATCTTGCTCAAGACTTGAAAAAGAACTAAAAAGAGCATTTATAATATTAAATCAAATTATATAAAGAAGTATGAAATCATATGCAACAAAAAAAATGTTCATGTCTCTATGAAAATCCAAATATAACCACTTCGAGCATTTTATAAATATTTCCTGTAAGTATTGGAGGTACCTAAAAATGCAATTTAAAAAACATGGAATTAACTTTTACACACAACACAAGTGTATTTAAATACAGTGTGCAGTTAATTTGCTATTTGAATAATGAACATAACAATTAGGATAAGTTATGGATGATTCATGCCTTGCTGTTTTGGAATTTTATATGAAAAATGATGGCAAACCATGCCGCAGAAATCCTGAACAAGGAGTGGTGAACATCTGTGGTGTTTCCTCTCTGAGAAAAAGAAAAGTTCATATCCCACCCAGGGAGAAGAAATGACCCTGATAAAGAATGCAAGTGATCTTGTTTGACCTGTGACACAACACTAGTGCTGACCTCTGTGCCTAACCACAATGCATGTTTTTTTTTATAAGAGTGAGCAAGTGTGCATTGCTAAAAAGGAATGCAAGGAGTATGAATGATGCCAAAAGTCAGAATGAATTATTGATTGTGGAAGTGAAAGTGTGTTTGTTCAGGTAGGTATGAAAGGCTAAAGGGAGGAGGAAGCGGAAGAAATGCATGAAGAAAATTAAATAAACTTACTCATAACCAAGCCATTTCTATTCTAGAAACAAATCAAAGAACATGCCATTTCCTTGACTCTCCGCAGACCAATATTGTGCTTAAAAACATATTAGAACTTCTAATTATAATATTTAAAGCAATAAATAACTCTAGTATTATCCCATATGATTAAAAAAAAGTACCAAAATGTTAATCCAACTCTATTTGGGAATATTATCATCAGAATTCTATATTATTTATATAAATCTTCAAATTAGAAATTTAGCGTTCTTAATTCATCATATGGAGAGCATGATTAATCGTTCTCATCCAGAAACCACCTACTCCATCTTTTTCTTTAAAAAAAGCAAACACTCTTATTTTCCAATAGCTGGATGTGTAAATATTTCTAATATCAGTATAAATATAACACACTATTCCTGAAAAATGAGCACATGAGAGATTTTAACTGTCAGCCTTCCCATGTGGCAACACTAAAGTAAAATAAAATACAATTGGCTGCTTACTGACAATGTCTGCTATCTACAGTTCAGGAAACAGCCCACTTAACATCCAGTCCTTACAAACATATTGTCCCTGTAGGTCTTTTGTTATATATGATCAATGCAACAGATGAAAAGATGAAGTCAAAGTTAATCCATGCAATCTCAAAGCACAAATCAAGGCATTCCTTTTCACATTCAAGAAGAAAGATAATTTATTAAGAGAACTCTGGAAGGAAAGGAGTTTATTAAAGGAATTCATTCCAGCTGAATATTTGGCCTTCAATTATAAAAGTGACTAATAGAAAAATTAGTAAATGCAACAATAAATTTATTTCTATTGCAGCTATTTCTTCTGGAACACTCCAATTTAATCCTGAAATATAAGCACAAAAGAATAACACTGCCAGGTCTGATGTACAAATCTTGGTAATACGTGAAGCAATCAGACAAAGAGAGCCTAACCTGTCAGCAGTCAATATGTAGTACATTTTTAGCGACAGTAAGAATATGTTTGATGGAGATAGATGACACAAAAGACAGGACATATAACATGGAATATATTTTATCTCTAGGTCACAAGTTCAAGGGCAGGATCCACAGCACAATGCCTAAACTTTAGGCACCTGCTACAAAATTGTGATTCCACTCACTTTTCACAGATGCTTTGATGCCTTAAAAATGTACATGAAAAATAAACATGTTTAAAATTATGCCCAAGAGGGTTAGGGCACCAAAAAGAGAAGCCAATCAGCACTCACAGAAAAAAACCTTTTCTCCACAGAGAATATGCATTTCAATTTATAGTGCAATTGAAGACTTCTGGATCTAACTGATCATTTATAGTAGAAGTCTATCTTCAGGATCAGGTTTTCAAGCCTACATTTAGACATCCAAAAAAGTGGGTGCCTCAAAGACCTGAACAAGATTCCCTTTTTAAAAAATGTAGGCAGAGAGGCAGATGCAGATATTTGCACCAGCCTTTTACAACATGGCACCCTCTTCAAAAATTAATTTATTATAAAGAAATTAGAGAAGTGTTCAGGATTATTACATACATTTTCTCCTTAGTCCAAGGGAGTTCACACCCACATCCATTGTTTTGCATGCTCCAACTGCCATATTAAAAGTCTATACTGAAAAAGGGAAAATACTCTTCCACTTCTGTTGAAATTATACCCAAGAATACAATAAAAGACTTAAGAACTGAGAGAAATATCAACTAAAAAAGGCAAGCATGATTCTACAGACCACTGACTTAAGAACTCTATATTCCACTCCATGCTTTTATTGCTTTTTATGCAACTTCAACATGAAACTTCACATAAAAAGGATAGTCAATAGATAAAACAATTCAGTCATGGAATACTTCGGGTTGGAAGGGACCTTAGAGATCATCTAGTTCCAACCCCACTGCCATGGGACAGGGACATCTTTCACTAGACCAGGTTGCTCCAAGTGCCATCCAACCTGACCTTGAACACTTCCAGGGATGGGAAAGTCTGCTGATTTAGGTACTGCTCAGGAAGGTGTAAAATGTCATGGCACTTGCAGGTTCAAGCTCCCTTCAAGATGCAGCAGCTGTTCAGTTACAGCTGTAAGAACAAAGCAGCTGAAGTCTGGGTACTTCTATTGTAAGGAAGAATTTTTAATGACAATATTAGACTTAAGTGTTTCAAACAGTCTCTCCTGAGGTTGCAAATCCTTCAGCTACTAGATTAGTCTAGCTATAAATCAGCAGTGTCTGGAGTTGCTGCCAGTTGACGAAACATTGGCAATGCATGAGATGAACATACTTGTATTTACAAAAAATCTGCATCAGCTGGCATCTCTTCTTCCAAAACAGGGACTAAACACTGAACAATGGAATAAAGGAATACTTTCATCTGGCCAAAAATGAGGCACACTGGCCAACTTAGCAGTATTTTTTAAACCTCATTTATTTCAGTATCATCATCCAGTACGTAGTTCAACCATATACACGCACACACTAAAAGGAAGGTGTGTAAATACTTCTATTTAATTAGATGAATTTCTTTAAAGCTTTACTGATTAAATGAATTCTTTAACTACTATGAGTTTATGCTGTATTAAAATGCAGAATTATAATATATTAATGCCACCTGTTAGATATCAGAAAGTCTAGTCAGTAGACTGATTTCAGAAAAAAATTTCAGCTTAAGGAATATACTTTAAGTCCTTAGATTTTGTAGGTACCCATAATTAAGGGATTAATACTTCATCAGCAATTACAAATGAGTATTATTCAATTTAAATGGACGGCTGATTTGTGAGCACATTTGAACTCTCAGATGTCCAGGGGACATCAGTTCTCCCCTCACAACACATATCCCTTTTTCTTTTTCTATCCACAAATTACTAAACAAGCACAAGAATACAGGAATAAATTTTCAGAAGATAGCATCCTGCAAAATTTTCCCCTTTTTGAAGTCACAGACATCAGAGGTAGACTACAGACTCCATTGTTTTTCATAATCCCAGAGCAGGTCCTAACAAGGCATTGTATAATTTTAATTGAATCTAAAATAAGGAAAAGGCTTCGTAATACCTTGATATGCTACCTTTTCCAATAAATAGATATTTCCTATCTTATTCTTATAGTAGTAGCAGTGGCTCACTTCTTACAATTAATCAGTGCTACTCTGCTAAGGAGTGTATTACTAATAGCAGTGCCAGAGACTTGAAGGATTTCTTCTGATTTTATGAATTTCATCATCATTCAAACTTCAATATAAAGCAATGTGCCTTTTTACATCATATTTTATAGAACATTAATTCTTCTGCCCTGGGGACTTCCACAGACACCTCAGCCTGATCCCAACAACTGCAGTCAAAACTCTTGACATGTCCTGAGGTTGAATCCATTAAAGTGTAAAGGCTCTGACATTTTTGAGCATTCTCTTTATGTTACATTGACAAATGGAGGGGTTTTGTGTTTCATTGGTTAAGAAGGAGTCAGGTTTTAGTTATTTGAACCTAGGGTAGCTTCATTCATGGATCAAAAAAGACCTCTTGGGGCTTCCAAAGTCTTAATTATTTTAGAGCTACAAGGCATGATTTGGTAGAGATTTGGGTAATGGGAAACATGTTCTTCTGGGATCACTTCACTTTGGGGAGCTTTCCAGCTGTGAAACAGGCTCTCAAACTTAAAAGCTCTCCAAAGCTCTACCTGGCCCCAGGCCCAAATTTCCCTGTAACAAAAGTTGACTCACAGAACTAGTGTAATATATGCAACCAAAAAAATGCAACTTTAAAGAATTGGTAAGGTTTATGATAACACTAAAAGTTGTTAAACTGTTTTTAAAAGGTCAGCTTTTCACATTTAGAAGCAGAAGAATATTCGTTTTTATTTAATCACCACATATCTAATTCCACAAGCAAAAGTGACAGCTATTTTATTATCCAAGATATCTAAGGAGGTTTGCACATGACAGTATTAACTTATTACAATAAAGTGAAGGTTCCATTTGTTATCATTCAGAATGATAAATAACATGGCTCTTTTTACTTTAGAATTGGTTTTCTGGAAAACTACTTATATGATGATGTTGTCTCTTTTATTAGTAATGTAAGCATAAATAAATAATAAATCCATTGAAATGTCTGTGTGCCTGACATTATCCTGCACCATTTAAACAAAATGTATCACTTTTAAGGAATATTTATCAACAAAATACATGTAAGGCAGGCTACCATTAAGCCAATTAATAGTAATTTTATGTTGTATGAACAAGCAGTGGTAGATAAGAGCTGTCCCATACAGTTTAGGATATGAATAAAGTGTGATTTTCATTCACAATTATATTTATTACAAAATTTTCTACTGCCATCAGTATGAAAAATAGTAACTTGAATACTACAATAGCAACTTGAAAGCTAGAAACTTTCAACAGTAAATTGAAAAATCTAAAACCTGGAATTTTATACACTCAAATCTATACAAAAGTATACAGAAAACCTTAGGTTCCAGAACAGACCTTCAGCATAAAGTTCAGTTTGTACTCCAATATGATGGTTTCTTGCATAGATCAAACTGAAAACATCTTCTTAACATGAAGACACTTATAAAAAAGTGAGGGAATGATGTATGCCATTAAAGAAAGCCATTAAGCTTGAGGAAATGACACATGCACAGAAATCACACACAGCAACCACCAAAATTCCCTACCATATCAAAACATCCGAAAAAGCACGCCAGGAGAAAAACTCTTCCTCCGTTGAAGTGTAGGGAAAAACTCTTTCATGTTTATGGGCTCCATTTGAAGTCTGGAACCCACAAATCTCCTCTATTTGAGAAAAAAGACTGTAGATCAAGTGTCTCTATGGTCTGTCCTTTAGTCCTGACCCTGAAAATCTTGTACATCCTGTGTTCCACTCTGCAATAATAATACTTTTTAAAAAAAGTTCTGAAGGGCAATTATTATTATAGCTTCAATTCTATACCATAAATGACTTTGAATAATATACCTAAGCACATATTATCGCTTCATTGTCCTCATCCCTCTGTTTTTGTATTTATGTTTCCTCCTTACATTACAAATTCTTCACATTTCTGGGAGAGCACTCCAATTGTCTAACTGAGGAATAACACAAACACTGTCACCTTTCTGGTAAATATGATAATGCTGGCCATCTGGGGTACCATCTGGAATAGAGAAATGTAGAGGAGCAGAAGACAGAGGCACACTCAGTCCAAGTGAAACTTGGTCTGTCCTCAGCCAGAAAAAAAAAATTCTCTTTGTTTGATCAGCTCCCTGCAGAGAGCATGGTACTTTGAGACTGTGATTCACCAAAAAAAACGTTTAGGAAAGAGACAGGTTTGTAAGCGCAGGCACATTGAGATGTGAGCTGTCTCTTTGTGAAAAAATAGGGTAATGGTCCAAATCACGAGTGTTCCTGGAATTAGCAGCATTAAGGAATCTTATAGGCAGCCATGGGACCCCCAGCTCCACTGACAGGGGACATGAGCAGGGAGATTTCAGATGGCCATGTGTGTGATGCACTGTGCAATCCATGTCTCACTGAGTTCAATAGTTTATGCTCTTTCCTGAGCAAAAACTGGTAGCCTGCTCTTGGACAAAAACTTTGTAGAAAAAATATAATCATGTTTGTCAAATGCCAAGACTGAGCTAACAATCCAGGTTGTAGTCATCAAGCTCAGCATCTCTCTGTATTTATCTAGGATGTGCATCTACAGCTTAGATAAGTTGCTGTGGATAACTCAAAGCAAACTGTCATAATAATTAATTGGCAGTAAAACCAAAATCTCAAAACAGTAATGTGTGGCTGTCTGATAGTTTTAAGTGGATGACTCTATTAATTTTTTTTTTTTTTTAATTCAAGCATACCTTTAGACACTAGGGATGAAGGAATTTAGAATTTCTTTTCAGAAGGGAGACAAGTTCAGAGTAAGTTTGAGAGTCTCTGAAAAATATAGTATAGAGCCTAGAAAAAAAGGAAGAAAAAGCACTTCAAAGTGATTTTCTTTGGGCAATCATCCTTATGTAGTAACACCGCCTGATGCATTTGTGTAGGCTGAATGAAATAGACCACACTGAGCGTGCAACACATGTATAATTATATAAAAACATTTGCATTTTTGGAATGAATTTACCTGAAAAACCCAGCCAGGTTCCTTTTTTGTTCTGTTTTCTTTTTGTTCTGTTCATTTATTAGGATTATTATGAAGGAAATTCTTAGTAAAATCAAAAAGGCTGTTTATCTCAGTATCCACTTTACAACAGTGGCCAAAAGTGAATACCTAAGAAAAAATGCACAGTGCAAGCATGCAGTGATATCTTTCCAGAACACCCTCCCAGTCTCCAGTGATTTCCAATTCACAAAATTAAGGGAAAAACTTATCTGAAAGAAGATTATGCACAATGCCTATTGCTAGAGGCAAGAGCTCTTACTCAATACATCAGCTAAATAGTTCAAATTCTAAAAATTGTATTAATTCAGTAATAGCTAATATGTTAAAAAAACTGTTATTTCAGTGGTAGCATTGCCTGAAGCCTAAAACGTCTGTGGTGCATACCCCAGCCCACAGGGCATGTTTTATGTCTTCACTCACAGCCTCCTGAAAGGCTCACTGCCTACAGGGTGGGAGAGTCTGACAAGGAGCCTCAGACAGCAAAGAAGCAGTTCCTGGTAGGGCTCACTGTGACAATCAAGAGTGACTCTGAAGCTGTTTTTCACACAGGATGGACTCGCCTGTAACATGGACAAAGGGCCTGTTAAAATGGACTCGAGCCTCACCAAAACATTCATACCTAAGGGTGAGACTGTGTACACACACACAGGTTTCCTGCAGCCTGCCACTAAGTCAGCAACAGAACTAGAAGGTCTAGCAGAGCATCTGTCCCTCTTGCTCTTCTCAGCCACAGATACTTTTGAGCCCTTATTCCTTCCAATCTGTGAAGTTATCCAAAACATTATGAAATTATTGGTAATGAGATTAACAAGCTCTTCAGACTCTATTTCCCAATGTCTTGCAAAGATGTATTTTAAGTATTTCCAAGAAATTAAGCTAGAAATACAATTTCACCAACTAACAGTTTTTGCCCTGAATGAGACCTGGTAAAGCTGCTGGAAAGGCACTGCTCACATTGGCCTGTCACAGCTTGTGCAAGGGAGGAGTACAGCCTGTGCTGCTGGGCAGCGCTTCTGACCCTCCAGCAATTAATGGAGGATCACCAAAACAAGATCTCCGGGAAAGAGAAAATGGACAAACTGCCTTTCTTTTGTGAAAACAGTTAAATGCATATACTTGTTTAGGCAGTGAGTGTTTGTAGTTAGGCAATGAGTGTTTGTATTGACTCAATTACTCCTTTCTACTAAAGGAGAGCCTGTGACCTAGCATTCAAATGTTCTCAAGTTGAAGAGGGCTGGGTAGATTGTGTCAGTGTGCCCATGAATTTATTCATTAACAAGTCACTACAATATAATACAGTAATTGAGAGAATGGGGGAAAAAAAAAAACAAAACAAAAACAAAACAAACAAACCAACCAACCCACACTTACAATTAAAAAAAAGAAAAGTCAGAGAGCAAGAGAGCAAGAGACTGCAGTCTTATCCATGAATAAGTTGTACTTGCCAACGCTACGCTGCCTTGACATCATGCTTTAAAGATACTTATTTCAAACTGTACAAAAAATCATACCATGATTTGAACCAGGCTCAGATCAGTGGCTGCAACTTCTTCATGCAGCAAAGCCTCGATCTAATACTCGAGAGTTACCACCAGGACACAGACATGGTTTAACCTTTGGCCATGCACATCAGCATTGCACCAGGACAGGACTACTGGCTTTATGTTCCCAATCTGGCAGATGTTATCAGACAACTGAACTCCCTCACCTTGAAAGACAGTTGCTTTAAAGTTTCTCTTGAGTTTTGTTTCAGTAGTTACAGGTAGGAGACACAAGATCAGGTTCCACCCTCTGAAGGACTTCCTCACATCACAGGCATCCCCAGCAGGAATCTTACAGACCTCCTGCTTCCTCAGGCTCTGCTGTGCTCTATGACAGTTGTTCTGCCCCTACTTGAAACAGTAGCAATTAAATTATTTTACCTTATCCTCAACACCCGTTAGAATGTAATTCTGGGTAAGAAGTCTCCATAATTTAGGTATTTGAAATCAATTTTGTACCAGGAACATGTGGACACCAAACGATGCTATTCTGACAAAAATGTTATTCTGTGCTAGTCATCATTTGGTGCCGCTCTAGCCCTCAAAAGAACACACATACAGACTCACACATCCACAAGGGGCCCCATCCTCCTCCCTTGTTACCCTCAGGTAAGAAAATTTTCATTTAAATCATGTTTATTAGTGGTTATCTTGGGCATATGAATGCTTCCAGTGTATCCTTTCTATAGTCAGAACTGCAAATCATCTTCTACACTTAAATAAGTCATCACTCATCAGTAACATGTCATAGTAAAATCTATCTCTGTTCTTTCTCAGGGTAATTATTTTAGAAGCATCTGCAGCAGGGAGCAGCAATGTATCTGAACAACTTGGCTCAGGTTTGGTGGATCAGGTTTGGTTTTCATTTAAACAATTTCTTTTTTAGTCCATAATGCTACATAAATAAACATTAAAAGCTTAAAAAAAAAAAAAAAATCAGTTGCAGTAAGTGATCAAAGCTGCAGTTATTTAGGTTCCTTTTTCTTACAGGATGGTTACAACTACATTAGCAATGGTTTTCACTCTTTTGTTTTCCCCCATTACAGTGGGATAGCACTGTCCAAGTCATTAGAGTGTGAATGACCTCTGCCCCAGCAGTCATGGCAGAACAGGGTAGTCTTTGCCCATTTATCATCTCAGCACCTTTCAGCCATCATGATCTACTTACTAAGGTGATGCTGCATATAGACTTTCCATTTCCTTTTTTCTCTTTCTGCTCCTGCATGATTTTCCATTTCTGACCTAGACCTAAGAACTGTAATTACCTAACTTATTTTGCTGACTTTATCAAAGATCTGCTAATTGAAAGGATGATTAAATTTTGGGTTAGGAACTATGCTTAATGCTTAAAGCATAATGCTTAAAGCATACCAGGGGCAACCAAGTCTAAATCATGGACTCAAATGTGTAAGTGTGCTGAGATGAGACTGTCAAATGAAGGAAAATGTCGTGGCATTATGAAAACAAATGACTGCAGGAACATTATAATAAACAAACAGCAATGTGTTTGTTACAGATCTTTGAAATTTATTGTCCTTTCATTCCTTCTGATAAGCAAGCTGAGACGTGCAATCATAAATATGTTCACATAATAGTGACTTGAGTGAGACTTATAGAATCTAATCCTCCAGGAATTACTCAAGTACATAATGTTAATAACGTGTGTAAACTTTTGCAGCACCAGAACCTCAGTTTGTACATTAGGCACATCACATCATAAATTGTGTTACGCAAGCACCATTTCCAGTATTTTCACATCCTATTTTCTGTCAGCCTGTTAATATACATTTTTGTTGGTATCTAATATAGACACTATTAAAAGAGAAAAGACAGACATTCACTTGCAATGAAGTGTAGGCAAGGGCTCCTAGGACTCTGCTGGGCTGCAATTTCCTTGGTTCAGTATGGAAAATCTGGCTGGGTTAAAAAAATTTCATTTGGACTTCAGCCTGAGAAGGTTTGGCAAAATTCCTGGTTTATAGAATTTCTGCTGCCTGCTGCTTGTCTTCCAGGTAGTGCAATGCTTCAGAATCCTAAAGACTTTTGCTTTAGTAATTATTTTTACAGACTTCTTGATAATACCAACTAATTGATTCTCATGTAATTTAGTTCTTACTGCTTATAGCACGCCATTCATGATTAAGTTCAAAATCACATGTTAATAGAGTTGCTTTGAATAATAGTTGATATAGTCTACTTTATATATTTAACTTACAGATAATGCTAAAAATAATAATTAAAAACATACCTGCAAATGTTTGGAACATATGAAAATCTACTGCCTCTTCTCAAGGAGACTAGAAAAATATCCACTGCGATACCAAATCGTCATAAAAGTCTGAATTTCCATTTTGAGTCAATTTTACTTGACAAGACATGACAAGTCCAAGCTAATATTATTGAAGATCATATCCAACATCTCAGCCGCTTAATAATTCATTTTATTGAGTATGAGATTTTCTGTGACCAACTGGCAAAATCCATAATATGAGTTCTGATAATAATGCAAAACTATAACTATCACGACATTTTGTTTGGGGAAAAAAAATTAAGTGCTAGCTAGCTTGTCCTTTAAACTTTTTTCTACAATATGATTTTTTGAGACAGAAAGTATAAAAACAGTAAAAAGGAATGACCTTCTGTATTTGGTTCTTACTTTCAGGAGTAACAGAAGAATATCAAAACATAATTTGATAACGGAGGTCACAGTGACCATGAAATATTACCTTCAGATATTGGAAGGGTTAGGATAGGAAGAGGGACTAAGAAAGAAATGAAACCAATGAATTTTACTTCAGCCATGAAATTTTCTATGAACTTACATAATTGGTTATAAGTTTTTAAGGAAACCCTATCTAAGGTGAAAAGGAGTTAAGGAGTGTTCATAATGCCTTTAAAAAACACAGTATAAAAGAGGTAAATCCTAAAAAGAACCCAATCACACCAACACAGCAAAATAACAAAACCATCATTACAAACAAAGAGCAATAAGTTGCCCTAAATCTTGAATTTTTCCTGATTCCAAAGACAGGACGGAATGCACGGTAAATATTTGAAACGTACTGTAACAAAAGGTCAAATAAACTATTTATAAACAGACATATATGTATAAAAATACCCTCACAAATACATATGTAAAGCATAAAAACTAACCTAATTGTATGAAAAACAAACTGAATAAAAATATACCCCCATTAGACAGGACAAGAGATAGCAAGCATGATTCAGGATTAGTAATTTTTTAATTGCAAGAACAATTAAATACTGAAATACATTGCCTGGGGAATAACCATGGTTCAAAGTCTTTGGAATAGGTTAGAAATCCATCTGCCAAAAGGGCTGTTAGGAAGTGTTATTGACCCTGCCTGGGGAAGGGAGAAGGATTACAGCCTTTTTATGTGTGATTCTTTCAGCCCTAGAGTTCAGTGTCCATTGTCACTAATTCTTCCAGTTTTGTGTGGTATTCTGTGCCCTTCAGAGCACAACTCATCATCTCACTTATCCTGTTTCTATAAACCTGTGGATCTCCATCATGTTCATCTCAGTATTATTTATACCAAGGGTGAAACTCGTCCATCTCCTCAGTATCTGATAACACTGTTGGTATATTACGGAAAGAACTGGGCAGGGGACAAGAGAAGGACACTGTTTTCTACACTCAGAGGCTGGAGAGAATTTCAAGTGGGAGGGAAAACAAGGAGGGAGTTGAGCTTCTGGGTTTTGTATAAGGGTAAAGAAGACACAAACGCTTGTGAAATGCATTTATTGGTGTAGTATCACTGCTCACAAAAGGACTGTACACCTTGTTCACTGAGCAGTGGCCTCCTTTTCAAATATCTGATCAAAGGTTTTATTAAAAACTGGATTTCTGCTAGAATAACTATGGAATATGTGAAGGGTTTTTAAATTACTATTTTCCTGAAGAAAATGCTTCTTGAAGTTTGTAAAAAGTTGTCAATAAATAAAGAGCTTGTCCACAAGGGTAAAGGCCATGATTAGCCTGAGAAAGCTCAAGCATATTGGCTTAGGCACTGAAGCAACATAGCACTGACTATGCCACATTATCATCCCATTCCACTGAAACAATAAGCCTTTCAAATTGTTGTGCTTTATGTACCTGAAGTTTTTCTACGTTTTTAATGCTTTTCAGGAATAAAAAAAAAGGAAAAAAAATAAAAGAAAAAGAAAAAAATGGAAAAAAAAAAGTTGATTGCCAGGCAATAGAACTTTAAACAGCAGCAATATTTAGCTGACAGTTTTTGGAGGCAGAAAGTAATGAAGAGCCAAAAAATCCCAATTATTTTTATAATGTTTCTTATTTTGCTTACAGTTTGCAATGAATTTCAGGTGTTCTTGAATCCTTAAGAGGATGGCTAAAATAGCAACCAATTTCTTGATTGATGCAGACAACAGTGCAAGGCTAGAGGGTAATCCCAAAGTTCCTTGCATATCCCTCATTTTACCTTTCATCTGATGTGCACAGTGGTGGCCCCAGTGCATTTTAGCCAAGGAAGACAGCCAAGGCTGAAACTGCCAAGTTCCCCCATGATAAAACTACTAAACAGCCTAAACTGTAACTCTGGAGCAGCAGGGCCCTGGAAACCAGCAGAATTTCTTGTCTTGCCTCACCTTCCCTTACTCTGAGCTCTCTGAGGGTTATGAAAAATATCTCAAGAGAATCAGCCACAAAGATTTTGGAATACAGTCACATAATCATTACTGTCACTATTTCCTAAACCACTTGCAGCTTGAAAACACTCCTATGGTATCTATAACTACACTTAAGTATGTGCAAACTCATAAAAGTTTCTTTTACATGGCTGTCATTTTTGACTTTAGGAAAAGGCCTTCATAATCTAAAAGACCCTTCCAATAACGTCACAGCTTCTTACTCCATAATGAAAGCTTCTTAAATGTAACATATGCATTTGAAAGCTGAAGTACTTTAAATACCTATATTCACCTGTGTACCTACCATAAAATTTACTTTAAAATGCTAGTATGTGAAAATTCACATTTCTGTCTGAAAAGTAGGCTGTTTGGATGCAAATGGAAAAGGCAGTAGTAAGTTTTTATGTTTTTCTCAGTTATTTACTATTTCTCACTATTCTTTGAAAAGCTTTTCAGGTACATATCTCATACAGCCCTTACCCAAAATCCGTGATGGGATGAACGTACAATAGTGTACCAGTGTGAGAATGTATGACTGCTAAATCTGTCCATGCTTGCAAGTTGAGCTGTGTTACTATAACAATTAGACAACAATTTCTTAAAGAAATCAGGCTTTTTTTCTTTCTGAATCATTATGTCCAGTTTCTTTTTAAGTGTGATCACTGTATGAAAACCAGCACTTTTCACAGAATACAAGTTAGTGTACTACAAGCACATATCTACTAGGAATTAACCACGCCATTCTTGACCACAAACCTATAAAATCAAAACAGCCAAGCTTCACGGAAAGGTGCTATTTGGAGTTCAAATAAAAAGGACCCTGCAGTCCTCTAAATCCAGGCTGACAGATCTTTTGTAGTTGTGTGCTGGTATAAAAACAATTATCAGACATTACGCAGAAGAATTCAAATTAAATTTAACATCACATCTTAAACTGTCAAAGTCATGGTTTCTATACAAAAACCTGCTTAAAGCATTTGTGAACTTTTTGCTTTTACAACATGATTCTCATGAGAAGTTCAAGGCCAAAACCAAATTTTGTATCAACTACAACTCAATCATCAACTACATTTTTGTTTTGTTTTGTTTTGCATGCAATATTAGCTTCAGTTGATGGTAAGTAGTCTAGAAATTTTTTCTTTGTGTTCCCATGAAAACAGTGCACTACGAGCTGCATCACTGAAGCAGAGGTCCATTGTGAAACCTGGTAATGAAAACACGCACAAACTGCATAACTACGCATTTCTCATTGCTACATTGGGCTAACACATGTTCCTCAGCTGTGGATTCCCTATAACTCAACAGGTTTGCAAAGGGACTTTTTAAACTGAACACTCTGAGAATTTGACTGGGGAGTAGGGGACAGTAATCAATTATTTTAAAAATACTATCAATTACAATGCACCAATTGTATCAATTCAGGGCTGCTCCTTTTTTTTTTTTTTTTTTTAATTGGAATACTATTCAGATTTTGCATCTGTGAAGTGTAAAGAGCATTCCCCAGTAGAAAAGTATGCTATTATGTGTTACCATTCCTGGCTGAACCGTTCTCAGTTCTTTTTTTTAATGTTATTTCTTATGTTAGTTTTTATGTCCCATCACTAAACCCAAGCACATGGTTCAGTCTGTAATTCTATGCACCTGTCACCAGATTGCTTAAAGACAACTAAGGGTATACTCAGAGGCTCTCAGTAATTCAATTCTCTGTTTACTAGGGTGCTATTAAGAAGCCAACCCAATATATAAATGTTGAACTTAATTCCTGTCTTAATTTATTAATTATCCTGTGTTTGTTGAACAAACTGCAGCTGATGGCTACAGCACACAGCAGTGCTGCAGGACTAACAGGTGAACTTACAATCTAGAAGTATGAATCAAAAAGGCCAAATCAAAAATGCAATGAAATTTTGCTATTTAAGAATATTCCCTCTTGAACAGCTCAGTACAAGAACAATATATCCACAACAATAAAAATAATGATGTTGGATGATGGAGGAAGCACTTGGCGGGTATTCATTAGGAAAGGAGTGATGTCTAGCAAATCACAGATTAGACAGGAGCAGTAAGAAGAAAAACTCTGAACATGAGACAAAATAGCACAGCCAAACTTGCACATAAATTACTCAATATTAGTTTACCTCGAGGACAAAAATAGGACAGAACAGCTGGTGATTTCAGGCTCACTTCAAGCAATTTTTTTTCTTTTTTTAACAAAAGGGATCCGGATGTTTCTTTTGTAAAACACGGAACAAATATTTAAAGCTAAGTGACTACTTTTCAAGGATTTTGCTTTCTCAATCATAATATTGGTGAAAAAACCACTTTAGTGCCAAACCATATATCAAAAAACATCAATGAATCTCTAAGCACTAGCAAGTTGTGACACCATCTCTGTATTTTTGATAGAAAAAACCAAACTCAAAATATTTCAGAAGAAAGTCTAGAGGCAAGAAAAAGGATGAATGACGATCTCGCTTATTATTATGAAGACAAATACTAATTCATTTTTTAATGTGTTTCCTACCATTCACTGTATATTATACTGCATATTATATTAATATATAGAATGCTTGTGCATGTGTATTACTTTGTGTTCAATAAATATATGTGTATTTTATTTTTGTTTATATATACATGAACACATAGATATTAATGCCATTTCTAAACTAATGTCTGAGTGGTCTTATTTTCTCCATTTATCTCTTTTAAAAAATGGACAAAAGTGGAATTTCATGACAAATAACATTCTTTCGTATTCATTTCAGTGGGGAGTAAATAGCCATGAATGACCTTCTTGTCTTTACCTTTGATTTTTTAAATGTTTCTTGGCACTTTAACAGATGGTTCACCACACTTGAACTGAAAGGGAAGAAGATGTCAGTGACTTGATGGATGCTTTTTACTATAACTGTGAGTAGAAATAATACATTTAGCACCATGTAGCCTCCTTATTTTTTCAATACTACTCCTGAATATTGAATTGGTAGAATATATTGCTAAGAATACAGATTTCAAACAGAAATAGTTAACAGTAAGGTTAAAAGTTCTGAAAAGACACATATCATTTTCCCTGAAAAGTTTATAATGAAGCAAATCTGACAAGGTCTTGTTCCTAAATCTGTATTGGAATTTGCTCTTAGTCTTGGATACAAAAAATGTGTCAGTGTCCCGACAATGTTAGGGAATACATGTTATGCTGCAACATTGAAATAACTTCATACTGATGACAACATGAAACAGTTATTGATAGAAAGGGCTATCTATAAAGAAGTGTCATTAGGCTGGTATGCACTAAATCATATTTTAAAAAATTAAGATGAGATAAGCTAATGGTTAAAAGATATTTTGGGATTGGGAAAGAGGGTGTTTCATTTTATTTGTGGAAGGAACCTCTGGTAGTTAGAAGCATTTCCTTTATTTTAGATCCAAGTTCCACTTAATATTTAATCCACTGTTTTGTCCCACATCCTTTTGTAACTAGCACATGGTAATGGGAGATGACAGACAGACTTACATAAGGCACTTGGGGACAGCTCCAAAATAAACTTTGATGCCTTAAATTAGATGCCACTACAACAAACCATACTCAACAATCCCTCAGAGATGTCTATGTCATTTTTTTCCTTTTTGACCTGAAACCACATCTGCCATTAGGTCTTTTGGCATTGATACATAAGAAATTTCTCATCTTTCTATAAGGTAACTCAATAATTTCCTCAAAAAAAAATGAATACAGGACTTCTGCGAAAGTGATAATTTACTAGAATAAAAGACTGGGCCTTCCAGTATTGTCAAACCAGTATTAGTATGCAAAGCACACAAAGAGATCTGATAGAATGACCAAATTCACAGGTGAAAGTTGACCCATATTTCTTTACTACAGAAGAAGTGTTACATTCTCTGCTCCCTTCTCTGCTTTTCTTACCAAAAAATTCTTCGCACAAGTTTATTCTCCCTTTTTGTCCCTTGTTTAGTCAGTTCTGTCTGTGCCAGTCAAGCACAGGCAGATAAGAGTGCTAGCAAACCACCACGGTGATCCATTAGTGACATGCAGGTGACAAGGAGAGTATGAGGTACAATTACATGGAAATGTTCTATGAAAGTAACTCCTATGATGTTCTTTCACATTTGTATTCTGTTCTCAGTTCATAGGACCTGATACAAGGCTGCAACACATTCCAAATTCACTGTTAAGCTGTTCTAACATAGAGACTGGCATTTTCAAATAAGGCCCCATTTCTAGAGGTAAAATACCCCAACTTACCCTTTTTCCTGCTATATTGCCAAAGTAAGATAGGCACACAGCTACACACATCAGAGGTTTACATTCAGAAACACGCCTTCTTTACCACCCTTTGCATTCGGCTGCTTGTGGAAAGGATTACCTTAGCTTGCCCTTCTGTGCTGTCCGCTTTTTCCTTTCAACTCTACTCACAAGCACTGCGACTTTACTGCTAATTTCCTGGTGAACTATAAATATTATCTTTTGGAACTTTTTGACACTTTTTTTCTTTCCTTGTTTCCCTTGCTGGCCTGTTGCACAGCTCCCCACCCTTTCATATTGGTCTCCTAATTGTGTCTAGCCTTAAAAATATTTTTGAAAGTAGTTCCTTTTATCCAAAAGTGTGTGGGTGTTTTTCCCCTGAAAATACACTCTCCCCTGACCTTCCCCTCTTTTCTATCCTTACATCTAGGTTTAAAAAAGCTTGGCCAACCCTTCTGTTGCATTCAGTGGATGAATTCTTTTCAAATAAGCACACTGCAGGAGTATTATCATGGCAATTCTCAGATGAGAACATGCAAATTCTTTAATTCTCTTATTCTACTTTTTTCAGATTGACAACCTGTTTTGATCTTTCCAACATGGACATAAGCAGTGGACTTTCAGACTACAGAAATATTTTGCAAACTCTCCCACATTAACACAGAGATTTTTACTTTCAATATGTCGGATGTCCTAACTATAACAGTGTAAAAACCTTTATAATTAATTTTTATTTTGTAAATTAATTTTCTAACGTGAAGTTTTGAATTTCCAATATATTAAAAAAATGGTGGCATAGGGATTGAGAGATAAAGTAAGTCGGGAAAAATATATTTTCCACTTTGATCAGGAGAGAAAAAGACACAAGACCTTTGTCCCCATGGCCTCACTGTAACTTTAGTTCAATGGGATTCCAAGGAATATGGGAAGACTTATTAATCCCCCAAGGCCTGTAAACTGGCTATTTTTCCCTTTTTCAGCATCTCTTGTAGGCAGGGTTCTTCATTTTCTACAATTCTCTCAAGAGCTGAGGCAGTGGAATTTTAGGCTTCAGTCTTAATAAAAGAATTCTTCTCCGTCGGGTATGCAGCAGTGGGAAGAGGTATAAGAAAGTTCAAATTCAAAATGAATAGAATAATTTCACATCTTTTTTGATTGTTATCTAGTTCAGCTGACTGGAGAACACTGACAGTTAATTCAATAATATGGCATCAATACAAGAATAAGTGTATTTCTGATATCAAGGTGTATATTATCTCACCAATGGATTTTAATTCAAAATGACAATTTACTTCCACACTGCCAAAGTGTATTGAAAAGATTTATTTATACACCTAATGAACCAGAACGTAGAGAAATATAAAGTAGTATATTGCTCTGTGGAGCTCCTATGAGTTCCACATTCCTGTCTAATTTTAGCTCTACTAAATGGTAATTAATTCTTGTCATTTACTTTGACAGCTTTCTGTCAGACTGCCAGGTGTAATCTGCAAAATACACAGAAAACCTACAACATTGAGATTCATACCACTCTACATGTAAAACATTAAAGTAAAAAACTGAAAATCTATTTGATTTATGACTGAAAATGCAAAAGTACAGGGCTTTTTTTCCCCATGGACTTATGCCTAGATTAAACTGATTTGGACACATAAATGGCAGTGGTTTTATTAGGCAGATCCAAGAAAATGCAATGCTTCAAGAGGCTCAAGTTCAGTGGCTATCGTTCTGTGCTAGAAGTTAGCTGTACATGTATAATTGCAAGTATATTTCTTTACCAAAAGTAGCAAAATTCTTATTTGGTTATCCGGTTAATGCCTAGTCATTGGCTATCAACTACACAACTTCCAATATACAATTTGCCTTCCTTAGTGTGTCTAGTAGCTATAAATTATACCTCAAAGGAACTTGAAGAGTGTCTATATACTTTATCACGACATTTCACTTAAAAACCCCAACTCAGTAAGTGTATACGGCTGCATTATTTCCTCTTCAGAAAATCTGGTGTAATTTATACGATCATAATCCAACTCCCTGCTCAAATCTTCCATCAGATGGCTCCATCAGGAAGCCTAAATTTGTCTCAGTGGTGATGTAAAATTTTTCAGTCTGGAAACACTGATTTAACACCTCTGCTTGAGGCCATGATTCCGAGCATGAAAGGTCTGTGCCCCCGGGCTGTTATCTACAACTCTTTTCTGTCCTCCCAACACAAATTCAGCCATATGCTTCTCTCTGAGCAGCTAGTTTCCATTTCTAGTCTTGTACAGAGGTTCACAGGTT
This sequence comes from Falcunculus frontatus, assembly GCA_013398115.1. Taxonomy (NCBI): domain Eukaryota; kingdom Metazoa; phylum Chordata; class Aves; order Passeriformes; genus Falcunculus; species Falcunculus frontatus. The sequence continues at coordinate 204,116 of VZRV01009187.1, read as the reverse complement.
TCATTATAAAAATGCTCTCTAATACTATTTGAAGGATTCCCCAATGATTTCCAGGACAAACTATACTGTGTAATTGCTTTCAGGGTTTCTCCCTCTCAGCCACCACAACACATCTGCTGCATGGCCCAGGACAGGGCCCTCAGAGAGGTCACATTAATAATGTATCTTTGGCTGAAAATCGCCCACTAACAGCACTAACGGTGCCTATTAACCTGCAATTCAGCAATTCATTTAGGGTAGCCTTGTCAGTTTACTATTTCAACAAAGTCAACTTCTGCAGCTGAAATCAGGATTAGGGTTTCAGTAAGTGAAGGATTACAAGCAAGCCTTAAACTGCCTTTTCTCTTATGAGCTTATAACCCATAATGACAAACAAGAGCTCACAGATAAGAGAGACATTTGTGAGGGATGCTTGTACCACGGTCTGCCTTGAGCCATCTAAAGGGGTTTTTTGGCCAACACTAACACACTGGTTCCTGTCTTTCAGAAGCCCTCCAATAAGCAGATCCTGAGAGAGGATTTGAGGGAGACATTAGTAAATAATAACTTAAGAAGTCAGTTCCACAAATGAGAAGAGTAGCAAGATAGACACTTAAACCATCAGGCATAGGCTCAAGATTGACCTTCCCAATGAAATGGGAGGTGATGGGAGACAACTCCATGCAGTCAGGCGCATGGAGGAGAGCAGGAATTTGCATGGAAGATCTGATGATTAAGACAAGAAATTTGAACTCACTGGGATTGGAATTGCTGAAAGTTCAAGAAAAATGTGGGATGATCACCAATTATCTGTCAGGCGTGACAGATGTAGCATTATGTAGCATTTTCTTCCCTTGAGGAAAAAAAATTGGAATTTTTTTGATCCAGATTGGGGACTTAGGTTTGTGGGACCACAAGTGTGAAGGGCTCATCAAGCTAATGACAAGGACATTTTTTTCCCCCCTCTCACATTCTCCCTTTCATCTTCCAATAAATAAGCCTACCAACACAGCAAGAAATTAATACGAAATTTGTATACACTTTCCAGCTGAAAATATCTGCTCAACATGTGTGATTACAACCATCCTTGTCTTAATACATTACTTTTGTAGGGGTTATTTGATTATGAACTTTCTCGGTCCAGATCCACTAAAGTTGGTTATACACAGTATACATAAGCATGGAGCAGATAAATGTGCTTCATGAAGCAGGGAGTATTCCTGACAGTAAGGAGTAAAGCGGAAATGACCATATGCATTAATGAAATTCCTAATATAACAAAAAAATTATTTCCCTGGATATACATTCCATTCATCTGAAACAACTGGATGTTATCCAGAACTAGTCAGGATTAGAATCTAGTTTCTACTGAGTTTAAGCAGTATGCAGCCTTTAAGTTCATTTAAATTTAGTTTTTGTCTCAGCTTGGAAATAGCAGAGGCTAGGGGAACTTCACTTTCAGAGTTCTTGTCTGACTTGGTCCATTTAATCCCTTAATTGGATATTGAATTTTCTAAGTATAAAACCAGAAACTGTACATTCTTCTAAAAAAACACATGGAAAAAACTATGTGTGTGTAGAATTGATAAAAATCAGGGGACCTAACTCTAGAAAATAATTTTAAAGTACAGAAGAGCATTCACAAAGAGTTTTGCTCATTTTTTTAGTAGAAAATAGAATCCAGACATACTTAGCTATATTATTTTATGCTAACACAGATGACACAGCTGACAACATTTAATGAGTTTCCCAATATTTATTTCAAAGTAGTGTTTTACAGCTTGAAATGAATACCAGTGCTGGCAGGTGCCAAGACTCAATAGCAATTTACTTTCAGAGTAGCGATGCAAATTACACACTTGAATTTTACAAAGAAAAGAACAGCAGTAAAATATGTAGCGACAGTAGTATGAAGTCTGCAAGAAGTGTAACAGCTCAGCTTCCTGATATTTGTGGTTCACCCAGCAAAACAAAACTTTTGTGACTAGCACTGACTGCAGAGTGTATTTAAATTTAGCTCCACGATTCAACATTGTAATTGCTTAAAAGCTCACTATGTTCCAGAGCCTAAATATTTTGCTCTGGTTCAGCATTTCTCTACATTCTTTTTACTAAATTGAACACTGAATAGGAAATCTTCCAACCACAGCACAAGTTCGCTCACTCCCAAAATAATAAACAGAAATCATTAAAACTGATAATTCCCTTAGTTATTTTATATCCATGTTGAGAGAAAATTAAAACCTCCTTTAAGACTAAAAACTAGTAGAAAAGTTAGAAGCCTGTATAATCATTAATATTATTTTTAATATAAAAGAATAATTATTTGGGGTTTTTATTTGAAATGCAATTTTATATATACTTGCTCTGAAAAAGTAGCAAGTCTATACAAGTTATTTTAAATTTGTAAAAATGTGCTACTAATCCTAAACAAAAAATAAAAACTGCAGACATACTAAGATTAAACTCCTATGGCAACTAGGGATGATCTAAAACTGGATTCAGACATATAAAATCTTCTTCATAGGCAGACGGAATTTTTGGCATTTCAGACCAGTAAGGTAGCTACCCTGCATAAAGGCTCAGGTTAGTGGAAAGGAAAATGCAGACTACAATCCAGCAAAGATTTAAAACACATGCTTAACTTCATGCACCTAAATAGTCCCATTAACGTGAAGTTAAGCATGTGTGCATGTTTTTGTAGGATCATACTCAAGTGGTATCCCTTTGATGAATGTTTCTTCCTGTGTTAGCAGGGAATGGTGTTTGATCAGACCAGCATGGGGTTAAGCGCCCTTTATCTTTCTGTTCTCCACTTAGAGGACCCTACTATGTTGGTGAGTGTGAGGATGAGAGGCAACATCCAGCCCTGAAGCTATACAAATTCTGGTTATTTTAAGAGGAACCTCTAACACAGCTGAAACTGGAGGTCCGATTGTAGGATTTGTACCCTGTGAATTCCTGAGCTGCTCCAGGTTGCAGAAAAATTCCTGACAAAATGTTCTAGATTTTTTTTCGTAAATTTTATCTAGTGATTAACATATAAGTAGCTCTGCTGATCACCATATTAATCTGGTTGGGCTAAGAATACACCAATCATTTTAGTTTCTTATCCACTCTCACTATAATAAGAGGCCCATTTGTGTATACACTCGTACATTTTTTTTTGCAGTTTGGATTTTAATTTCAACAGCAGTGATTGCAAAATAGCTGCATAATATATCACACTGAACAACTGCGAGCCTAAGCTGAGGTCTAATTGTACATGTCTGACTTGAAGTTTCTTTAGGCATGCTGACCACAGTAAGACTGGTACAGCCATCTGCATGACGAGAGCAGTGTGTCACAACAGGCAACAGAGTTTTGTGCAGGAAAATAAAAACAAACCAAGGATGCAAGGAATTGGTTTGCTTTGACAGTGTAACTTCCAGTTGCTTAAGGCCCTCTGATAGGGTAATTCTAGAGCCTCTTTGCTACCAGAGTAATCATACCTAATAAATGTATTAGAATGTGGGCATTCTTGGATTCATCTTCCACTCCGTTAAACCAACATAAAGAGAGATTCTGTCATTTGCCCAAGCAGTAACTAATTTAGCAATAATCAGGAAGGGATCTTCCAAGTTCCCAGTCTCATTTTAGAAGCAGTTAAGGAGGTTGCATTTTTTCCCATCATTTACTGAAAATATACTTTGTTACACTTCTTCCAAGAAGTTCTTAACTGTATGTAACTACTGCATTACGGACTGCTCTAGATAGACACATAGCTTGACTGTATATGCCACAAAGAGGTAACCACACATGCTTCCTAAAATGAAGAAGAATTCAAAACATATGAAGTATATCAGGACAAAATATAAAAGAAAATGTAACAAAAGGACAAAAGGAATACAACCTAGATCTTCAGGTTAAGAAAACAAACTGCAGATTATTAATGGCTGTAAATAGTCAGTGGCTTAGTAAAATCTTGTCAAAAGCTAAAGTGATCCAGAATACAAAGCTGAGAATTTGTTGGGAAAAAAAAACCAAACCTTTTTCTTGAATGCTGTTTTAATATTCCATACATTGTTTCAACAAAAAGTGGATTTGGATATATTTAGGTAAGGAATTGCATTAAAACTAACAACTGAATCATTATGCATCATTTAAGATGTAGCATCCCTGAATTATGGCTTGGGATTGCTTTGGATATTCCTAATTTTAGAGTTAACAACCCTTCCAGTTTTTATTATCACCTTGTTATTTCCATTTTTCTTTCATGATGTTATGGTGACTAAAAAATATGTGATTAGAAAATAGTAGCCTTTCATACTTCAATCCCCTGACTTCCCCTGGGGGAGTGGATTACTGCATCATAATACTGGTATCTTTTAGTAAATGCTGTGGGCTTCATTCAGCTTCAAAGCAAAGATATTAAAGGCTCGTTTTCCACTACAAGGCAGGTGTATTTTTATTAGCTCTTTCTCAAAATTGGTATGACTTCACTTGTGGATACCCCGCCAACAGCCATTATTGAAAGCTGGACTATAATTGCTACGGAACATGCAACGTCTGAAGCACTAAACCAGTGTTACTGCAATCCTCCAACGATTGACTGAAACCAAGTGTTACATCATTAAAGCTGAATTACAACACACCCATGGCGTGTTTTCCATGTGTGCTATTTTAAACAATAGTAGAGAAAAACCTGGCTATAAATTCACAGATCCCCAATTTGTTCAAAATCCATGAACAATGAGGGCTGTCTGACAGGCTCTGTTGGCTCTATTTTAGTCAGAAATGTCACGCACCATAATTAAATGTCTGTTTGGCTTTTATTGGAGATGGAAATGCTAGCTTTAGTTATAAATTTAAACAACCTGTCACAAGGGTAGACTCCACATTTATATAGTTTAGGAAAGTTTAGCAATTGTAATTGCTCCAGGAAAGACAAATAAACTAATGGAAACTATTCTATTTTTTAATTGGCTTTGCATGAGAAAAAAATAAGCTAATGGGATTATGGTATAGGTTTCATCTGGTTTGAACAGAGTTCTTTGCTTTAGTAGACAGTTGGTGTACTAGTACTTTCCAACAGTTAATTTCCATGCAGGAATTAATTGAAGACTACAATGATCACAGCTTCTAGGTTAGGAGAAGATGCCACTGAGAAATGGCAACAAAATACAATCAGTGTTCCAGAAAAGTGTTTAGTTCAATTCCACACTGTTCACCCTAATGGTGTCCAAGTGGAAATATTTTGCTGTCACCTTGGTATGCAGAGACTATTATAGTTTAAGCAAATCCTTCAATTTTTCTACTCAGCTTCAGAAATTTTACAGTGCCCAGATTCCAGTGGAAAATATTTGATCACTCATATGCTTGGATAGAAATTTGTCACCTGGAATAGAAATCAGGATAAAGCTGCCAGCATCCTTATGCAGACAGGCTCTGCAAATATATACTAGGCAAGATCTCTGCCAAATAACTTGTGTCTGGCCAATACCGCCTTTCAAACAGTCTGTGAATGCCAGTTGCCAATAAAGATTCATTATACCACGTATAGTTAAATATTATTTTAGCTTTTGCATCTACAGTTTTAAACTTACACAGTAGCAATTCATTTGCTCTGCACATACTACCTGTCTGCAAGTTTCTGTGCAGTAGCCAATCACAATATTCACACTTCTCACTAGCACCTAAACAATATACGTCTTTTACTTAAAATAGATCAGTCAGATGTAAACATTTCCAAGTTATGTTTTTCATTCACACACAAAATATGCACTATAGCTATTTTAAATAGCAATATCAAATGCAAAACTTCAAAGTAGTTGTTATAATTATCTAAGACTTTCCCCACTGCACTACTTTTGAAGAAGCTAATAATTTCTTCTGGGTTCTATAATCTTTTTAAATCTACATCAGTGTGCACTGTCTTCTACTCTTGAAAATGTGTGCATATATTAAATTAATGAAAAGAAAAATAGTAGTGATCACAGTGAAAAAACTCATAGAGAAACTTTAAAGCCATTCCCTCAGGTGCAGTAGATCATCCAGAGTATGCTCAAATCATGCAGAGTTAAAGTTGTTAAAAAATGAAACCACTTTCACTATAAATACTTGACTATACATCTTCATTCTCTCTCTCAGAAAAAGCCCAAAACCTCATATTATCTCTCTTCAGGATACTATTTACTTTTTCAAAATTGCATCAAACTTGCTATTATGAAAATTTTGAAGCATTTGTGTTGATTTGATTTTAAATTTCATTTTACCCCTGTTTTTGCCTAGTAGAACTACATTAGAACAGTCCAGTGAATAGATATTAATTTTTGATTCCTAGAAACATGTGATAGCAATACCATTTATAATAATAATCATATTAACAATAATCTTTTTTCCATAACAATTCTTATTTGCCTGATAAACCATGTTGCTTTCTCTTTTCTTTCCTTTCATTGTATTACATCCTTTCACACAACTACATCACTATTTTTCTTCATTCCTTCCCATCATGGAGTCTTCCAGTGTCCTTATGTTTCACTAGCACTTCAGTTATTTGAAGTTCTCTCCGGTAACCTTTCTTTATTGTTGCTCATACATTACTTCAGATTTTCTATGGAATGAATTACTTCCTTCTTCCTGGAAATGTTTTTAAATACTAAGGTTTATTTCAGAGGGCCCTTTTCCATATGAAGAGAGCTAATAACATTTTGCACACGCTAAATGCAAGCATCTATATGTTTTTGCACGCACCAGCCAGAACAGTTAATGGCAAAGATTTAAACCCTGTTTAGCACCCTCATCTTTAATTCTTCTGACTATTGATATGTCATAAACATTGTTGACTCGTTTCTCAACACTACTTCAGTTCATTCCTGTTCTTGCAGAAGACATTGGTGGCTGAACAACCACTGTCTCACAGATGAATCCTCTCTGACAATAGTAAAGTCTGTTTGCAGTGCTAGAGGACTCTACTGCTGCATGACCAGGGATCACATTTGGTCCCTGTTTCCAGAAAATTTAACTTTCCTGTATTCAAAAAAACAAACAAAAAAAGTCTCACCACCATGAATAAAGGGATAAACCTGTTCTTATGTTGTGTATCTGAACAGTTTTCTTTCATTAAATATATTTCTATCATTTTTGCTTTTATTCAAAAAGATCTACTTGTAGATCTTGTATAAAGTTTATTTTAAGCCATTATGAAGGGCTCAGTAACATCAGGTTTTTATGCTACCTTGTATAGCTCAGATACACAATTGCGCAAGCTTTTTCCTTGTTCTGTGCTTCTCTAGATATTATTAATCCCAGCACAAATTCTATCATCTCTATGCAGATCCCACTCTTTTCTTCGAGTCTCATCCCCCTCACCCCACCATAGAAATTCCATCTGTCCCAACATCACTGTGTGTTTGAATGTTAGCTCAGGTTAAATATACTTTAAATTATTTATCTTCTCTATTTCCAAAGAAATCTTACCACCTTTTCCCATAATTCTAGATATCATCACTGTTTATGTGTCATCTTCAAATTCCTCCTCTCCCCATACCCACATGCACAAATTCTTTTCTAACACACCAGAGATAATTAGTCTTATTCATTCATGCATCTAGGATTCTCATCTGGGCTCTTGTCTTCTCATATCTCCAATGTATCAATTCTCTCTTCCAAAACCCTTACACCTCACTGATGTCCATCCAGAGTGCTACTGAAATAAATGGGTCTTAGACTGTCCCTTTGGATAAGTGATTACTTTCTATATATATTTCCATTAGGTCCCTTTTCAAAAGGAAGATTTCAACATTTGAAGGATCTTTTCTGGGCATCTCTCTCTTCCCTGAGCTACTTCTGGTATCTTTCATTACGAACATGCTCAATTTTCAAACAAATGCTTTGTGATTGGCCGTAATATTTATCTATTTTTATCTGCTGCCTTTCATCTCATGTTTACATTGTACATGCCTGGAAACAGAACTATTGCTTTGTTGTGGGACTCGGCAGTACCTTGTACAACTCTTAGAACGCCTGGATGCCAACTAGTTTGACTTCAGAGTTAATAAAGGAAATATTTATTCTTAAGTAGCCCATTGCAAGCAGTGAATGTAGTGATGAAGTGCTTTGCTACTTGCAGACCAGCCTCTCATTAGTACATTAAAATCCTAATTTACTGCTGTAGATGTCAATGGACAACACGATGCTTCAGGACCTCCTTAATATAGCAAAGGTCAAAACCACACAAATGTTTTAAATGAGATTCCTACAGCACCAAATAAACAATTGAAAAGTATTTTCCTCTTTAAATGTCCTGAATCAAAAGTAATAAAAAAATCTCATATTTGGAAAGCACTTTTTAAACCACATTGGTCAGAAGAATGTCTTGGAGGCATTTCTCTTCACATGTAATAAGACATGTAAGGTAAATATAATTGTTTGCCCAGCTGGAGAGATTTGTTTACATTGACAACTCCACAGTTTTTTTTTTTCAATTATCTTATCAGGGAGAATAAATAAAAATATGAAAGCAAGTGAGTAAACTACCCAAAATTCATCTATTAATCAGGCAATCTGTTCTTCTGGTCAGCAACATACTTCAAAGTGCATATTCAACCAGAATTTTTCAATTTTTTACCTCCCATTAAAATAAAACAATGAAGTGTTTCATGTGTTTCATATAATGGTAAGTGCTATTTTTAAATTAAGCAGTAAGAAAATGCTGGAGCTCTGTAGAGTTGGTATTACTTAAAAATTACTGTACATGAATAGTTACACGTGCATAATTATATAATTGCACTTGATGGCAGCAATAGCACATAGAGAAGACTATTAATAGTATGTAAGATCTGCAGAAATCTCGTGAGGACAAATATCCTCCAGAAGTATGAAAAGGTGACTCTTGGTACAGAATATATTTTAGTTTTACCTTTCAGTATGACAATTACCATGAAAGAAAGGATCAAAGGCAAATGGCACAGCTGGCAGTTTGAGAATAATTTAGGAGGTGTACCGGCAATAGCTTTTTGGTTTCAGTGAGATGGACTGCATTAGCTGTAATAGGGAAACGATGGTGGAGAAAAGTCATATGGCATTCTTGCCTGGTATTAGTACAGCATTAGCTGAACCCGCAATTTTGACGACTTCATAAAAATTTCAAGGAAGAAAACTTATGCCAATGAATATTAACAATAGCAATGTCTCCTCTGTAATTCAGGACAGAAAATCCAACACCACATTGAGGCTTAAATCACTGGTTCAGGAACTCATAACCACTGAGGAAATAGAGTTAGCATGTGCCTGTATATCCAACCAGGATTCCACAACCTTGTCACCAAATTACAAAGAGATAACCTGCCCACAAGGACTTGTCTAAAGACTTTAGAAATCAGGACATCTGGGCTGGAAAGATGTAAAATAAGATAACTAATAACTGCAGATAATGCCATACAGACCCAAGGTTCTTCTCTCGTTTCCCACTCTCCTTGCAAAATTTGAGTTCTACAGTATTGTAGGGATGGGTTCACATAAGCAACTTCTAATCATTCAGATCCTTAACAAATGAAGTAATAACAGAGTTTGGGAGAATGAACATCCTCCCTGCTTTCCATCCTTATCCTAACACTCTCCCAGACCATTACAGATACCCTTTGGACCAGGTGTGCCCTGCATGGAATGGGGAGGATCTGTGTCTGCCATCCCTCATGCCATTTCCTTTCCACTACACTTTTAACCTGTCCAAAAAATAATAATGTTGCATATAATAATATACTTGATAGGAATCAATTTTCACATCCTTTCCCCAGAGGAGACCATGCTTTGGACTAAAGGCACAACTCCTGTCTGAGTTTTCCTTCAAACAGGTTGACATTTAGCAGAATTTTGAAGGGTATCGATCTTAGCTTGTTTCTTAGCAATTGAGCTAACAACATGATACCCTTTCAACAACAGTTTTCCAAAGATGATTTCCATTCCAAAGACTCTGTCTAAGCCAAGAGGCAAACACTTGTCCACACATGTACAGTTCTGAAAATCAGAATCTCTGCCACCAAATCTATTATGGGTTCTCTGAAATTATTAGCATATATGCCCAAATATGCTTCTGTGTTGAGTTTATTAGTATGGATTACTGCACAAAGCAAAATAAGATCATAAAGATCATGCAATTTAGTCTCCAAAAAGATCAAAATAATACAGTAGAGGATGCAAAATAGTTAGTTGGGCAGATTTTATTTGGACTGTCCAGGAAAAATGGACCAGTTTTGCCTGCATGCTGCTTTCACAGCTATTATTCTTGTTACTTTTGCAATCTGATGCTTTTGATTTTTGTTTGATGCTAATAAGTTCTGAAAGCCAGAGGGCTTGCAAAGCCAAAAAAACAAACCTGGATCCACTAAAGAACCTGTTTTCCTCCTTCTTAACTCTGCATTAGCCAGGAGTTCACTGGAATGAGCAGATTTGATTCATTTAGTGGACTGAGACTTTTTATAAGAGCTTTGTAGAAATTAGCAACTATTTAGAACGCGATAAATAGTCCAAAAAGAAACTTGAAAAAAATCAAGTTGTGATTGCACCAATTGATATAAAAATTAAGGCTACATAACAATATTCGTTCTATCACTATTTTTAATCAGAGTACTCTAGAATTCTTTATATCTTTCAAGTGAGCTACCCTTGAGCAATGTAAGACAGAAAGAAAATCAGAGTGTAAAAAAGCTGACCTAAATCCAAGGGGCTAATGTTCTACCAGTACCCAGGACTATGTTAAAACTAGACAGTGTTCGATTTTTCAAACATCCAGTTTCCCTCTGCTAATGAAAGGCTTCTTACCTCCAACAGCAAGATCCTCAGATAGCCACTTAGATGAAACACTCACTTATCTCTCTGTGCTCTTAGAGGTAGAGATGGGACAACTAAAACAAATAATTTTTTTTCTTGAAATGTGTTATTTCAAGATTAATGAACTCCCAGCAAGTTGAAAATTTTGGACTTTCTTTTAAACTGAGAAGTTTGAGTGAGATGCTTTTATTTCAGGCTATAATTTGTTCTGCCATTTGACTGCTCTTATTTTATAATAGTGGGCTGAAAAAAACCCTAAACAAAGTGAAATAAATGTGTATCAACCCAGGTAGGATGAAACCTTCGAACTACCCCCCTCCAAATTCCCACCCGTTTGTGTTTGTCTTAACATTTTGCAAAAGAAGGTAAGAGATTCCCAATTTTCGTGGACCTCAAAGTATTTTATAGGTTTTATTTTATTTTGATTCGGTTGGAGAACTTGAAAATAGAGTTTTCCCTAATCCTCTCCATTTTCCTTTACTATCTTTTTATTTCTCACACATAGGAAAAAAAAAAAAAAAGCAAAAGTAATAAAAGGGAAGAGAAGGAGTAAGGAGTACTGTATCCTCTTATTTAGAAAAGTCTCAACCTTTTTTCAGTGCTTGTTAAAACGTATCAAAGCATATGCCATGTTTCTTTAGTGAACTGTACATTTTAGACTGCTATCCAGAGGGCAAGGCAAATTCTAGCAAGTTGTATGTAGCCTAATTTTTAAAATTTATGAAGCTCTTCTCAGTTGCTGGTATCTTGGTAACACATTTCTAGGTCCAATTCACAAGTCTGACAGATAAATTCCTGCTTTCCACATGTCTCATGGTCTGAGGATGCAGTTTAATAAGCCTCAGATAACCCCAGGAGCTAATTACCACCCATGCACATAGTATGGAAGATACATTTGGAATGGATTCGGTTTAGGACAACGCTTACATTAGAAGCAAAGGTGGTCTAAAAAGATATTAGAATTATACTCCTGAACACTTCCCATCTTGTGCTAGAATGTTCTCGGCTGAAAATGACAAGGAACTTTAAAAATACGTATGCATAAAAAACCCCTGAGTTTCCTAAATAAGGCAACTATTCAATAGGTTTCAATTCTAAGCCTGGAAAAAAAATTGACCAGGAATTCTACCGTGATTATGGCAACTCGATTCACTGCTTACATAGTGAGCAGAAGTGGGATAGGCCCTTTTAATGACAGGTATCTTCCCTAAAATGCTATAAACTAACTGGGCTGGTCTCAAAAGGAAGTGAAAAGAGCTATGAAGTAGGTATAAAACAGCACAGTTAACGGCCAGCCTCTGCCTCTTAGCATCCTGCTTCACTACCCCTTTTAGCTGTTTCCTAGTATCTGACCACTCTTCGTAGGCAAACTACATGAAGCCAACAAGAGGAGAAATTAATAAATCTAAAGAGTTATAGTCATATGCAGATGTGCAATGAATTCAGGTAATAGCTAGCAACAAAATATAGCAACCCTTTCTCCATAAAACAAAAACTAAAATGTTCAAACTAAAACCAGGCATCTTCAACTGTATTAGCTTCCAATCAGCAAAATAAACAACGTATTCAAACATTTCATAGTTTCCACATGAAGATAAACCAAACAAATTCTGTCAGGACAGATGTGATCACTCCCAGACTCTATAGGGGGTTGCTGTATTATTTTGCCTTAGTTGCAAGTGATAACTGGAGCTTTACATTTACTTTTTTCTCATAACACCTATTTCCAACTTTTAAACATACAAAGTGTTTTGTGTGTTCTGCATTTGGTAATCAGTTGTTAAACACAGCATTTGCTAATCTTCTTTCATCAGGCAATTTTTACTTGGCATTGGCAGGAGAAGGAAATTTTAAAACATTCTCTTTGTGCTGCGTAATACCCAAATATAAAAATCAAATATGGCATTGTTGCTTTCTCTATATTCCCTTATTCCCTGACTCTAAACATCATAGAATTTGTACAGGGGAATGATATAAAAAAGCAGTAATAAAGAAAATAAATCACACCACAGATAATGGCTTGATTTTATCTTACTGATCTATTACCCACTTTAGACAAAAGGCACTGGGCTGGCTAGAATTTAGCATGCAATTGACCAGATGTCATGCACTAGTTTTCAGTTTCTGTGGTTATTGCAGGTGCTACTGGTAGAAAAACAGAGGCTCCACTTTTACTGTGCTTTTCTTTCTTTGTTCACAAGAAGCTTCTGAAAAAAATAGACTGAGTAAAAGATAGCATTTATGATTTTAAAAAAGTAATAAAACATATTATACAGCATTTTGATTTAATTTCTGCTTTCCTACAGAAGGTATGGATTTCCTACACAAAGGTATGGATTTAGATTTCCAATGGACTAAACTACAGTCTGAATCTGCGTGTCCTACACAGACATTCTGTTGCAGAAATGTAAAGTTTTCATAGATGTCATATTCTGCTCACTGTTACAGAAGCGGGAAGGGACATTTACGGGAAGAAGAGTCTTACACCATTTCCCTTGCAAGATTTAAATATTGAGGAACCCTGGACTGCATGTATTTTTTATATTTGGGGTTTCTCTATGTAAATGGTACAAGATAGAAATATCCAAAATATTTTAAATACTAGGTTGGTTCTTTGCGGTCATCTTGTACCAAACCCAGATCTTTTCCACATCAGAAACAGCTTGTTTAATCAAAACTTTTATCTCTTAAAAGTTAATTCAGTCTCTCAGCCTGTCATGTTGAAGATAAAATTCAAACTAAGTCATCTGTATTCATGGTCACAGATACCACTCTTCTCTCTTTAGGATAATTCCCACCTGCCTGTTACAGTATCTTTGGAGGCAAGCTATCTAGTTTTGGAAAGTAGCCTACTAATTTTGCATATCAGGCTGTGCTGACAAGCACATACATGTGGGTGAGCTTGATGGGCTAAAGACAGCCCAGAGAACACACACATACTGGCCATGCACAATGATGCTGGAAGGCTCCCCACTCAGGGGTGTTCTACATGGCTGGGGGATACCAACTTCTGTTTCTGCCCACATGACCTGCGTGGATGGGGAATCTCTGCAAGTATGCCAGTGTCTTTCACTCAGGACACAAGAATTGCCCATCTTATCATGCCCTTGACTCTTAGGCATTGCAATGTACTTTACACGACACTTTTAAATCAACTTTGAAAGTAAAATTTACGAGAGCGTAAACTGATCAATAAGCAACAGCTCTCTCAAGAGTAGGAAACATGAGTCTTCCACGTCTGTGGAAAAAACAGGTATGAAACAAATTTATGTATTTGTGCATTAACAAAAAAAAAAAAAAATCCTAGTTAATACACTCATACTGCAACTACAGTTACACAGACAAACATCTACCCATGTGGAATACGTCAGTTGTCACTAGGGACTAATATCAGTGAAGCAATTCTCTAGTATGGAGATCTCTATCATTATCCATGTGTTATTATGATGTAGAAAAGAATGCAGTTTGACAGGGTTTGTAGCATTACTGGCTTATAGAAAAAATGTGCTTTGACTTACAAACCAAATCAGAGCAGTAACAAGATGTGTGAAATAGCACAGCTTCATTTTTGCAGAGACATCCTCAGATATACAACTGAACATTAATCATCTCATTGGCATGGCTATTAACTTTAAAATGCAAACACTGCATACAGCTACATGCCAATCACTAACCGCTTTGGGCTAAGAAGGGTTAGAAAATAAACTTTATATCTGTGAGTGTGAGTGTTGACAGAAGAAAACACAAAATTTCAGTCAGTATTCGTGAACATGTATTTTCTATCTTCAGAGTACCACCTTTGCTTTATCTTTGACTGCATGCTTCTGATTTCTATTAAGTATGACTGCCTCCTTGTCTTGTCAAACAATTAAAGTGACAAAAGTAATACCAGATGCTTCTTTCATAGTTAAAACTACAGCAAGCAGACTATAGCTTGCATTTTATTACACCCGCTCTATACAGCCTAGTAATTGCAAGGTAATTGAAAAGATCCTGATAATAAACTGTCAGTTTACTTTTTTTTTCAGACAAAATAAATATATAACCCAATTCAGGCTTCATTTTAACAACACATTAGATGGTTTCCAACTTGTCTTGATTTTTGTTTTATTTTATGATTGTAAATAAACCCTGGAAAATTCCTTCCCCAATTTTACCACCTGAAACTGCAGCTGTTGGCTGACACTATCAAAGCCTCGCAATTCCGAATTCACGTGCAAATCTCATCAAGTGCAGACACTTCTAATTGATTCCAGAAGTTTTTCTTTTGCTAAGATCAGTGGGCAGAAGAAGAATAATGAGCAGCTTTTAAGCAGAGGGGGAAGGGTGTTGAGCTCAGGGAGTGGAGATTTTAAAAGCTCCAGCTCAACTGCTCTGCCAGAAATGCAGAGCAATTTTACGGTCAATTGGCCAGAGCATCTGGAACTATACATCATAGTCTTTAGTTGATGGTGGTGAAGCCGACTCTCAAACTGGCTAAGTCTAAAATCAGTAATGACTCTGCTGTCACACCTAAGTGGAAACTAACTTAATCTACTGCCAGATTTTACTGTGACTTTTTCTAAGGGACATTATTCCCCTTAGGGCAGTTGTCAAGAATATTAAAAGTCCAGTCTCTGGGACACACTGCATGGCATAGCAAACGTTTTGAATGAAGCGAACATCGAAAAAACTGATTACAACGCGTGTTTGTTTAATTCCATGTGTGTTGACAAGGCTTTTTATCATAAGGCAGCAGAGTTTCCTTCCATCCCCAGTTTCATTTCTAAAATATACTTGAAATACACCAGCCAATCTAGTTAGGGTGCAGAGACTGCATAAATGCTGAGGTCATAAATCATAGCACAGGGCATGGAGCTTTCACCTTAATGGAAACCAAATATGGGATACATGGCTCTTTGAAATGTGGCACAGATGATCTTAACAAGAAACCAAGAGAAAATGCTACAGAGCAGAAAACTATCGTTGATGTGGAAATAAGTTCTTATGAATAAATATTTGTTTTATGTCTGTACTCATAAGTCAGTATTCCAACACTGGTAAATTATACTAAGAAACAAGTGAGGTAACAGCAACTCTTTGTACGATGAAAGGAGAAATAAGTAGTGTGATAATATATCACATTAAGAGGGACTTCTGTGGAACACAGGATACAGTGTAAATCCGTTCTTTAATAAAGAGATATTTTATATTTTATCCAGACCAATTAGATCCCATGCCATAAGAAATACCAGAATTGCATCAAAGATCAGAGAAGCAGTCCCTCTGGTACAGAATACTGTCTCCAAAAGTTTTTGGAACAGTTGCATCTACCAAGTTCAGATATTCTGAAGGAATAAATAAGCAATTTGACCACAATAAAGCTCATTTCTACCTTCATTAGTTAAGGGCTGAATTATACCCTGCAGCACAAGATTCTGTATATCTTCCAAAGTTGGTTATATTTCTAATGTACCACATGCCCACATAAAACAGAAAAGAAAACAAGTTATTAATTTAAAACATCACACATGTATAAAACCTCCCTTTTTCTCTCTTTTCCACCATGAAAGCTGCCCTAGATTTTTGTCCTTCCTACCTGTAAATTCATATATGCCAGCCAATGTGGTCACAGACAGGAAGCTCATTAAGTTGCAATGCAGAAGTCAGGGTGAAAAGATTTACTCTCAGATACAATGCCTTAGCTACGAGAGTAAAAGATACACACATCAAGACAGATATCTATTTCCTCCTCCCTCTTCCTCACTCCTAGCCCTTTAGTTTAAGAGTCTGAGTTGCAGCTACTATGAGAGTTGGTGAAAATACTTAAAACAAGAGTTCCAACAACATGTCAATGGCCCTCATTTCTACTTGCTCCTCATTAGTACTACTGTCAAATAACAGCCAGTGCTTGACCAAATTCAGCTCATGGAATATGCTGACTGATGCCAAACCAGAGCAGTTGGATGGAAACACTTTAGAGAGGTGGACCATCATCACAGATTTATTTTTACATATCGTGCCTGCTGAACCGTCACATAACTGAACACACAAGCAATGTTTTCTGCTACCTCCAGGTGGTTAGGAGGCTCCAGGCCCAGTCTGACAGAAAATGATTTGGCTTCAGTAATACACACAATCATCACATTACACAGGCATGAAGTAATCAGCCTAAAGAAAGCTAACTATTATAGGTTGTGGCAGCACAGATTCTCAAAAGAAACACACCAGCTCTTCAAACCAGTCAAATATATATTCCCTGTCATCGAGGTTTTCACTGACCTCCACCCAAGAAAAAATTTTCATAAGATCTAAAAATTTCCTCATATATCAACACTTTTTTCTTAAATAAACAAACAAAACATAAAACCTCAAACAAAGAAACAACAACAAAAAACCCCGCACTCCCTCCCCCCTCCACATTCACCTAATCATCCATATGAAATACATACAGGAAAAGGAACAGAAAATGCATGCTAAGGAATGTACACTGTTCCACCTCCCGTGGTCACTTTTGTAATGATGATAACTTCAAATTATTTTCTTGTTTGGAGAAGAAAAGGACACTGGGAGAGATCACCATGACTATATCATAGAATGAATTCAAGTACAGTATCAGGAAGGACAATATATTTAAATGAACAGAAAAATAGCATAATTTTCACAAGGAAGCAGATCTGGTAACACACAACTTCAAAGTATTGATGGAGCCAATGCTGTTTTTACATGACTGCAGACAGAAAATAACATATTAAGACTGCAGCTTTAGCAAAAGCAGAGCTCTTTCTTTCTTGCACACCTATAGAATCATTTTACTTCCTCCTTCCATGAGCCTTAGCATTAAGAAACTTTCTTGCTCCATAGCAAGTTGCATCACTTACCTGAAGAAAAAATCTTTGTCTGGCTAAGGCAGCCCAGCCAGCTAAGCCAGTTAGAAAGGCAGCAAGGAGAGTAAGAAGACGAAGCCAGAGGGCAGGACTGCTCCTTCTGCTCAAATTGCCATCTTCAGCTGCTTTTTCATGCCCACCTGAGCTAATCTAATGGCAAAGTGGGAAAGGCCTGCTTCTTGTTTCCTCTGCTCTTCTGCCTTGTCTCACTGATCCCCTAGTTTTCTCTCATTTCTTTTGTATTTCCCATCTAGATTCCCCCCAGAAGGCATTCTTCCCATGCAGTAATTCTGATAATTGTCAAGCCTTCTTATGAGCCAAACACAATCATTAGCAGTTTAAAGCACCTATTTTTGCTAGTTAGAATACGCCGCAAATAGTATGGCAAGGATATTTTTTTCAGGAATCTTATCTACTGGTTCTAAAGAAGTCTTGAGAAAGAGGAACATATGAAACATAGTAGCAGAAAAACCCCACACATATCAAAAATAGTCGCATACTTTTTCATTAATGATTGAGCACGCTGTTGGTAAAATCAGTCTTGTACTTAAAATCTGCTGCAATGTGCATCATCAAGTTAAGAATTCTGGGACAGAATTGTTTGTTAAATTCTAGAAACGCTTCTTCATCCCTAAGTATTATGCCCTTGAAGGTATAATTTATAGGAAAAGTCAACACAAACTCTTTTACATGATGTTGTGCTTTCATTCTTGAACACTAGATTACCAAAGAATTGTTAATTTGGTAACACATAAGGATGAAGATGTAAAGAGAATGTTTCTGAGCACATTACAGGTTATGATTACTAGAAATATTAGATTAAAAAGATCAAAGTCAGCTCGATCTAGGTGTATGTTAAAGAGGGGATATTTAGATGAGGAAAACAAAATCATTAAATAAATGTTTTAATTTGTACCTCTTAAAATTTTTAAGAGAATGTGAAAATGGCAAAAAGGAAAGCTGAAAATCAAGCAAATAATTTATGCTATTATATTATGAAGGACAAATAACTTGGAATGATGACCAGAAACAATTTTTAGGACAAATTTTAGACCTAACTTCTGGGAAAACTACCTGTTTATATATTTCTTACGCTTTCTGGTACTGCTGTTTTAAAATTATCAGGTCAATACTGAGATAAAACATTAATGTTTGAAGACTTTTCAACATAAATTGACAAATCTCCAGCAACCTCTCAGATTTTTTTTTAACAAATATTCCATTAGACCCATAAGAACATGCCTACAATGAATCCAGAAATTGTATAATGCATTGGGACCAAAAATGGATCATTGATTTTAAAAGTGGATCATTTATTTTAAAATGGGGAATGCTTTGAAGTTCATCACAAATATTCAGACAAAAAGGAAAACATTTTTTATTATGAAGGTGGTGAAGCACTGGAAGAAATTGTTCAGAGAGGTGGTAGTGGCCTCATCCCTGGAAATTTTCAAGATCAGGTTGATCGGGGCTCAGAGCAACCTGATGTAGTTGAAGACGTCCCTGCTCATTTCAGGGAATTGGACTAGAGTACCTTCATACTTCCAACCCAAAATATTCTATCATTCTATGATTCTATGATCACAAAAGCTATTAATATCACCAAATTGTTGATTTTTGATAAAATGTCCATATTGGAAATACTGGCATCACTCAGAAGAATTACCTATTCTGATTTACCAAAGAGCAAATTATTTGAAAGATATCCATTTTTTCAGTATTTTCAAAGAAAAACTGTGAGCAAGGTACTCCTGTCTCCTGTTAAAAATGGACTACATAGTGTCAAACAAAGGACTGAAAAAAGAACAACAAAGAACTGTAATATGAAGGAGAAAAGAAAAAAAAAAGGAAGAAAGAACAGGAAAATTCAGTAGAGAAGAACTCAAGATGGCAATAAAGTAATTTTTTTAATGACAGAAACATGTAAAGAACAGAGCAAGAACCACTTCATTTTGTTTTCTTCTTCATGAAAGAATAGGAAGCTATAGAATTCTCTATAAAAATAGGAATAATAATCAAATAATTTTACTTCTACCCATTTCTTAATAATAGACACTTTTACATATGTATACAAAACTCAGCAAGGCAGGTACTGAGGGTGCATATTATGACAAAATTCTCCCAGAATTTAGTTAGAATATCCAAGTAATTCAAGTCTGAAAGCTGTGTCTCAAGGGCAAGATAATTAGTTCCAAAATTTTAGAATTTGTTACTTCAAGCCTTTGTACTGTATTAGGCTACTCAGGAAATTATAGAAACATTTTCCAAATTATATTTAAATGATCTCTTAAAATACCTGCTGAGTTCTTGTGGACTCTTACTATGAATTCAAGAACAGTTTGATTTATACACCAAAGCTCTGACAATGTAACAAAAGGGGCGGGGGCGGGGGGGAACGGGAGGTGCAGTGGAACGGACAGAATGAAACAATTCTCAATTAGTGGCATTTATCTAGCTTTAAATATTGTCAAACAGTTATTGTTTTCCAACACAGGCAAAAAAAAAGAACAGAAAAACCTCCCAGACCCACAGCAACAGTAGATTTTTTTTCATTTTTCTAATTCCTTTTCCCTCAGAAAAGAGGAGAAGCAAGACCACTACTAGAAACCTCCAACTGGGAAAGATGCTATAAATTTTGCATATGTTTGAAGTCAAAGGAACCATTTTGAACTTGGTTGAGTCTCAGTTCCTACTGTTTTATTCTAGTTTTTTTTCTGATTCTAAGCCAAAGAGTAACTTTCTGACAAGGTTCCACTAATCCAGCCACCCATTCATAACCTTGCTGGTTATGAATAACCAGTCTTTTCTGGTAACCAACAGTAGATAGCTTGGTAATGTTCAGATAGGAATAATATCAGTGACTATTGTTAATTTATTGTGATAATATTGAAAGAGACATGAAATTCTAACTGTATGGAAAAGAAAAGGAAAATAACAAAAAGCAAGGACATGAACAGGATAAAAGTAAGTGCTAAGAATGCAAAAGTAACCATATGTAATCAGACCACAGGTCTATTGAATCCTGTATCCACCCCTTGTCAACGGCCAAAAGTCTGTTTCGGAGGCACAGGATTATTACAGAGCAAAATATTTTATATTTAAGTCTTCAAGCCCCCAAGAATTTTCCAATTTCTCCCATAAAAGAAGAATTAAACAATTTAAACTCAGCAATGCATCACTATTATTCACTTCAAAGCATGTGGCCATAAGTAAATTATTTTTGCAGGAAGTGGCAAATGCTCTCCTTCATAATCTTTTTTTTAAGGAAACGGGCATCTCAGTAGCAAACCTAAATAATTTTCTTACAATATAGTCATAAAACATGGAAAACAAAGAGATAAGAAAAAAAAATACTATTCAAATAGCATAATGAAAAATAAGAAAGCAAAATTTAAATGTTTAGTGTTTAGTGTTCCTGCTTTTTTGTAAAATGATAAAAAATCTAGAGTAATAAGCATATACATTTTAAAATAAATGTCTTACCTCATATGCATAGCCCAAGAATGAAAACTGACTCCTAAAGTAGCCAAGTTTGTAAACACCTATGAAGACTAAACAGCGGATGATTTCCAAAATTCCTGCTTTGGACCTAGAAAATGGAATAAATTCAGATTAACATCCAATCTTTTCTTCTTTGCTAAGTTCAGTGAAAAAGAGAAAATGTAATTAGTCTGTGATGTCCTGTGCATACATCAAGTCACCTTTCCTAACCTTATAGTTAAGTTTCTATGGTATACACCTTACATGGACTTTTAACACTGAATTTGCTGGTGGTGAGAATACACATATTGCAAAATATATTTGAACTCACACAAATGGAGCTGTATACATAGTTACTGGTTTTTGATCTCAAAAATTACCACAATAAAATTCTGAAAAATAGTTCAGTTCTTTTCAATGGTCTACTTCTGTAAATTTTTACTAATTCCTCTTTATTAACTCCCTAGGTTATTCACGTGTCTGGCATGTTGACAGATTTTTACCTATCCTGAATTAATCAGTTCAGTCTATAAAAGTGAAAGGTATTCCTTTCTGAAAACATAATGAACAGCAGGTGCAAAGCAGTACTGGCACCTCAGTCTCAAAGGAAACTTCTAGTCTACATTTCTTCTCTGGCAGGGTAAATAACTTCTTTGTAATAAACTGTGGA
This sequence comes from Falcunculus frontatus, assembly GCA_013398115.1. Taxonomy (NCBI): domain Eukaryota; kingdom Metazoa; phylum Chordata; class Aves; order Passeriformes; genus Falcunculus; species Falcunculus frontatus. The sequence goes on along the minus strand of VZRV01009187.1, from coordinate 182,309 downwards.
TGCAATTTACTCTTCTTTAAGGCCCCAGTGCCCATATGGACTACTTTATAATGTATCTCACTGGCCTGGTGTCTTCAAGACCCAATTTCATTTGAAGCCACACTGATTAAGTTTAGTCTTAAGTCTACACCATCTTTCACATGATTTTGAGCCTACTCTTGAGCTACACTGTGCACTCTTCATATACCATCACTATATCTGGCACCTATGGCATCCTACACAGGGCTGGCACAATATGGTTGCAGTCTGACCTGGAACAGCCTCGGGACAGCTGGCAGGTCCCTCTCACCTGCAGTGTTCCAAAGCTAGAGGACAGAACCCAATAAATGCAAGCACAGAGGGAGACGTGGCGAACCCATCCCAAAACCTTTCTGCAAGGAACAATATAGGTGTAGTCCCTACTTGCTATGGGAGCACTCCTGGATTTAGGTGCCAGGTAGTCATGTGTTATTTTCCAGTTAACAGACAGCTGCATGTGGGTCTGGGTATCCATATTTCTTTATCCATATAATTTCTGAGATTTATATATAATTATAAATAATCCATAATGAAAGAAGAAAAAACCCCATATATTTTGTATCTTACTTGTTCTCCATAAGTAGTCCAAAAGATGCCAGAGACAGAATGATAAAGCCAATTCTCAGGAGAACTGTTCCCTGTGATAGCATCTGTTAAAAGGCAGACAAAGAATTCATTTAGAGTAATTTTCTGGAGAAAAATGGAGTTTTTATGGAACAGTAGCTTCAGCTTCCTCATTCAGTGATGCTAGTGTACCCTTTTAAAGTAATTTGCTACATTCATTTTACAAAATAAAAATCTGCTCTGGATAGCACACATACCTGGAGTAACCACCTTCACAGTTGTTTCCTGAATGCTGTATTTCCAAAATAACATTTAATGTTATCCCCTTCTGTCCTATGTGGTTTTTTTCCCCAAAGTTATTGATTTCTTTTCGACTCCACTCAAGAGGGAAGAAATTTATTTCTAGATAAAAATCCAAGCATCCGTGTTCTTTTAATTTCATCTTATGTTACCAGGTCTTTACAATAGTCATCTTTGAATGCCAATGGATACAAAAGCCAATGTACTGGTGAGAATAACAACTCACATGACACGATCATATTTAAGAAGAAACAAAATGAATGTTTTCCCTTCGTGACAACTCAACACTTGGTTCCCAAATCAGCAAAACTTTTTAGCCCATATCATTAACTTCAATCAGACTTAAAACACTTTTAAAAATTAACATGTGCATGAGCACTTGAAAGAATAGCAGCATGAGGACTTCTGTCCTTAAAATTTACATCAAAATGATATAAACCAAATTCAGGAAAACAGAAATTATTTTGATTGTAAAGTTTGAATTTTTAAAATTTATTAAATATTTATTTTGTATTCTACACAGCTGCCTTTGAAAATCAAGTATTTAATCAGTTTTCTTTTTCCCTCCCTGATTTTGTTTCAAATATTAGTTTTGAAAAGCTTTTGGTTTTTTCATTAAAACAAAACAAAACAAAAGCAGTGGATCTGACTGAGTTACAGAAATCCTTTCGTGCTTGAACAGCACAACACTTTATGAACAGCATCTTGCACTTCGGTTGCAGGCATTGGAAAAATAAAACTGCATGAATGTCTGCCCTGATTTCAATAAATCCCCCTCAGTGACATGCCCAACTTCCTTCGGTCATGGCCCCAACCCCTCAAAGAGATCTAAGGTAAGTATCTGTGAGCATGGGAGGCCACAGGAGGATATTCTCAAGTTTTACAGCTGTGTGAACTTAAGAGTGCCCATGTTTGCAAAACACATCAAACCACACACTCAGTCTGGGCGGGTTTCTGTAGTTTTACTGAAGCATCACAAACACCTACTTAGATATCCTCAACAGTTATTGAACAAAGAAAACTCAATCCTAGCAATGAGCAAGCTAAACAGCAGCCTCACCAGTTTACAAGCCAGAACACAATTCTCACAAATGACACCTGTCAAGCCACTCTGTTGCACTGATTTGTACCAGGTGAGAATCAAACTTACTACTGCATTTCTACATTACCAATCTGTTCCATTCCTCCTTACGATAAACTTTCCATTCTAAGCAATAGGAGAAATTTGTTTTGAAGTGACACAATGTTTGGACAGAGGTTTTTTATATAAATCAGGCAGGGACTCTATTTGAATTTAATTAAATGAGGAGTTCTTTCACTGCTCATCTAGCCATACTGAGTTCAACTCCCACTTCAGCTTCCTGTACAAACTGGGTCATACAAAAATTCAAGAAGTAAGCAAAGAAAAATATGATTTGGCACAGGCATGAGGGAACTCACCCATAAATTTCTTAGAAATTCTTTGATAGGTTTTTCAATGATTGTTACTTGTCAAATAAAGGAGTTTTCCAGGGTATGAGGACTGAAATTCAAGACTTTTCTCCTTAAAGACTGTCCTCATTTTTAAGTTGAAAAATTACACCTTTTTTAAAATCTACTAATTCTTGCCAGGTGGGTCTGATTTTTCTTTGTTTCCAGTGTGATGCACCAGGTTCTGCAGACTGCCTTAAAAATGCTCCCACAGTGGTAGAGCACTATTCTGAGAAAAGGAGAGCAAGGTTTTTTATCTTCTTAGGCAGGAAAGAGAACTGAACATCAAATCCAGATTTCCATCAAGTCATGGAATTGCTACATTACAATATATGGCTAAAATCACGCTTTGTGGAAAATGAATGAAACTGCGATGGTTTTCGTACAAGTGCTAATACTTGTCTTCAGGAAGGATCCAACAGTACATTCCATGAATGAGCAAGGGTGTCCCCAGTTTCCAGTTTTAAAGAGCTGCCTGATTTCAAACTTTTCTGCTTTTCCAGTGTTCCCAAGCTGGCTAGCTAGTCCCAGGCATCCAGATTTCCTTGTGACTCCAGCTGCAGAAAACTGAGGTGCTGGTTCATTCTACCTGCCTTTAAGTACCTTCACTGAAGTGCCTGAAAACCTGTTATTAACCTAAGCTTTTACTGAAACTCGTGGAGAGAGCATGTTGGGAATGTGGGAATAAACTAAGCACTTTGGGAATTCCATTTCTTGCCATTAGCTAGACTTCAAGCCTAAAGCCTAAATTTGGTACTACATTAAGAGTTGGATTTGAGTGGATGATGGAAACACTTCCCAAAGAGCAGACAATATTGGGTCACATTTTAGTGGTAGTTCTACCCATTACTTCTATCAAGGACTTTTTTCTTTGCTTAAAGATGTGTTTTATCTTACATTTCTAGAAGAATAGGAAAAAAAAAATTATTCCCCACATTTATCTAACACAGAAGAATAAAGCACAGACTAAGAACTTGAAAGTAAATTAATAAATTTCAGATCAGTTTTAAACATGGAGTCTCAGCAAAAAAAATGGGAATAGAAATACATTTTAATGTTTGTTTGTAAATCAGAAGAACTGAAGCACCCTTATGATTTTTTAAAAAATCAAACTCAAATGTAAACAAGCCTTTATCTTTAAATGGTTAAAATGCTATATGAGGTTCTTCGGCATAATAGCTACCTAAGCCATGTATAATCATATTTTACAGATTTGTTTTTTCAGGCCAATTTCCATTTCTCTTCAGACACACTCCTACTTGGTCTATACTATTTTGAGCACTAGCTATCCGTTAAACTCCTTATGGTCAATACCCGCTGTGGCCCAGAATGTGAGGGACTGGAGGACTCTACAGCACAACCTGCAGATCCTGGTTAATTTTAAATTGGCACTATCATCAGATTCACACAAAAGCATGGCACTGTAATGCCTGAGCACAGAGTGGCAGCTTTCCACTTCCCAAAACACCAGCTTTTGGAGTAGTGAAGGGTGAGGCAAAAAAAGCCTTACTGGGAACCATGAAGGTAGAAAGTGCAAGTTTTCGTCACTGTAGGTATGCGCACCCCATTCACATACAACAAAAAAATAAATTGTTCCCTCATCTGTACTCCTAGACAAGGATTACCAAGAAATTTTCAGTGAAATACACCATTATGCCATTGGAAATAACAGCTTTTAGAAAACCAGCCATATAGCATAAATTTTACCACTGTTTGCTTCCCTAACTTTCTCTTACAGTTCCAGTGGTATAGTAATATGTTGCCTTGATTTTTTTATTTGCTTTCAAGCATGTATCACCCTATGAAGTGGATGCTGGCAGCTGAGGCATCCATTTTCTAGGCATTACTGTACCAAAATCAACAAAATAGTCAGTGGGTTATATCACTAAACTAACATCATATATTAAATCTACACACCGCAAGAAGCAGTGTGAAAAGAATGTGCCTTTTACACCTTCATTAGTGTTAGCATCCTTGTTCCACTTAAATATAGTATGCATGGATGTATGTATAAAATAAATGAGTATTTATATGCTGGAGTATTTGTATAAACAGAGAAGCATGTGGGACCACAGCAGGTTCCCCAATCACAAGTCAGCCACAACTTTGCAATGTGGTTATTGGCTGCAATCAAACAGAAAAAAATATTTCTGTTGGATTTTCATTTAATTTAAAGCTTTAAAAATATCTTTGAGCCCTAAAAGAAAGGGGGGAGGGGTTTTATAGAATTTAGTAAGAAGTTTACATGGCTTTTTAATCAACAGAATGCCATAGCATTATTATTTTATGGATTTTTAGCAATGAAAAAAAAATAATTTAAACAAAGGAAATGTTATTCCAAATCTGTATTTAGATGAGCATTGAAATATTCCAAATTGACTTTTATATTGCAAAGAACCAGGTTTTTTATTCATTTTGAAAATAACATGGATGCCTTTTCTCATTCTGATTTGTCCAGTGGCTCAAAAGAACTGCTAGGAATGATGCCAGCACGTTTCATAAGTTAACAGATGCTCTGCTCTCATACATGAGACTCTTTCAACATTCAAATTAGGAATGCTGATATAATGCTATGAATCTTCTATTGTTAGGTGTCTTTGGCTTTATGAATTGTAAATTCTTAGCAATGTTACATACACAGTACTTGGTGATGCCCTACTGAATGAAGACATTAATTGTGTTCTTAACTTTCAAGAGATCTATCTTACCCCTTACTAATTTTCATCCAATTGAAACTGCTCACATATTCATATAATTATAAGCACAGTAAATGCTACAGTATCTATCAACAATAAAAAAAGACACTGCAAAATGTGTTTAAGGTGCACTTCCCTTTGATTTATATGATACCTGCAGTTCTGGAGCTATGAGGCTTTTGTTTTGAATGTACTGCAGTTTTACACTCCTAGCGCTCTCTCTGGGACTCCAGATCTGGGACTGATCCAAATCCCATTTCTTCAATGAGCTTTGGATCAGATCTAGATGTGCAGAGCTCAGAAAGCAATTTTTATGCACTGGATGTAGTGCAGATCACTATATAGAAAACAAACACTGTATGCTCTCTCCTGTGGAAAATATATATTTGTTCTTTCCTGTTTTGCTCTTTTCATAAGTTAAATGTAGGTCATTCAGACAGAAGGTATATGGTTGCTCTTTACAAATAGAGAAATTTAACACTTCTACAGGGCGTGAGACCAAACACTGAGCAACTGTAATCACTTGAGAAATGTAATAGCTGTGTGCTGTGTCTTATGGCTGTTATGAAATGGAACTTATACCTAAAGATGAGGAAAACAGTTAGTTTTCTCCATTTATGGAGCTATGCCACAGTTATGACATAATTCATAGCCAGACAGAACGTTCCAGTTGTATTCATAGACATTTCATAACTCAGTGTAGTGGAAAACTGATATTGAAGGAAGATTTTTGCCAAGTAAAGTTATTCATACACAAGCTTCCTTCTCATGACAGCTTCCCCACTGTACTGCAGAGCAATGCTGGAACTCTGCCTTGGGACCAGAACTTTCTACACCCACGCTGAAGGTTTATGTCCTGAGATGAGGTGCTTCCAGTCCCCTGTGCTCTCTTTCTTACCCTTACTACCTTATGACCCTGCAGTTTTGTGCAGAGAATTTTCTAGTTGCTTTTCTACAATAAGTTCATAAATGGCGGATCTTCAGGATGTTTCCTCCATGACTGAAAGAATTTAATGATTATCTGGGGCTTGGGTGCATTTTTCAATTTTATTTTTTATTCTTAAACAGCTGCAGTTATCAGCAGATAAAATAATGTGGACCATCCATTTTTCCTTCCAGGACCAGAAAAAGGCCGAAAGAAAAAATAATAAAATAGAAAAAAAATCAGACTCCTTAATTTTTGCTGCTAAAAGCAACAACAACAAAGTAAAAAAAAAGCAAAACCCAACCGCAGAATGAAAGAAATGAAAAAAACCTCAAACACAGAGTCTGATTCCTATAAAAATGTATGTAGGAATCTAGAAGCATATCTGGACAATCTTGCAGAGGTTTTCCTCAATATAAGAACACTGGCAATCATGAATACTGTTTGACTTGTATATTTTGGAGGTATTTATTCTTACCTTTGGCTTAATTTCCTGTCCTTAGAATAGAGTAAGCCTCAGATGACTTAGTAAATCTCCTAATTCCCTGCAATTGCAGTGTGACCCTTTGCAGAGGCAAACATGGCATGTCGAATAACTCCATACTAATCAAAAGAGTATGCCTTTTATATCATACCAGGAATGCTATGTACTGCAGTGTCCAATGAGGCGGGCAGGGGACTGTGACCGCTGTTGGCCAAGGGTTGGAGGTTGCCAGGTGAGCATGCCAGGACAAGGCAGGCCCACAGGAGGGCAGAGGCTGAAGAACACAGGGGGCCCTTTGCATTGCCTTTCTTCTGCTACGGGAACGTGGGTGACACAAACACAACAAGAACACTGCTGTTTAACTGAGGAGATCTTAGAAAGGGTTTAAGAAGAAGACTAAAGGGAATTTTATCAAACTAATAGACTTTTGTAGTGTTTTGGTAGGTCCTGAGAGGTCTTTGACTTATTTGTGGGAATATCAGATGCATTAAATTCTGCTTCAAAACTAGAAAATTTCAGCTTTAGTACACAAGGGGGAGTTATAAAGAAAGGAGGAAAAAAAAAAAGAGCTTGGAAGGATGTGAAACCTTAGAAGAAATTAATGTCTCGTTTCTTGTAGGTGGACATGGTTTTGTAGCTCACCTTCAGAGGCTGCCAGGTATCCATAGAGGAACCAGATACCACAGAGATCCCATCAGCCCAAGCCCGAGGCCACAAATATGTGCCTATCCTTGCCTTATTTCTATCAATGCTGTTGTATGTTGGAGACTGGAAGAAGGATTTGGCCTGACTTTGTGCTCCTCCAATTCTGAACTCATGCTGACATCACCCTTCCCAATTGCAAGCACTTCAAGACCATTGTAATCTTCCTTCTAAAGCCTGGGCATCCAACAGTATGACCAACCCTGACATCTTAAAACCTACATAGTTTCAAGCCTCATGAGGTTCTAAAAACTGAAGCAGACACATACATCTTCTAGACAAATTATTTGTATTATGTAAATAACTGATATGGTTATTAAAAACCATTTACTAAACAATATCAAACATTGTATATTTAATAGCATGGAATTATATATTTAGCCATTTATGTTGATTCTTTTTACGGAATCTAGTTATTATTTTAATAGTTCAAGTAAGATATGAGTCAGCTATAGAGCCTCTGCTCAATGCTTTAATATTTAAACATGTTGTGTGTCATTGCTCTTAGCAGAAGATATTATTTCATAAATGAAGGAATCACTTACACTTATAGAAGCAAGAAGTTCCGTGTACAAGTCCACTATTACAGCAAAATGAGCAAGTGCATAGCAATTAAGATGAGCTGGTACAGGTGGATTGAAAGGAACTTCTTTTCCAGTGATCTGTATAAAGCAAAACAGATACTTGCCTTCAAGAGTGACCTGCTCTGGCATGTTGTTCCTTAATATTTTTTACACTTACGAACACAAAGGGAGACAGATACTTGAAGAAAGATAATCTACTCTCAAACTCATGTACTACGTAGTTTGAGACAGAGTTTAACTCTGTGTGTTTGTGCATATCCACAACTGAAAAAAAAAAGAGAAATTACTGTACTTCATACAAAATTTTTGAAAATCTCTTCAGGAAATGAATAATGAAAAAATAAATTAAAAAATACATTTTTTCCCTCAAATAAAAAGGAAAAAAACCCCACAGCTAAAACATTCATTTCCTTCAGTTTCTTTTCCCATTTCATCTTCCTCTATGCTTTATGACTGCTAATTTGCTAATTTAAAATAGCATGTGTAGAGTTTTTAACATTGATCCAGTAGCATTAAGAGGTTCAAGTAAATTACACACAACTGAAAGCCTGTGCATGTTCTATTTACCACCGGGATTTCCTCAGGAAGGCCAAGTCTAGGTTTGCCTGGTCCCCAGCCTGGCCCTTTGAATATGACAGAAAGCTTATTGCAGAATCCAGGTGTGGCCCAAAACGTGTTCCAAATATGAGCCAAGGGACGTAACTGGAAAAAAAAAGAGTAGGTAATTTTTCATTGTTAGCAAAATAAAGATTAATAAAACATTATATTTTATTAATTTTTAACTTTCAAATAAATGATTTTTCAAACTCTGTAAAGATAATAAATTAGAAATAGATGAAGACAGTTCAGAAAATCTGTCTGAAATAGGCAAAAGCCATATGAAGCCCTTGGTTAATTTGGTGAGGATTACAATGACCTCTGCTCAGAGGAAAATCTGTTTTTCCATCTGTGTGTCCTGTAATCACTCCAGAGTATTTAGTGGTATATTGTATAGCTCTATTTATGCTATATGATTTGGTTACCGGGATCTTGACAAGACATACTCTCAATAGCTAAATTACTTAGTATCTGACTGAAACAGATGTAATTGCACATCCTCCCACTTTCCAGTCCTGAGAGTAGAATTTCTCATTGAGATTCCTCCTTGGATGAACAGTCATGAAATGCAAACACAGACTCTACCGCTTCTCATGTTTTTGCAGAGAATTTTTATCTAGCTTAAGTTAAACCTGGACCAATAATTCTAAGAAGCACCACACTAATTACTTCTTTTTTTAATATATACTTTCGTCTCTGCTTCACTGAATATTGCACTGCATATTGCAAAACAAATCTCACTCAGTCCAACATCTTATACATCACTGTTTTAATTAGTTGTTAATTTTACTGGTTTCTATTTTCATGATTATGACAAACTCTGCATATACTCAGTGCAGTGAGTAGAAACGGCTGTCTCATAAGGAAATACTGAAGAAACTGCAGATAATGTAATTGACTGGTCAGCAATGCAAGGATGGCCTCAACTGTGCCTAAGAGAGGAGTTTCTTTTGAATATGACTAAATGTTGAAGATAACAGAGTCAGTGACACAAACTATAGCACCTGGAGCATGATGGGATCAAATGAATTTACTGGATGTGTTAAGCCATATACAACTTTTGCATCTTCAGCCTCAAATGTTCCTGATGGAAGAAGAAAACAAAAGAATGACAAACAATCAAAGACAGAAGTACCCATATTTTTCCCACACTGGCTGAACATGACAGAGAACACCTTCTGTTACTTACCAAATATCCTGTCCCAGATAATGAGCGTGCCACCATAATTTTTGTCAATGCAGTAAGGATTTCTACCTATAATAAAAATCAATTAAGAGACAAGTAATGGGATAGAGAAGAATACTAGCAACTGAATTATGAAGGAAAGTAATCATTTGCATCGCTTTATAGTCTAAAAATAACTTTAAAAGATAGCTAACCCACCACTCCTCATAATTCTATAAAATTTCTTTTTCCTTAATAGCCTTTTTGCTCTCCTTCTATTCAGATTCAAACATACAAATCCAATGTGTCACGCCCAAAACTTCTGTGAAGTAAAAGGATTCATTTGGAGAGTAAAACCAGGTCAAAATATATTTATAAAAAACAAATTAAAAAGCAAACAAAAATGATTCCACCAGTTTATACCTAAGAAAATATATGCTAAATACATATATGTGTAATCATCTCATTAATGCCTGTCAGATGTCTCTATCCTTTATGTCATATGTCTGATCCTGCACTATTAATTTCAGTGTGAGGAAAACTGATCCTTCTATGTTTTCTAGGGAATGTATTTGTATATAAGCAGTCCTCTCAAAGTTATGAGTGAAGAAACATTGGTTACACATCCCTAAGTTTGTGCAGATAGTCTGGAGCAACTGTACAGCCTCTGATCAGCTCTGGAATGATTCAGCTTAACTCCAATCAGGATGAGAGCTTTAGTTTAGATTTACAGCTGAGCGAATAAGCGCAGAGCGTCTCCCTGAGGATTACCAGCAGTTGTGCAAATTTTAAGGACTACACACTTACAGCACTACCACTGTGGATACAGTGATTGTGAGGATACAATAAACATTATTAACATCCTCTACACATATAACTCCATTTGAGTGTGTTTCAAATTGTTCTTCCATTTCACTAATTTTTTTTAAACTTACTATTTCTCCACACTGAATGAGCTAAGGACATCTGTGAAATTCATTTCTGTTTCTCAGATATGTTCATGACATTTTTCAGTATGCAGTGGAGTTATTAATACAATTTACATATGCAATACACTCTTGAAGGCCTCTGAATACTGATGAAAAATCAATCATCATGCACTTCTGTGAAGTGAGATTTACCAATAATTCAGACAGGTAAAATCAAATTCCACTAAAATATTTAAAAGTTCTTCTAAAACCTAGCCATGTTTTTGCACATATACAGTGTTTGAATTTGAATGCAAAAACATGTTTGTCGATGATTCACTAGCCAGGGAAGGATGAGATACTTTTCTATCACTCTTCATACTTAAAAATGTTGAATTTTTTGTTCAAAGTCTTCAAATTATTTCATGTTATCTGAACTTAATTTCTGCTCAATAATTAATCTTAAGCATAAAAATGTTCAAATTAAACATAAATTCGGAAAATGTTTTTTAAAATACTGTGAAATTTCTAACTGAACAGGGACCACTTCTGAAGTAGTGGCCAAAATTAGAATATTTCTCTAAAACTGATTTTACAGTACAATTTTACTACATTACTATTGATATACAAGTAGTGATCTTGAGAAAAAAACCACACCAAGGAATAAGGGGTTCCACTTTTATCTCACCATGATGAACTCTGTGATGACTGGGAGTATTAAGAATCCATTCCAGAGGCCCAAGTTTGGTGATAACCTTAAAAAATGTAATGTTTCAATGAACTTGAAAATACTGTACAAGATCAAGGAGAAGTAGGGAAATGAAAAGGAGGAAAAGCAAAAGAAAGGATGTTTCTCTTCTGAAGAACTGCATAAAAAGACAGAAATGCAATATTTTTTTCTGAACCATTTCACTGTGTTACAGTTACAAAAATTTTCATTATAAAATAGTAAAATACAAGTTAAAAAATAAATTTATTTTTGATCCAGTAGATAATTTTTTTTGATCTAGCAGTGAATTTTTTTCTTATTGTTTTTATCATTATTCCATGAGAGTCTATGAGAGAACTGGCAATCATGAATTGATAATAACACGGAATCACAGAGAAGTGATTGTCCCATTGTACTCGCACTGGTGAAGCTGCACCTTGAGTACCGTGTTCAGTTTTGGGCCTCTTACTTCAAGAAGTAAGGCCACATTGAGGTTCTGGAGCATGTCCAGAGAAGGGCAATGGAACTGGTGAAGGGTCTAGAAAACATGTCATGTGAGGAGCAGCTGAGGGAACTGGGGTTGTTTAGCCTGGAGAAAAGGAGACTCGGAAGGTCTTCACTGCTCTCTACTCCCTGAAAGAAGGTTGTAGTGAGGTGTAGGTCAGTTTCTTTTGCTATGTCCCAAATCAAAGGGCAAAAGGAAATGGCTTTCAGCTGTGCCAGAGGAGGTTCACATTGGATATTAGAAAAAAAAAAATTAACTGAAAGGGTGTTCAGGCCTTGGAATAAGTTGCCCAGGGAGGCGGGGGAGTCACCATCTCTAGAAAAGTTCCAGAGGCATCTGCATGTGACACTTGGCGATACGGTTTAGGAGTGATTCTGGTGATGCTGGGTGGATGGTTGAACTAGGTGATCTTGAAGGTCTCTTACAACCTTGATAATTCTGTGATTCCATACAAATTTTTTCACTCATTTTTCTTACCCATATCCACTGACACTGCTTGGGATACAGTGCAACTCTATGATCCCAGTTATGTGAACACTTTATGTCAGCAAATAGCTGGCACTGACCCAGAAACAAGTACTCCTTCCCCCTTCAGTACCTTTGACTGCTTGTTTCTTCTATCAATAACCTTCTTTTACCCCGGCACAAACACATTAACACAACAAACCTGACTGGGGAACTGATGCAAATCAAAACTACTTTCGTTTTGTTTTTCTAAGTTAGTTTAACTGGATCAGTTCCTGATTTTGGTCCAACATATGGTCACAAACACACCGTCATGAGTCAGAGGCATGACCAGCATAAATTCATCATGGAGCTACAATCTAAGGCAATGAGTCCACAGTACAGAAAGGTAGCCTTGATCAATATTGGTACCAAACCAAAAGTGATAGAAAGTATCCATTGCCAAAAACTCACTCTAGTGTTTCAAGCTTTGTCAGAAAATACTGAGGAATTAAGTTTGTATCAGCAGGGTTTATGCTAAACTAAGTACCCTCAGCTACTATGGAACTAGAGGAAAGCCAGCACTGACTTCAAATTTTGTGCTTTAGTTACCTCAACAGAAGTGTGTGGACACCCGAACACAGCAGTCATTCTTTAATCTCAAACACAAATCTGTCACAAAATGATGCAATCACTGGATGACCAAAAAGGACATCTATTCATGATATATTCTGAAATGGTATCTATTCACCAAGTCCGATCATGGCCATAATGTCTTGCCATGGGGGCAAGGGGCATAAAAGCAGCTAAATAAAAATTCTTAGACCTTAAGAAACAAGCCTAAGAATCTATAATTTTTTCCTTTTAGAGAATTTAATTAGTAAATTTAATACTCATACTGCCAAAAGGGGTGATCTGTAATATAACAACAGAGATAAGATAATACTGGCAAAAAAAAAAAAAAACATTTAGAGGGGCAAACAGTCATTACTCATGAGAGCAGGTCCATTCATCTAAAAAGGATTTTCATTCCTTTAAGATTTACAGAACAAAGTCCTAAAATATGGCAGTTCCATTTCTCTTTAATTTACAGTTCTGCGAGTGCAAGTAGATTTAAATTCAAAAAGCAGACTTAGGACATTCTTCAGATGTATTTAAATTGTTATGAATCAGCTAAATATAATAAAAGGAAAATTTCTTTTTTCTTTCATTTTTCTCTTCAGTAAGAGCAAAAAGAACATCTACTTAATTGGTTAAGTAGAGAATTTCTGTAATTAAAGGAGTACAGAAATATGAAAATTCTTCAGGTACAGAGAACTGCAATATTTGGACCATCTTTCTCAAAATCTTGCTCACACTTGACTGGAAAAACAGAATCCTGAGACAAGTTTGTTTTGCTTCATTTAACTCAGAAGCCAAGGACAACATAAGTAGGATCAGCTCTCCCTCAAAATAAGTTCGTCTGAAAAGACCACCTAAAGGTAAGAAACGATCCATCATTCACGCTAGTTCCATTTTCTGCCTTTCTCAAGCAGAACATCCCACTGTTTTAAGACATGTGAAATGTGACCATTAAATTAATTTAATCTGAGCCAAATGTCTTGGATTGAACTGCAGCCCAGCACCTGAGAGACCACTGATTTATCTAATAGACCACAACTAACTTTGATCCTGTTGGTTTTAATATATTTTTAGCTCAGTATTTTAAAAATTTTTGTGAAAATAAACCAAATGTGCACTAGGAGAGCAGGGAATCAGTAAGGCATAGCAGTCTTCAGTTTTAGCCTACAGGTGGATTGTAATAAAATGTCCTCAGAATGAATGCCTTCAGGTCTCAATATCCATCTGGTTGAATTAAAATTTTAAAACTAAAATCCATCCTTTTGAAAGTCTACATAGTACATCCTTATACTAAAGAAGAACTTTGTGTCTTGGGACTCCCTAAGGACCTCAGGGATTTATGTAAAACTAAGTAATTTTTTCTAACTAATACTAGAGAAAGTATTGTATTTGGATAATGAAACCTCTCTCATCCTTAAAAACAGTCTTTCTTTGAGTGATGACATTTAAAAAACTACTGAAGTATCTCCTCTATGGCATAATTATTAATTGATACCTGAGCCTACTTTGATTCATTACTCAGTCAAGGTCACCTCCATTGCGAAGATATTTTAGCCCCACTCTGACAAAAATATCATCTGAGACAACAATTATAACCACATGACTTTAAAGCTCAGAGGGGATACAGAACGCTGTACCTGATGAAGCAAAAACCTAGCAAATGTATGGTGACATTAGTAATCCATAAATCAACGCTTTGTCTAAAACACATCAAAAATATTTTTCCACCAGTCAGTCAAAATAGTACAGGGTGCTATTTCTAGAAACTTCCTTTGCTATCAGTAAGTTTACTTGTAGCTATTTAGTACATTCCTAAAAAAAACATAAAAAACTGTTGTCAGAGGAAAGGTTTTGGTGCCAGAATTTTTATAAATATTTTATAAGCATATATGCTATAAATATAATCATATATCTTTCCAAGAAACAGAAAGATATCACCACTGGAAAGTTAAGTTTTGAAGGCTCTTGCAGCACTACATGGCAAAGAACATAATTCTTTTGTTTAAACTTCTTGAATTTTATTATATTCTGTCATCTTACCTGGGACACAACTCCTACAAGCAGATTTTTCACCAAAGAAAATTGGATAGGATAGTAAGACAATTTTTGCCAGACAAGATTCTGACATGGTCATGTCAGGCTGACATGAACTGACTGCAGTCATATTGAAAGAAATGAAGTTCATAAGAACTGACTCATAACAAAATTTAATGTGGTGTAGCAACAGCCCTTGTTCAAAAGAATATCCAGAGAGAAAGAAGGCAGTAGCAGCTATTCTACCTACCCATCTACCTTTCATCTGTCAGTCTATCCTCATTTTCTTATGTCTAGACATTTTCCTTGGAGAATGGCAATTTTGAAGGAGCTCATAAACAATCTTTGGAGCAGTAACGTGGCTTTCACTGCAGCTGCAACCAGTCACCAAAGCACATACACCACTAAGTTTCAGCCATTCAAGACAGAAAAACATTTTCAGCTTACAATATCATTGTATTCAAATTGGCTTATTAGAGTAAGAGCTTTCATGATGTTCACGTACCAGGAAAAGAAAAATTAAACTTTTTAAAGATCACCAAATAAATGTGATAAGAAGATCAGCTTAGTTTTTGAAGCTTGCAATCAGGATTTTCATTTTAAAAAATCTGTTACTCCAATTTTTGTATCTGACCTTTTAACTGTAAAGTATTCTAAAAAGTAAAAAAACCAATAGTTGAAATGTCATTGTTCAATAACCCTACCATCAGTATTTCAAACGTTATTTCATATTACTCAAAAGAAAAAAATCTGCTTGTGAATATAAAATTTTCTTACTCTAAATATCATCACATTGCAGTGATTTGGGGAGTACAGAAAAATAGCTACCAATCCCCTAAAAGCTGAAATACCCCAACTGTTGTCCAACGATAACCTTATCTGTATTTTGACCAATACGACTGCGGGTTTACATTTGTGTTTGTTTCCCCGATACAGACAATACTGTTCTAAATCAACTCCTGTCTCAGATTTTTCCTTTCTCAATTAACACATCATGTGCACCTAAACTCCCATGCCAGTGACCCACAGATTAACTGCAGCATTCCAACAAAACTCTTTTCCTGTTTCCTTTATTTTTTAACATCCCATTGCCACAAAAATAATTTTTCACTTGTCAAAATCCTTACAAATGGACTTAATAAACTATCTGCAAATCAGACATGTAGGCATCTTATATATATCAGTTATATAAGTTTTTTCCACAAAACATGTATTTTTTCTTTCTTTCTTTTCTTTCAAAACCAACGTATTTCCTCTGTTGCACTTAGGTATCACTAAATAATAAAGCAGAATAACTGGCAATAATTGAAGCAACTCCAAAAGCAGTGTAATAAATAAGACATGCTTAGAAATACTTTCCATACATTACTGAATAAAATATCCTGGAACTGAAATGGTCAAGTATTATGAGGACTAAATCGTTTTTTTCTACAATAGTAGTTCTTAAATAAAGATGTTTCCTTTGTGACAGCAATCCCTTGCCTAAAGGAAAAGAATATTATGCAATATCTCTTGTGGCATGTAAGCACCTCCGTTTGCGGTCTCAGAGTTTGTCAGCACCAAGGGAAATCTTTATTGCCTGGTACCTGCACCACTTCAATGTAGTTCTTGTTTAAGTAATGAGAAAAAATCGTGACATGAAATCCAAGGGAAACTTTACATCTTGGGTAACAACTCCTCCTGTCACCACTGCCACATGAATCTTTACTTAGCCCTGTTTCAACATGAAGGTTAGGGAGGAATGTCAACTGAGTAAAGCAGGCAACCTTACAGTAAAACCATTCGCATATAAAAGGTTCTGGGTTATTTTTTTTCCTTTGAGCATAAGGAAAGCTGTTTGTAGCACAGCATTACTTTCAATATCATAGTGTTACTGATCTGCAGGACAGGAGAGGGTAAATTCATCCCTGGAGCATCACTAAGGAGCCCTCTGAACTTAACTTTGGGCTTTCTGTTAGACTAGTCGGTAGTAAAACACATATTACAAGTCATTTCCTCATCAAAATCAAGATAGGATTCTTATACCTGGTATATAAATCTATATTTCAGACAGTCTGGTGGGGAAATTTAAAAATATGACCTTAATTACATTCCCCAGTAGAGCTGCTGTGTTAATTCAGGACAACACACCCATGTATTTATACAGATGGCTCTGGTGATCAGATTTGCCATGTAAAATCTCTACAGGGAAGCTGGAGAAAGGCAGAACTCCTAGGATATGTGCTCGTCTGCCAGTTTCACACTTTGAAATCCTTGGCAAAGTCTGATTTATACACTGCCAACTGTTTTCCTATCTGATTAGGCAGTTTTCTACTCCAGTAAGCATGTAAAATGGATATAGCTGAATTTCCACACTGAGGAGCAAAAAACCAATATTTATAGTTTAGAAATAAAACAAGTGAGAGGAATCAGGCCTGTTGGGATCATAAAGAGTTTCATAGAGGGTGAATTTCTGATAAATCTGGATTGTAGGAACAGGAGGTGAAAGCCTGGTTTTAATGGACAGTCTGGTTTAGGGCATATTTATATAATAAACATACAGACTTAAGAAATGTGTTTATAATAAATTAGCTTGAAGGCAGGCTGTTGTCACTATTCATTGTTTTACACCTCAACCAGGAGGTAAGGTTTGAATCAAATTGGCATCTTACATGAATATTTAAGTTAACAGTTTCAATAAGTGGATGCAAACTTTTCTTTTCCTTTATAGGTCCAATTAAACCTCGTGGGAAAGGTGAACACATATAGGAAGTTTCAATCAACTTTTCCACTAAAAATGAAAAAACTTACACTAACTGATTGGTTTAATGGCAGCATTACAAATAGCAGAGTATGGAGCAAGTCATACTTCCAGTCATATATCAAGTTAAGCATTTTAAACAAACTCCAGGAGAAAAATTGCTATACAATTTCAGTATTTTTCAGCAGTCTGATAAATATATTCTGGCAAATGCAGGAAAAAACCCAGAAGGTCATAAATCAGTATGCCAGTCATGAAATAAACTAAAATACAGTCAATTGAGGCTCTTCATCTTCCTTTTTATCACAGAGCAAAAAATAGTCAGCAGCCTATACTTCGTGATTTTAACAAAGAGTCTTTCAAATTTTTTGTTGGCTTTGAAGCTGTAACTAATTTAAATAGATTCTCAGTGAGTACAAGAGAGATGAGAAAAACTCAAGAGCATTACAAGTAATATGTTAAGATGGAAAATGAGGTTTTTCTTTTTTATAACGAGCAGTATCTCTAACATCATTAATGTGGTATCCTTTCATTATTGTATTAAATTTATTTGGTAAATGACTTGTTTAGATTATTTTCCAGGATGCAGAATGCACTGAAATGTGTTACATCTTTAAGTAACTCACTTCACTTTGATCTTGATAATTCTCCAGGAACATAATAGACAGAAGTCACCTAAATAAAATTCTTTAAGTACGATCTTTAGTTTGAGGGTTTCTGCGGGCAGATTAGCAATAGTCAGGCCCACTGCTGCTGAAGTAAACATTTCACAGCTGTTGCTTGCAAGAAGAGGCTTTGGTGCAAGGGCCAGAAGCCAACACTCAAGGACTTAACTAATAGGATCCAAATTTAAGTTCTCGATTATGTTCTCGACCCATAAACTTTTTATTTCTGGCCCCACTAGTGAGCCAGCTTCAACGGGGATAGGGGAGGATTCTTCTGTTTGGATTGCTGCCCATCAAATGCAAACCACCAATATAATCCTATTATCATGGAGCAGCCACTTTTGAATGAAAATGATCATGGCTCCTGTGCTGCATGTTGAATTCAGAGCTACTGGGTGCACAACACAGTTAAAATAGGAGTTCACACACAGTTAAAACAGGATGCTCATCCTGATGCTACTAAGGCACGGCACTGGCATTCTAAATCATCACTGAGCTTTTAGGTGCCACAGAAGGAACTCCAAACATCATCCCGCTCTGTTTTTCCTGGTTCTACTGTGTTCAAGTGCAGCCTGCACTTCGCGGGACAGGAACAGTATGCTCTCTTATGAATGTTTTATTTTCTCTATCTTTTGTTATTCTTTTTATTTAAAACAAAAAGCAGAGTTATATGCCTTATATATCTAGAAAGACAATACTTTTCTTCCCTCATGGGGGAAGTGAAACATGGAAAACTGGAACATATTTTACAGTTATTGCTAGTATTTGTGTTTAATGATAGCATTGTCAGCTTTGCTTTTCTCTGCGTTCTGGCAAGTGCAATGATGACAAGACTTTCATCCTGCAGGTTGGTCAGAAAATCTAATAAGCCATTTTGGCAGACAGGCTGGATTGAAGCAGTGATATCTCTTTGTTTCTTGGAATCATGCTTAAGTTTTAATGTCTATTATGTATACATAGCCTATCTGGACCTACAAAGTCACCGTCTGCATTAAAGTATGTTTATCTTCCTGGTGTTTTTGGAATTTGTTTTCTTTCTCTCCAGAGTAAACGTTTGATTTGAGAGTTTGCAGCAGACAAATAATGAATTTATGAATGATAAAAGCATCAGCAATCAGGAATGTGGCAAGAACTTTCTTTTGTAAACCAAAGACTGGTTCTTTATGCAAATCAGCAAATAATTCGTTCCCCATTGTTTTAAAAATAATTTCTTGGATCTTTGTAACAGTAAGAAAGTATGCAGTAGGCTGCTGGATGATGTCACCCGTTTCTAGGAATTCCAGTAAATCATCATGTCATTGGATGCTGACAGACACAATCCTGAACATCAGACTAGGAGAATGGCTGTCATCACCTCTAATTACCTTCAGCCCTTTGATGACTTCTAGCAAAAGTCTTCTGAATGATAGGTTTCTGATTCCTTTTAACCTGACAAGGACAGATGTGTGTGTTTCTAATTTGAAAGAGAACATCAGACGGAGCTGTGTCTATTTTTGGCTAATGTGGTTGAATTAAAGGAAATAAGTTCATTATTTCATTAAATGAACCAATGTACAAGAATGAAGAAAAATAAAGGTTTTCTTGGCATATGGTATTTGAATTCAAAGTGACCTTCTAGAATCAAATTCAAGAGATACTGTAGTTTCAAAATTCTGCTCAATACATTGGATTATTACTGATTTTACCTTTTACTGATGATATTTTTAGATTAAGAAAAAAATCAACAAACTCCAACAAACACAAACCAAAACAACATCAACAGAAAAGCAAAAGCCAAACAACAGAAAATCAAATCAGTCCACCATACTCTGTTTCCACTGTGATCCATTCAATACCACTTGTATATCACCATTTCGCAAAAACTTCCACACGTTAAATTTGACTCATATCTTACTGACCTTATAGGAAATATTTGCAGTACACAAAACTAAGAATAAATATATGACTTTGTACACCAGGCCTAGAGATATTTTACCTCCCAACAAACCATCTCCTTTTTTATTTGCAAACTATTGAATACTTTAGCCTTTTACCAAAACCCTCCTTCAACTCCACAAATCAACCACAAGAATAAAACTACCTTCTTTCCAATACAAACAACAAAAATAGTAACAGTAAAGTAAGTTTTTTAATAGTCAGAAAAGTTTTGTTAAAATGCTTTTAAAATTCAAAATTTTATTTCTTGATCAAATTCGCTTTTCAGTTTTGAGAAATGGATTAAAAAACTACTGCAAATTCTTGAAATAGACGTTGTAATTTCTTTTTACTCCTGAAATCCCTTCTTGCTTATTTAAAAGAAACTTCAGCACCCAATGAGGAGAAAATAGGTCCAAGAAAATTGAAAAATAAAATTTGCAAAGAAATAGACCAATCTCAATGGTTAGGACCTGGAAATTAATAACTGAATATTTTGTCTGTTGTCTCATGCTGTCACTTATTTATCAGTGTCCTAACTACGATTCTTTCATCCATTTCATTCACTACCCAACAGATTTTTGTCTCAAACAGCTTCTGCTTAAAAAGACAAGTATGTCCTCTAGACTCTCAAGAATAGCTTTTACTATTGATATGGTAATCACAGGTGTCCTGCAATTTAGAAGAACTTATGTCTATTTTTATGTATTTTCCCTAATTTCCTTAATTTCCTGGTTCTTCGATCTGCTTGTTTAATTTCCTTACTGGAAAATAAAGTCAAAATGAAACAGATCTTTTCTGAATCTGGCCATCTTCCTAGGTATGAGCTGATTGATGCAAGAACTTAAGGACTGGGCCACAAGAGCTGACCTTAACTCAGGGAGCCCAGAGGGGCAGTGCAGGGCATGAAGGCATTAAGACCTCACAATTTCTCTCTTTCAAAGCTTTTCATTAAAGAAAACTGAGCAGAAGCCAAAGGTTAAAAAAAGACATAGACAAAAACTTAGGCCAGTACACACTGTGCCTAAGTGCAAAATATAATACCTTACACTTCCTCAGCAAGTTTCAGTTTTACTAATAGGTGTTTTCTGACCAAAAAAAAAAGTATTTTTCCCTATAGCTGTAGCAATTTCATGCCTCTCTTTCCAGTCTCCATGAGGTGTTGCTAAAATTATTCCCATTCCTCACCTGTTTTCACCCATGTTACTCCTGGTTAATAGTTGTGGCTCACCTTTTTCTGCTCCCAGAGCTGGATGAGGTAGAAAGACTTACATAAGGTGAAAAGAGATGCCTTAAAAAAACCTGACTTCTGTGAGTATGGTAAAGGGCAGATCATATTCTTTCCTTAAAGTAGAAAATTAAACAGAAACCAACACATGTCAAAGATCAAACAGGCAAGGAATAATCTGCTGCTGCAACTACTACCATCAGGGATTGGATCAGTTGATATTTTCTAAATACAGTTTGACATCTCATAAAAATTACAGCTAAACCAACAGAACGTAATTTCTGTTTTTCACAGGTGTCTATCAGGTTATAAACACACCTAACTTACTGGTTGTAATAAATGCATAATGGAAGGATATAGTTTAATATAAGCCATAGACCTTCTGAATCACCTGCGAAAATAAACTGAAATGGAGCATTTCTGTCTGTCAGTAACAGGTCTCAAACATTTCGGGGCTTTTGAAAAATCAGATTTCTAGTGGCCTTTGACTGAAGTATTTTTTTCTACTTCCCTTATGATCTAGATGAGAATGGTCTGTCTAGTAATAGAAGCACTTCTCCCTATTTAAGAGCAGATCTGAGTCATTCAATTGATGTAAACAGTATTGGATAGAGCTAAAAATTGTTTTTTCTTGATTTATTGAGATCATAGAAAAATACAATGTTTAGAATGGAAAAGAACTTTAAGATCATCAAGTCCAACAGTTAACCCAGCACTGCCAAATGTTTTCCTCTGGGATTTTTTTGGGTTGATTTTTTTTTTCATTTTTTATTTAAATAAATTATTAGGAGTTTATTTCAATGCTTTGGTGCATTGAAAAAATCAGAGATTTTTTTTAAATCCTTGAAAAAATTCTGATATCATTTCAGACTGCCATATACATGGTGCAACAATCATAGAATCATTAAGTTTGGAAAAGACATACAAGACCATGAACTCTTATCTTTGACTAAACACCACCATATCACTAAACAATAGTACTAAGTGTCATGTCCAGTCATTTTTTGAACACTTCCAGGGATGGTGACTCCACCATTGCCCTGGGAAGCCCATTCCAATGTTTAACCACACTTTCAATTAATCAATTTTTCAGGATGTTCAACCTGAACCTCCTCTAGAACAGCTTGAGGCCATTTCCTCTGGTTTTGTCATTGGCTGTCTACGAGAAGAAAACGGCCCCCACATGGCTGCAGCCTCCTTTCAGGCAGTTGCACAGAGCAATAAGGTCTTCCCTGACCCTTCTTTTCTTCCAGGCTAAACACCCCCAGCTCCTTCAGCCGCTCCTCACAGGACCTGTACTCCTTCCCCAGCTCCATTGTCCTTCCCTGGACTCGCTCCAACACCTCAATGTGCTTCTTGCAGTGAGTGGTCCAGAACTGGACACAGGATTCGAGGTACAGTCTCACCAGTGCCGAGTACAGGGGGATAATCACCACCCTGGTCCTGCTGGCCACGCTGTTGCTGATACAGGCCAGGACGCCATTGGCCTTCTTGGCCACCTGGGCACACTGACAGCTCATGTTTAGCTACTGACAACCAGCACTCCCATATTCTTCTCTGCTCGGCTGCTTTCCAGCCACTCTTCCCCCAACCTGTAGCCCTCCATGGGGCTGTTGTGATCAAAATGCAGGACCTGGCACTCGGCTTAGAATCTCAAATCTCTGGTCTTGACCCTTTGATCCGGAATGAACAGAAGTAGTGAAAAAACACAAGTGCATAACATAAGTCACAAAGCTGTGTTTTCACTCCAGCATACACAACTTTATTAATTTCAGACATGCCTTTCCTTTATCAATAGTCTATTCTAATAATAAATAATAGTAAAAGAAGCCAGCAACACACTAATACTATAATTTCTAGATAAGATTTATAGTGCTTAAAATGCTGTACTATTCTATATAAAGTGACAAAAACTAATACATACCAAGTACGTAGGAAATACAGAAGTCTAAATGAGGTAGAACGAATGTGTATTTTTGATCTTTATGATACTGTAGTCACAAAAATATATGAGTCACTTGAGTTAATATAAAATAGACCATGTCTGATCTGCTGGTAGTAAAGCTGGACAACAACTGACGTAACAAATAATGAGACAGGTCAAAGTTATAACACAGGAAACATCTCTTAACACTGTTTGAAACAACATTGGAAACACGTAAAATTTAGATATAGGAAAATATCAGGGGTTGTATTTGGCCATAAACTTTTGCTCTAGGCTGAAACATGGCATAGAAAGTTTCAGCACAGCATGATCATTCTTTTGTAATTACTGAATTCAATTTAAATTACTCTCAAAGCAAAGCATCTTCCCTCAGAAAATTTCATGTACCTAAATTCTTTCCTATTACTTAAATATCACCTTTTTTTTCTATAAAACAATAAACTCTGCATGTGCTTTCCTAAACTTTTCAGTCCTATGTAAAAACAAAATCAATTATTAAAGGAAAGAGATTTTTTTCCCCTGTATCTTACTAGATTTTATTATTCTTAAAGAGAAAGATGTGCAATCAAAAGTCATGAAGTGACAATTTCCAAACATCTTTGACTAGTCAATGTGGGGCCAAATGGTATCTCAGGAAATTGATACTGACGAAAAGCAATAAAAATCTGAGGAAAAAAGGTTTCTTATCAATTGCTCCTGAATTTTAGAAGCAAACTATTACATTACTATTACACTACACTGGCAGAATGGAAATAATGAAGCGTATCACCCCTAGACCCTTAATGACATGTAACAGCACCCTCCATGGGCTCCCAGAGGACACCAGAGCTGCTGGGGAATGATAAATATCTCCTCTCAGAGTAAGGGCTAGTAGCAGTTACTGAGACAGGATGCTGTTTGCTACAGAATCCCAGGCTGCAGCCCTGAAAAAACTTGGTATGTTAGGAAATTAATGGAAACAGAGACTTTCAGAAAGGATTTTCTTATTAATATAATCCATGTAAGACAATTAGAATAATTAAAATTCAGGAAAGGATGGTTAGAAAAAAAAGAGCTCAATAGCTTTAAACAGTTAAATAGTAATAGCTGTTGCAAAGAAAACCCAATACAATGGTGAGGCATCATATTAATTTCACCAAAAATATAGGGTGACATAAACCTGTATGGCTGATACCATTTCCCTTCCTTTCCTTATTTTTTTCTGTCAATCCCTTGCCCTTGAGAGTAGGAAATCTGCTAATACATGGTGTAACCCTATTTCTATTTTGACATAATTTTTGACCTTAGAGCATGACTTCAACATATTTCAACTGATTTCAGCTGTGCTATAAAATCAACAATATCAACATTAAGAATAACTTCCCTTGTAAGCAAATTCTATGAGTGGATCAGCTGGATCAATACAAAAGATCCATTGTTTTTCTACTGGCACAATAATTTAATAGTAAGGAGTCGTCTCAGTTTGAGACAAACTAGGAGGAAATGTCCTGAGATGAATGTGTCTTCTAATGGAAGACAGATTTTGGCAGCCCCTCCCCCACAGCTAGCTCCCTCTGCTAGCCTGTTGGCGGAGGCAAGAAAATTTTCCCAGGACTGTGGCTTCTTGTTCCTCTTCTTCTGGAACTGTTCAGCTTTGCTCCGGTCCGAAACACCACAACATTGCCAGGAGCCCCCACGCCATGGCCCAGAGGAGAGGCCCTGGGGCGCCGCACCCCGGCTCCGGAGGGCCTCGGGAGAAGCGGAGCAGGACTCTAAAAAATCCACCGTCTTTCTCCACAACGAGAAGGTTTATTATCTAACATTATTCATGGTTTTTTCCCCTGTGCCTGCATGTACTCTGCTCCTTAAATAAACAGGCTTTTTTCACTTTCCTCCATGAAATTCCTTTCGAACCTGTGGGGGACGGGCTGCCGAAACCTGCCTTCCATTAGAGGACACGTTCATCTCAGGACGTTCCCTCCTAATTTGTCTCAAACCAAGACAAAAAATTGGCTTATCTATTCATTGAGACTGAAATTCATTCTTGTTTAGACTAGTGTCTAAACTTGGCACATTGCACATATG
The DNA here is from genome assembly GCA_013398115.1 of Falcunculus frontatus. Classification (NCBI taxonomy): domain Eukaryota; kingdom Metazoa; phylum Chordata; class Aves; order Passeriformes; genus Falcunculus; species Falcunculus frontatus. Next base: position 157,027 of record VZRV01009187.1, on the reverse strand, counting down.
CTATGGAAATTTCTTTTAAGCCCTAGGAAGGATTTAGCACTTTAGAGGGATGTAGGCAATTCATAAGCCTCTCAAATTCACTTTAGAAACTTTAGACGCACACCGTGGCACCAGTGCTGAGACTCATTGAGTTACTGCTACACAGCAGAATGCTAGAAACCTCTCAGCAAAGGAAGAGATGGCTTCAAACACCAGAGAAGACAGAGATGAGGCATACCATCATTTGTTTAGTGGCAAAACACACTAAAACTAGTTTGGGGAGCCTAGAGCATGGTCAAAGAAAGTTTGCTACTGTATGATCCCTAGTGTTCATTTGGTATGGTTTCAAAGAGTGCTTGAATTTGTCCAAAATATTTTAAAAATCTTAAATGTGTATTGCTTGAGTTTATGGAGCTCCTGGTGATTTGTGTGACATTTTATTTAAGTCTTCCCTATTCACCTGGTGTTGCAGAGTATGAGACATGTTCATGATTTGAGAAATGTGTCCAACAGAAATGAAATGTCAACAATCTAAGTTTGCAATGGGTTAGGGTTAGGGTTAGGATTAGGGTTAGGGGTTGGGGTTGGAGTTCTGGTAAAAGTTGGGGTTAGGGTTAGGGTTGAGTTAGGGTAAGGGTTATGGTTAGGGTTAGGGTTTGGGGTTTAGGGTTAGGGTTTGGGGTTTAGGGTTAGGGTTTGGGGTTTAGGGTTAGGATAAGGGTTAGGGTTAGTTATTGTTAGGGTTTGGGTTTTAGGGCTAGGGTTAGTGGGTAGGGTTAGGTTTAGGGGGTTAGTATTTAGGGTTTGGGTTTAGGTTAGCATTAGGGTTGGGTTAGGGTTAGGTTTTGGGGGTTAGGGTTAGCATTTGGTTTAGGGGGTTAGTGTTAGGGTTAGCATTATGAGTAGGGTTAGGTTTAGGGTAAGGGTTTTAAGGAAACACATAGAAAAAATTCATGAAAAATCTACAATCTGTACAACATAATCACCTCATATAGCAGATCAAGATAATAAAATTCTTTTCCCAAAAAACTGTCATATATATTGCATCATGAAATTAGAGAAGAAAATGCTTCTTTCTGGGCAGAATAATCAAAGAAGTGTCACAGAAATAACTAGCCTGTAGCCCTCCTGGGGCTACTGAGAAATATGCTACTGACTCATAACATAAAATACTTTTTAATACCTCTATTGTAATTCAAGGAAGGAGGCAAAGGCCATTGAACTACCTGAGAAATCTGGGAAACATCTTGCTAATTACAGTGTGTTATTAACTGTACATGTATGTAAACTAGATATGGTATATGCACTTACAAAACAGAAATGAAGTAGTGTAGGCTTAAACAAATAGCCATCATATAACCAGAGAGCATTTTTCATCTGAGAATTACGTGCACTAAGAAAGAAACAATATCTGGCTTTAGTTGCAACTCTAAATGGTCTTCAAGAAGCACCGGCTTTTGGGTATTTTCCCTAAAATATTTATCTCAGAAATGAAATCAGTTTCAGTATCTGCCAAAAATGTTTAATAAGCTGCAAGACAGGAAAATATAGCATTAAAATAGAAAAAAAGTTTTGATTCCTTACAGCTACTTTTTTTTTTCCAAATCTAATTGGGACCAACTGGCCTCATTGCTTCTTATAAACTTAGCAATATATATTCAGAAAAAGGAATAAAAATGAACAGATGTTTCTCCTTAAAGAAGTCAGACAAAGATTTTTCTTACGCAATAAATCAGCTGCTAGTGGATTTCCAGGACACTGCTCCAGGCTAACTGTTTAGGTATGGCTTAAAAACCTGGTTTACCTCTGTATGTATCCAAAACTGGTAAAGTAGATTAAACTGTAAATGAACAGCAAACACCGAAGGGGGAATGAAAAGAGCCATGGGCAAGTTGAACATCTGAAAAATGAGAAAGAAAGAACACATTAGATATATAATTCTAAGCTCACGATGATATAACAAAGTACTATCAGGAGCTCAAAGCACTGCACAATATGCTTGCTTCTTCCAATGCATCTGTAATGCAGACATTACACAGCATACATAGATAGTGATTATTATGTTACTACTAGATGTGCTATAGCAAATGAGACATAAATTTACCCAAAAGTGATTTTCCAAAAGCCAAACTGAGCACGCAGAGAATTCAAGAAAAGAATTAATAAATTTTGATATTAGATGCTTATGCTGTGTACTATATGGAGCAGACAGCAACATATCCTTGACATGAAGGGTTCACATATAGAGAAGAATGATCACAGATTAAGCAAGGTGTGAATTTATAGCACTATGTCTTTTCCATCCAAACTTCCTACATAAGCACCATGAGGGTAAGACAGCTTACTTGGCTTTCCAAGTTAACTGTGATTCTCACCCTAAGTTTCTCATGGCATCTCCCATAAAGTCCCAATATATTGCTGAGTCCTAAAAACATGCTAGTGTGAAAACAGTATCAGAAAATTGCTTACTTAGGAAACGCTAATATCTTAGATACAGAATAAAGTCCTAGGAATTTCACAATTAATTGCTCAACTGGCTGAGCAATAGAATAAAACTTCCAAGAATGTCATATGTTTAACAGTCAGTCTGCTTTCTTCAGAAAAAGGCTTATCTTTTTCTTTTCCCTTTTACCTGACATTGTGTTATATCACCTGCATTGAAAAGTTAATACTTCTCCAAGATACAGAGATTTTTTCCTAAACCAAACAGTAGCAGAGGTATCTTAAAAACTTTAAATCTCTTTGGCACTCAGGGAATATCTGTGGGCCAGACAAGAGCTCCCTGTGAAGAACAGGAAAATTAGCAAAATCCATTTCCAAATTACTATTGTCCTTTTCACAAAAATCAAATCTTTGAACATCCAGGAAAGCAGTCTGATAGCCATGACAAGCCTCCTGGACCAGGAATCCCTTTAGTGAGGGTCTGTACATAGCATTTAAAACCAGTATTCTCTCAGTTTTAGTCTAAAGGCCTGTCCAATAGATTAGAAGTCACACTGGGGCTGTGAAACAACCGCACCTCCACCCCAGTGATGTGACTGATGCTCCCAAGAAAGTCACCACAGACATACCCCACTGTGACAAACCGATGGAGGACTAGGGCCCTGCAATATCAGCTTAGTCTGCTGGCTTCAACACCAGACAATGTCTGAAACACTACGACAAAACCCTGAAGCCATTGCAGTATCACCTGGCAGGGCTGGGACAGCTGGGATTTCAAAATCTACCCTCCAAGGCTTCATGGATCACAGCTGTGCCACTATTTACATGTGGGGTGCTTCTGTTTCTGTCTTGGAAGTTGCTTTCCAAGAAGTAAAGGAATTAAAAGTTAGTAGAAGGGTACTGAGTTTATGTCTAATGGCACGATAACAGCAGGATTTTTTTTTAAAAAGGAATGGAGAGGAAATTGATTTTAAAAAAAACCCAAGAAACCAACCAGATGGTTTTCAGATTATTCATGGAAGTGGTTACAGGATTGAAAGCAGGGTTAAAAAATTATATGCTTTTTCCCTAAAACTATCAGAGGCAATTTGGTGGTATTTACAGATGACTCAAAGGGGAAAGAAGGATCATCTTCATATTTATTTCCTAACTTACTTTTCACAAGAGTACTAGGATTTCCCTGCTAAGTGGTGGGATGAAGGAAATTTTATATAAATCTACAGGTAAATTTGAGACTGTCAAAGGAGAATGCTTTACTAACTGCCTCATGTTTTCTTGCAATGTAAGCTTTATTTCTCACAGAAAGGATTTTAAAGATCATTTACAGAAGTGGAACTCATAGGGAGAAATAAAAACTTCTCCCATACCAAGAGTTGACTTTTCCTATTTGTGGTTCCACTGAAAAAAGAAGATCAGTCTCCGGGGGGGAAAAAAAAAAAATCATTAAATAGTTCTTCACTGGAAATGCCAATTCACCAAACCAAAAGATTTCATGTCAATATACCGGTTTTCACAAATTTGTAGAGGAAAAGCTTTCCTGGCTCCAGAATGGAATTTCTGGTCAAAACTGCAGGAAAACTTTTATCACACTGACTGATCTTTTCTCACTTGTGGATTCAGCAGCAGACTGAGAAAGTGTTACAATAGCTGATGGGAAAAGCACCCAGAGAGGGGCTGGAGAGGCATTTGCATCTGGGGCTGCGGCACTATAGCTGTTTGCCCTCACACCAAAGGCATTGCCCCTTTGGAAGGTCCACTGGCCACTCTCCCATGTGGGCATTTCTACGTTTCCTGCTCCCATTTGTAAGTAAAAGCTGATAAACACTTCCACTACACAAAAGGAGCGCATTGAAACTCCTGAGGTTTAGCAGGAGTGCTGAGTTTCCGTGCTGGGTCTCCAGGGCCACCTTCCGATGCGGCCGTGGAGGTCTGAGGGGAGTGGGGGGCTGCAGGACAGCTGCCGAAAGCAAGTTCATGTGGGCATGAACTCGTGTGAGGACTCTGCAGGAGTTAAAGGCAAGGATTAAAAAAAAAAAAAAATCAAAAAAGCCAACCCATTTCTTACTGATCCCAGACCTGGCAGGCTCCTCAGTAGACAAGAAGTGTCTGATTGTGCTGAAAACTGTGTTACCTTTTCCCTTTCCAGACTTATATGTAGATGTTTCCACTGCTTTTATACCAAGGCATAGTTCAACCCTTTATCTAAATGTACAGTCTAAAGCTATCAAATTATTATAGATCTAATATTTCCAATTAAATCTTACCCTTAGAGGAAAGTTGAGAACGGTACTCAAAACATTAAATCATAGCTTTTCAAAGTGCATGTGCAAATCTCTCAAAATTGTGCTTTGACTGTTTCATCACTTTTATATTCATTTATATAGCATCATCTTGCATCATCTTGCATTATCTTGTTTTCTTCTTAAAAATTAATATACTTTTTTTTAAATATATTTTTCCCACCAAATGGGCCTCAACACCATCTCTCAGTCTTCACAGTAGATTTGCTTCTCTGTGGCCCCTCCAGTGGAGAAACAGAAAAGCTGTGTATGCGAACAACATGAAGCACTACACATTTGGTTCCAAAAGCAGGAGTACATCTCACACCACTGATTGTCAAGCATGTTTTTCTATTCTCTTTCATATCTTTTCAGCCATAGATTAACATGCTGATTTATTTATCTTATAATGTTTAACTTAAAACACAGCAGAGCTGGCAGCAGAACAGTCCCATAATCCCACGCCATCCACCACAAGTTTCTCACAGTCTCCACAAATTTGGACGTCAAACTGCATTCAACAGTACAGTATACATTCAACAACATCAGATCACTTTCATAGATTAACTAAGGATTTCACTGAGTTTCAGCTCCAAGGCAGATCCATCCACGGTTCTGGACAAGTCTGACAGTTCAAAAAAACAGCAGTTCTGTAAGAATTAGCAAGAATTGTGATCATGCACAGTAAGGCATTGCAGAAAGAAAACTGGCGTACGTCTGAAAAGTTCAGGGAAAAGGCAAAACACTATTTACACTAACCATATGTTTTGGCTAATACCAAATATTTGGTGAAAAAAAAACTGGCACACAAAAGTACCATGTATTCCTAGATTCATTTCCCTTTGCACAAAGCAAATGAATTTTAAATACACATATATTATTTGCCAAGTGATACCAGTGTGGTCCTGAGGATGGTCTTTGGAATCCAAGGTGGCCAGATATCTTGGTCTTCCAAATATTTTATGCTCTCTGAGGTATCATCCTCAAAATCATGCCAGCAGACAAAGTACTCATGCACACACCCATATGTACACACAGGCTATTTGTCTTTTTTGAATTATTGTTTTTGTTAAGCATTTGCACATATGGTCCCAATGGGTAATTGGACAAAGGTTAAATCTTTAACATAGCAGTATTTACAGAGGAAGCAGAGCTGTCATAGACAGACACCCCTTCTGCTATTGTTCATTACAGTCATTTAAATTCTAGCAATCTTGCTAACATCAGACAATTACTTTCTTAATAAAGAAACAATAAGAATTTATGAGAAAACATTAAGAAAAATATCTAAGAAATAGTACTGTTTCATGACTTTCAGAAGAAAATTTCTCTGGAACCTAGCACTTTAACTAATTTAATGTCATGTGCTTCAAACAGTTACCAACCAGAGGCTAAGTCCATGTTCAGTTACATAAGCATAAATCCACTTTACTGAAGTTAATGGAGTTACACTGGATTTGCATGTGTGAGCATACTCTCTTGACTTTGAGTCATTCGCTCACAGGCTGGATGTAGAGATTGCCAGAGGACTGTGGGTTTCCTTCACCACCCATATTACACCTCATTGGAGAATATATATAATTATTTCACTATATGTATGTATTTATATATGTAAATACATTTAATATTCCTTTTGAAGTCTAATTCTGAAAATTAGATTTTGAAGTTATTCTTTTTGAATAACACACAACCAGGAAAACTACAATCTGAGTGAAAAAAAACAAGTCAAAAGAGAACCTGAGGGCTCAGCTGAGGAAATCAGCAGTTACCCTGGGTACAGAACGAAACCCTAAATATAATGTTACATTTATGAATGCAGAATAGATCTGTTACATTGATGAATGCATTTCAAAATATACTTTCTAAAACGTGTATATAAATAGTGAATATGTACACAGCTCGACATTTCAAATTAGTTTTATCTGAAATAACACTAGGTTCCATACTGCCCTTACCTAGTACAGTACTGACATGACATGACTGAGCAGAGACAAATAAATACATTTGAATGTCCAAAGGAATTTTTAATGATTATTTCTCTCCTTGCTCCTTTTAGTTAGACAGACATATTCTGAAAGAGTTGAATTATACTCTGCTCTTTTTCTGTACTTATATATGAATAACTGAATGAAAATTCTCCATTCTTCTCAAAAAGTCATGAAGATATAAATGCAGGGTTATATAGCTAGCCTTCTTTCCCTTTTATAGCTATTTTCATGTTTGTTGTACAACATTAGTGAATATATTTTAAAACTTATGATTCTCTGATTCTTCAGTTTCATCCTCTATGCCTTCAGTGTCAAACATCTTTTAAAAAATTACGTTTTTCTTTGAAGGGAAATAAACGCTACGTTTTCACTTTTACTGAACCTTGTTGATTTTAATTTGTTTGGCAAATCTTGTGCAACTTACCCAGGAGGTGTATTTCTGCAGTACAGATTGTCTCAAGGCTGTGAATAAGTTGTAATCTTCTGAACTATGGTGTACTTGGTGTGCAGCCCAAAGTATATTAACCTCTGCAAAACACAAAATTTCTAATGAGGTTTGTACTAGAGAAGCAACATTTGTTTCCCAAGGCCTTTTTTCTTAAGCTAAAAGCAACTGATCCCCTAATTTATGCTTTGCTATTCTACATTAACATAAAATAATAAAAACTAGTGCTCAGAGCTGAGTTTGTGTAAGCTGGGTTACGTGTCTGTCAGTGCACACAAGTTAGTGTAAATTTCATGCTGAAGTAAGGCGAGGCTTTGGCAGGAACTAAAATCATTGCTGCAAGAGTAGAAGGATGTGTGAGATGAGAACCAAACAGTCAGAAAGCCTCATCTGAGTCTGGTAACATGAGTCAGTAGGAGCTCTGTACTGGATTCAGAGGGACAAAGACTGAGGATGCTCTCATGATTGCACTTGGTATATTTAAAGACTAGAAGGGGACACAAAACGTTCCAAAGATCTTATGCATCAAATTTAAACAAACAGCTTAACTGGTGTCAGTTTTTATGCTTACATTTTTCTGGAATGCATGAATCTTCAACCCATTTGTGCCACAGACCACAAAACACAGCCATTGCCTTCCCACTAGTGACAAATGGAAAAACAAACTGATGCTTGCTGGGAACCCTTGACCCAGCCAAAGGAGAGCAGTGGCTCTGTGGTTACAGTCAAAAAACCATATTGCTGGAATAAGGGCAAAACCAGTGTCAGCCACGTCCTCCGAACGCATGACGCTTCTAACGCACTGAAATGAAGAACACTTCAAAATCCTGATTATATTTCAAGGCATTTTCTCACTCAAGTATAGATCTGGGTAGCCCATCTGCACTGTATCTGGACAGTCTGAAGTGGGATGTTAAGACAGAAATATTCATGGCTATCAGATATATAGCTATAAGGATTACCTTAATTACAGGAAAAAAGGAAAAAGCACGTGGGTATATCAGCCCAGATAATGCCTATTTATCATAATCCTTTATTTAAGGTCTCATGTATTCCAAGGAATGAAGTATACGCAAAGCCCCAGCTGTTTACAAAAACTAAAAGTTGACTGGCTCTCTGCCAGCTGCACACTCCCATTGCCACTGACTTGTTTCACCAGAGCCATTACAGAAGTGCCTTTGGCGCATATTAGAATCACATTCAGAGAACAATTTTATAATGTCTGTCTAAATTCCTGTAATTATATGCAGCCAAGTTTACATCAAATAGTTTAGGTCTGGTGATTAACATGTACGTGCAATGTAAAGTAAAGCAAAAAAAAAAAATCCTCTTAATGAATCTGAAGGTATCTTCACCATTTAGGGGACTAGATTGTCTTTTAACAGGAGGTAAAAGTCCTGTATGCTTGCAACTGGGACTTTTAAACCTAATTAATTTTGACGATTTGGTAATTAACACCACAAAATCATTTTTGAAAGACCTCTAAGGCCTTAAAAATACTTGAAATTGCTGAAATAAATCTGTGATTTCAACTATCAAAAAGCACTTAACATTGAGTCTTAGAATCCTTTCTTCTTTAAATGCATTTGTTCCTGAAGGGACAAATGTTCACTATATCAAGAATTAGTGATGTCTCTCTCTCAAAAAAAAAACCAAACAACAACCCCATCTCAATGTATCTCTGCCTAATAAACACACTAGGAAATGAATTATTCAGATGAGCTTTAGTATTCATTAGTAATTTGTATTTGAAATGTTTCTCAAGACCTCGACAGAAGCTAAAGGAGTGAACAAAGCATCTGAAAAGGTGGAGGTTAAAGACCTGTCTCCTTAGTTGTTTTAAAAGCATTTACTTCCTATCACAAACTGTGTGTAACACAAGCCTCCACTCAATGAAGTACAGCTGTGCAAACAGGGTACAGTAACTGGATCTTTCTTCTTTCCCTCAGTCATTTTTCAGCATTATGAAAAGTTCAAGGAAGGGAATCCATGATGATTTTTACAGTCTACTTTCATTGTAGTTAAGGTCAAATGGTTTTCAAAATGAATTACTAAAAAGGCATTTTTATTAGGATTCATTTTTCAGTTAAACTGCCTTTTACACTAACAAGTATATGGAATAAGGTAATCAAGTATCGGTAAAATGTTAGTCTTTTAGATGTACGAGTCAGCTTAAATGATCTATCATTCAAAAATGCACCAGAGGAATACTGGGGAGATAAACGGACAATTATTCCACAAGTAATTTAACCGCTACAGCTATTTCTGACTTCTGTTATAGCTAAACAAATTAAATCCTGCTCCTTAATCCTATTCTTGATGACACCAATGGCACAGACTATGTAAAATTCCTTTGAAAAATAGGCAGACTCGACTGGAAAAAAAAAATGGTATTAAAAATGTATCTGAAGAAACTGATAATCAAGAACTTTTTATTTGAAGCAGAAGAATAATATGAATGTGTGAAATAGATCACCCCAAAACTCAGTCTGTAAGCATTAGTATATTAAAAAAATTACAACCATAATGCCAAAAAGACATGTCTCAAATCTAAGAAACAGACCAAGCATGCTTCAAGGAATAAAGCTGACTGCTCACCAACTGCCTGCAACAGAAATGAAATTGTATGTGTCTACAGAAGACTTGTGGTTTCACTTTTTCATTCCTAATGATGATAACTTGAAAGAAAATGAGAAAAATTATTTGAATGAGGATAAAATTATAAAAGACTCTCTCACATGCACTTTATCATATGTATTATTACATAATGACCAATAAAGAGAGCAAGGCTGAGCCAATTCCAACACAGATTAAAAAAAAAAAAAAAAACATGGAGAAAACAGGAGGTATTACTGCATTTTATAGAATTAACAAATTCTACTGTGAAGCCACAGGAAAAAAGTAGGCGATGGAATTGGAGAAGCCACCGCGACAATGCTCTAATGGAATTTTTGATGTTTCATAATTCTAATGTGATTGTTAAATACAATTTAAAAAATAGATAACTTCAATAGCTTATGCACAAACCCCCTATTTTTGATTTGGGAGAGTGAACCTCATAGAACCATAGGGTAATTCAGGTGGAAGAGAAGCACTGAAGGTCTCTAGTTCAACCTCCTGCTCACAGCAGGACCAGCTTTAAGTTCCTGAGACTCAGCTGGGTCTTGGAAAACCTCTTCATCTTCTGCTATTATGAAGAACTAACTCTAACTGAAGATAAAGGTAGCATTTCCTTTTCACGTAGTTGGGAGGAAAGTTATAAAAGCTGTAACACAGCACAGCAAGGACCTCCTCTCCTGCCATGGCTTTCCCCAACTTCCTGCTAATGGATGGAGACCTGATGAGCTATTCTCATCCGGGGAACAACAGAGCAAGCGCATCTTGCTACTGGAGGTAATTATTGTTGAATTTATTGTTATTATTTTTATTATTACTTTTATTATTACCACCATCTACTGAATCAATTAATATATTCTTCCATCACCCAATTTTAAGAATCAGCACGTAATCCCAACAGAGAATAATTAAGGCCATGTAGCTAGATGAGGAAGGAAAGAAAATTGGTGCTACACAGAAATTGCTGACTGAAAGACAGGTTATGATTTGGCCCTCAGTTTTCATTCTAGCTCTTTAAGTCTCTGTGACATCATCTCAGAATCAGATCTGCATTTGCTAAAATCAGTGGGCTCCAAGCAGCTGAGAGATTTGTATCCTACAATTAATTCCAAAAGAAAATGAAGATTTGTCATTTTAGCCTTACTTCAGTATATAAAGTCTGTTATTAGAAGAAAGAAAATGAGAAGCTGAGGGAACTGCCCTGGAGAAGCACAGGCTTTGGAGGAACTTAATAGCCTTGTAACAATAACGAAGCACCGGCTACGAAGAAGTTGGAGCCAGGCTTTTTTCAGCAGTCCCACTTTATCTTCTTTTCTAGATTTTCCAAAATGAAAAAAGATTATTTATGTTATCCTTCTTTTGTACTTCTTCCTTCCTTCCTCCTCCTAATTAATTCATAAAATGTAATGTTCCACACACTTCCAAAATCATATTGGTAAGGCAACCAATGATTTTACTTAGGCTTAATTTTCTTATTTAAACTTAATTTTTCCTTACTAATCAAGTCTCTCTGTGAATCCCTAAGACAGATCTAGTGCCTGGGCCATAGTTCACTACTTCTGTAGTATTTTTTTTTGTAGTAGTAGAAAACGGTCACCGTGCACGTAAGATTCCTCTTTAAGAATACATAATACAGAGAGGTCAAAATGAGATATTTTTGTTGTGCATTTCTGTAATTTTAAGTGATTTCCATGGCCCACACACTTTGATTAATAACAGGAGAAAACATGTAGGCCAAAAAACCACCTGTTGTCACTTTTAAGTAGTGATTTCAATGAAAACGGCCATTTCATTAAATCCTCAAAACCAGTGAAAGATTTGATGAATCTGGAGTAAATAAAAAAGATTAGAGATGACTCTTTAATTAAAATATGCATATAAGCTTTATAAGACCCAGATCTTAAGTAATATGGAAAAAAAATACAGATGATGAGTCACGTAAAGTTTCTATTCTCTTTCAGTCAACACCGACTGTAGCTAGGAGAAGAGGTGAAAGTTTCCCTTCAGCACCTACTTAAATTTAAACAGAGCCTTCAGTTTTGCTATGCTAGCCATCTTTTACAAGATGGCATGGTCCCAACTGACTCCAGTGTGGAATCTGTTGGTTCCTAAAGCAGGTGTAACCTACAGGGCTTCAGAGGCAGGTACTCTGTGCTGCACTCACCTACAAGCAATTGAAAAGGGATCACCTCCTGGATCTGCTTCTCTCTGGTCAGAATTAGTAGAAACCCCAGGATGACTGAGGAAAGAAAAATGGCCTGGAAGTTAAAACCTTCAGTCACTCCCTTTCTATGCATTTCAATCCTATCTACAACAATAAAAGATAGGAAAATACATAGCATTTTAATAATTTATCTGCTAAACTACTACTTTTTCTGATTCACAAAAAAACCCAACTGTTTGATCACTCACTAACTTTCCGCCTTCTTCTAATTGACCTGCTCATAGACTCATAGACTCATAGACTCATAGAATCATAGAATCATAGAACCATAGAATATGCTGAGCTGGAAAGGACCCACAAGGATAATCAAGTCCAGCTCCTGACCCGGCACAGGACAGCACCAAGAATCACTCTGTGTGTCTGAGAGCATTGCTGAAACGTTTCTTGAACTCTGTCAGGCTTGGTGCTGTGACCACTTTCCTGGGGAGCCTTTTCCAGTGCCAGGCCACCCTCTGGTGAAGAACCTTTTCCTGATACCCAGTCTAAACCTTCCCTGCTGCAGCTTCATGACTGGTCACCAAAAAGATCAGTGTCTGCTTCTCCACTTCCCCTCATGAGGAAGTTGTAACTGCAATGAGGTCTCCCCTCAGTCTTCTCTTCTCCAGGCTGAGCAGACCAAGTGACCTCAGCCACTCCTCATACGGCTTCCCCTCAAGGCTCTCCAAGATCTTTGTTGCCCTCCTTTGGACACTCTCTAAAAGTTTAATATCTTTTGTATATTGTGGCACCCAAAACTGCCCCCAGCACTTGAGGTGAAGCCACCTCAGTGCAGAGCAGAGTGGAACAATCCCCTCCCTTGCCCAGCTGCCGATGCTGTGCCTGATGCCCCCCCAGCACACACTTGGCCCTCCTGGCTGCCAGGACACTGCTGACTCATGTCTAACTTGCCACTGACCAGGGCTCCCAGGTCCCTTTCCTTGGCACTGTTCTCCAGCATCCCATTCCTCAGTCTGTCTGTACATCCAGGGTTGTTCTGGTCCAGGTATAGAATCCAGCACTTGTCTTTGTTAAACTTCCTGCAGCTGGTGATTGCCCATACCTTTAATTTGACAAGGTCTCTCTGCAGGGCCTCTGCCCTCAAGGGAGTCAACAGCTCCTCCTAATTTAGTGTACTATTGATTTTTTTTAAGATTTTGAATAAATCCCTTCTGAAGGGATGAAAAGCAGAACTTTTTCACAAAATGTCATTCCCTCCTGGATTCTACACTTACATTGGATGAACAAACCCTGAGATATAGTACCACTTAAATTTTGTTACTGGAAAGGACAATTACCAGATTTTTTAAAATAAAAGTTGGATAAAAAACCCGTATTGTGGGACCTATTTGGGATCCACCTCACATAAACCCAGAAATCTAACAGATTAGCTATCATCTCCACAACAGAAGTAGATATGAACTATGTGCAGCTCTCCTTTTCAGTCTGTTATGGTGTAGTCCTTATTTTGTGATTCTTCTGAGCCAATTTTGATTTACGTTTTTTGTTTTAGTGTTGTTCAGGCAGAGTTGCAGAATAGGTGATTTGCCAAAAGGCCCTGCTTCCTGCTTATTAGAAATATAATTCTTATAGGAAAAATTCTTTCCTCGGTTATGTTAGTGTTAGCACAGAGCTGTGTGGGTTTAACGAGAACAGGATTAGATCCAAGGAATTTATCTGGAAGGCTCTGTTATATACCACACACTAAGAACCATGTATACAGGGAAATGTATGCTTTTGTTTGTTTTTTTTTTTTTAACTAATACACAGTTTTCTTAAATTGTGGCCTTGACTACAGTGAGTTTCAGCAGTTTGGATTCTCAAGATAATCACATTTGTAAATCAAAAGACTGGCTGTAAAGAGATCCGAGTTCAAGTGGTGAACTAGACTTGATTTACTACAGACTTTCAAACAATTTTCTTAACCTTCTTCTTCTGCACATCTTTCTTGAGAAGCACCTATCTGTCCCTGACCGAGACCACTTCTCAGCCCTCAGGAAGTAGGAGTTCCACCACTGTTTATAACATTAGCCATTGCTCATCAAGTTGTTGTGTCAGGAGAAGGGGAACAACTCAGAAGCATCTTTTCAGCCTCAGTATTATCTAGTCCTCCTTGGTCATTTTGCAATGAAATACATATTGAGCCACCTAGGTAATGCCAGGATAGGCAATCATACAGCATGTCTCAAAGCCAATACCAAACAGAAAATTATGCTACCCAGAGACACCCTGTGACCAAAATAATCACAATCCAGCAGCTTAATTAGGAAATTTCACTTGGTGTTCAGCATCTGATCCCTCTGTGATGCGAGATGTGCTCTTTCTGAGCTTTACTCAGGATTATCTCTGTTTTTCAACCTTCTTCTTATGTTACTGTATGTGGTCAGCAAACTATTTAGTGAGTGGGCTAACTTGTAATCAAGTAATACATGGTATACACTCCCATGGTTTGTAAGCCAAAAATTGGAGCAACCTTCTACAAAACCTGCCTCCAGAATGTGTGCACAAGCCAAAACCTCCTGCTTGATCTGCTGCCATACCAGTTGAGAACACAAATCTGCTCCCACACAAAAAAATCCACAACACGATCTGCAAAACTTAAGATGCAGAATGGTCTGGGGAAACGTGGGAAGAATCAAGATAAGCCAAAGTATTACACATGCTACCCAGAATAAACAACGGGCCAGATCATATCCCCTTCTAGCAAGATTCCAGGGGACTGTGAATTATACTCAGATACACTTCTCAATCTGTAAAATATTTAGGATATCATGTGGTTAGGAAAGCAGAAGCTGGCCAGGTCAAAAATAATGGTCCTCTCAACCCATACGTGCTGTATGTTATTTCCCGGCGTCCTCATAAGCACGGGACATCAATGGAAAGGTTAGAAAAAGCCACAGCATACCCAAAGATTCAGTCTCTTCTAGTAGGAGCAGCTCTCTTGGAAACGAAGCTGCATGAGTCAAACTTCATGCAGCATTGTTATATCCATGTAAACCAGAGTAAGAATCTCAGTTATTACATGAGGACAGTGTTAACCCATGGCCTGTGAGCTTTTCATACAGTTTCCAGGAACAGAACAGTCTGTTTCCACATATACCATGGAAAGCCACAAAGGAATAAAGGCTATCAGGTAGGATTCAGAAATAAATTACAGTGACTCTCATAGTTCTAACTGAAAATGGACGTGCCTTCCTTCGTGCAAAAAGATACTGAGAAGATAAACGATCCAAGTAATTTTAGCATGTGATTGTTGGATTTGGACACCTCCACATCGACAAATAGGAAAAATTTTAAAAATGAAGAAAATTACAGAAGGGATGAAGTTTTAGTACTGTATATAGATGTTAACTCTGAAAATAGTGGAACATTTGGCAAGTCTTCCAGTCCACAGTAGGTCTCTAACAAAAATTCTGTTACAACAACTTGCCTGACCGGCCTGTTTCTCACACGTTCCTGGAGCCAATTGTTCAAGGGCTCTAGCTGTCTGAAGCAGCCCTGCAGCTGGTCAAAGCTTTGTTTCCCTGAGCTCTGAGCGATCTCTGTAACAAAGATAGGAGTCTCTAGACCATGAGGAACCATGAGGGCAGCAGCTGTTGCACTTCTACTTGTCTCTTTCACGTATGTATAAGGCTTGATTCAGGTATTCTGTTTTCCAGTTGTTAAGGATTTCATAACAGATTCTTTTTGTGTCAAAGTGTTAAAAGAGCTCTGATTTGTTAAAAAAAAAAAGAAAGGTGCCACGGCAGTTTCAAGGATGACCATACCATAAAATCCTCTTTGTAAACCCAGTCCCAAGCCCTGTTAAGCATTTCCCACCAATGCTAGCCTCAAGTTTTCTCAAATACTCTCTTTAGTGCGGGTTCCTCCTGATTATAGCAAGGTTTATCCACCTTATACCTCACCGCCTCCTGAGTGACATACTGTATCTTAACTTCTGAAATTCATTGATGTAGAAACTTTTTGCAGCACTTCGCTCTTTCTGCACCTTTTCTACTACAAAGAGGAGAATATGGCTCATTAATCTCACAACTCTAAATCATCGTGTTTGCGAAGTTACATTTATATATTAAAATAAAACCTAAACCAAATTTCTGTGTAAAGAAGATCCCCAGCAGCTGGTTCAAAATGACTTCTATAGGTGTGTGCCACTTTATACAAGCTGCAGACTTGACTCAAGCTTCTCCCAGTATGGCAAATTGCAGCACTGGCAATCTTCAGTTTGAGCACTTGCCAACCTGTAAATTATAACTTAGTGTTACTGAATACTGAGGTCAAACTGTGGTATAAATGTGTGAAACGCATTAACTGTGACAAAATTAGCTCTGTATTCATTAGCCTGCTGATAAAACAGAACTGAGACTAAATTAAATAAAATCTTAAAAGGAAAAAAAAGTTACTTCGAAAAACCTAAAGATGAATTTTTACTTCAATTCTTTCCTTTTATTTTTTTTTCCTTCCCCAAAAGAGTCTCAGCCACTGAAATGTCAGCTTATGCAATTTGAGAACATATTCATCTTGGAGGATCTTAGAAGGAAATTGCTGAAATGAAAAGGGAAAAAAAAGAGAAGATAATTCTCCTTTTGTTTTTTTGTGTGGGGGAGTCGGGGTGAGAGTTCTCCTGTATTCTGGGCTGTCTTTACAAAAGATTGATGTTTGGTGTCACTGTTAGGAAGTGCAAACTGTTCAGCTTCATTGCAATCTATGTCCTCATCCTCCTGCTCTGCAGGATACCACATACTTTGGCAGACAATATTCAGAGGGGAAGCACTTTAACGGCAAGAATGGATACCAGCGAAACCTTTTCCCACAATGTTCAAAACTCTGAATGTGCATACGTTAAAGCAACATAAAGCTGGATGATATTAGGAAGAAAACAATAACTGATAGTAACTCAGACATATTAATCTTACTTTTTTGTAAGAATGCTAGGGAAATACACTGTCAAGGATTAAAAAAAAAAAAAAAAAAAAGGTTGAACTGTAATGATTTCAAGTCTTCCAATCTAAAAGCATAAACATACTTTTTCAAAGGAAACATGCACAGCCCCTTCAGGTAACTTTTAACTTTTAGGCTGAATTCCTGCATTCATTTATTTGGTTGGTCATTTTTTCAAACTAGATACACTAAAAATTAACACGGATAAGTCAATTTATTCTGGTATAAAAGAGGAATTGGCTCCCTAGTTTTCTCTTCCAAAGTGTTCTAAATGACTTATTAAGCCAAATTCCTGAATGATAGATGTGTGGAAATGCAGAGTAGATTTGCAAATGAATCTATAGAAATTTACGGAGATATGAGGAAAGCCTTGTGCTTATTGAACGGTGGTAGTTCCATTGTATTTGGCAGCCATCTGGTTCATTTATAGCATATGTGACGTGTGCTAAAAGAGACCTGCACTCCAACAAAGTACATTTGGACCAGTGTTGTCAGTACTTATGCCCTCATTCCTAAGAGTATATAGTTGACCATAGATCCTCTATGTCCATCAAGTCATTACCTGTGGCTGCATCTGTCATGCAACAGTTTGGCTCTGGACACTATTAAGCATACTAAAACTTTAATAGCCTTTTCCATTCATCATTCTAACATGAAGGACATGGAAGCCATTTAGACAGATTAGATAAAGAGAGCAGAACGCAGTCAATTGTCAAAGCAGGCAGCCTCAATTTAAATGTGAAAAGAAAAGTACAAGCTTGCCTCCATACCCCACCAAGTTGGGATCTATCCGGTAGAATGCACCCCTATGTGTGTCAGCTGGGATTATCTAGAGGATGCCTCTAGCACCAGAATGTTATCTTCAAGGTTTTGTCTCCCAACACTCCCTGTCCTGTCTCTTCAGCAGGGAACAGACATGAGCCTAAATTAGGACTATGTAAATAGGTCTTAACATTGGAGCCATCCACAGGGATACAGGTACCTGCAGCATGCTCGCATTTAGCCAAAAGGCATGAAACAGCCTTTCTACTAGTGCTAACTCTTGAATTCCAAATATCAGTCAGAGGAGTAACTTTATACTACATTTCCTCTTTCTCCAATATATTGATAAATCATTACTAGCTGAAGACAGGTGAAGCCACGCACAGTAGTTTCAGGTACAAAGCTCATTTCAACATGTGCCGTAAGTCCTGGTAATAAGTTTGGAGAGCTGAAGGTGCTCGTGCACTACCAGCAAGCTCCGAAACAGATTGCAGGTCTGGGAGTGCAAAACAATGGCTGGCAACACCAGCAGCTAAGAGATGAAGCCAGAGGTGTGGGGGAGTAGGAATACCAACAGACTCCTATGATGCTAATTCAGACTGATTTGTCAAAGAGCAGCTATAGCACTTGACCTGTAAAGGCACTCCTCCTACATGCTCACTGAGTTTGGCAACCACGTGTCTCCTGAATGATGTTGCATTTTCTGACTTTAAAAGCCAGTACCTAGTGGCTAGATAATTAGTACCAGAGCTAACAGAAAGGAAAGGATTTCAAAGACAGAAAATAGCAAATACGGAAAAAAAAGATTTTTAGCTGATTAATGACAACATTTTTACACATCCCACTGTAAAATAATACATTTTTATCCTTTATCTGTTCTAAGTTGCAGAACAAGCTAAGACTGAAAGCTCAATGCAGGATGCAACTGTTGTACTTTGTACTTTCCAATCACACAAAAGTCAGCAGTAAACCTATGAAGTGCAGGATACTAGACTGCAGACCTACCTCAACCACTAAAGTTGTATATAGGAAACAGACCTGCCTAAGAAAAATAGGCTCCTCTACCTTATACAGAGTCATTATTATCTGGCAAGGGTAGTGTATTTCATTTTCAATATAAAAATATAAGGGTTTTTTTGCTGCTTTGAGATCTCTGGTTAAAATCCATTGCTAGACAAAAGAACTGACCCAAAACGAGTGTGCTGTTGGCTTTTTTAGGCAGATTGAGCCAAACATGATTCTAGTCTACCAAAAAAATACTATTACTCCACAGCCAATCTCCGCCTACTATTAGCAGGGGAGGAGAGGGAAACAGAGAATCTTTCTCTTTATCTGAAAAGTGTTGATTTTTTAATGGAAAACATACTTGTAAGTACAAAGTTTTACCGTGTGTTAAGACATATTGAACAGTAAGCACTTATGTGTAATTTCATAGGATATTTTATATGCACTCCAGTACCCGTTATCTCTATACCCAGCATGGGAGCTTTCAAAAACTTTAAGTTAAAGGACTACCCCGTATTCATCTCACCACTACATTAGAGCCTTTGACAGAAGGCCCCAGTAATGGATAAAGTATTTTTTTTTTTCAACTTCCCAGCCAAGAGACACTCAGTGGCAGCAAAGCAGTGGCCAGAGGGAAGCAAAGCACAGCTGTGCCAGTCCAGGCTAAGAATATTCCTTAGCCAAAACTCCAGAGGAATTGCTAGGAGCTTACACTAGGGAATCAGGACCTACATAATCAAATCAGTATAACTGACAGGTTTCAATATCACAACATCTAAGATATTGGCTATAGCACAGGAACCTTCTTTATTTCACCTCCAGGCAGAGAGAAGCAGAGTAAAAGAAGAATAAAAAAAGGGGGAGGGGGAGTGTGTGAATGTAGAAACACAAGCAAACCTAATTTAGAGATAGTTTCTGAAATACATCAGAACAGTAAATTCACATATGTTTATAAAGAACTTGATGGATATAAAGATTGACATGATTTTTCAGAAACAGATCAAAACTTTATTTGATTGTTTAAATTATTTTAATCCCACTTAAATAACATTCCCAATTATTTAACCACTGCCATAGACAAGAAGCACATCTGATAAACCAAGTGGGAATTGAAAGATACGGTCAGAATAGTAAATTTCTTTGTTCTTCAGTTTACAGAAAGAAAATTTTACTTCACAGGCCTGTTGTTAAGTTCCTCTGCTATGAGCCATAAAAAGAACTGTAGTTAAAGTGTACTAGATACTCTTCTTATTCCCCCACCATCATTAACAGAAAGACAGTACTGTCTTGATAAAACTTTGGATAAAATAATAAATATTTTGACTGGATATCAGTACAGATTATAAATAGTACAGGTGTCTGTTTCCAAATCTAAAAGCAAAACAAACATCTGCATTTTGCAACTGGCTAGGGCAATCATATCATCACATAGATGTTCATCTAATTCTATTACAATAGGCTTCTAATCATCCACATATTTCCTATGGAAGCAGATTACAAACCCTTAGATCAGGAGCACTTCTTTCTATGCATTCATTGAGCATACAGAACCTACCAGCTCTGATCTCTTCCGAGACTTTGTGGATCTCCTGTGCCATAAGACCACATAAGGTCTGAATATTCAAAGCTATAAGGAAAGATTTATAAAGGTGTACAAAAGACAGATACATTTGTTTCTTGAATTAGATAGGGCTGGTGAAGTAGAGCTCAGTGGAAAAGCAGGTGGTTGAGATTATGATCAACCAGGCAAACAAACTCAGGCAAGCTGAACCAGATGGCCTTTTTTCTGTTACTAATATTACTTATGTTCCTATTCAGCTGTAAGAAGTTACAAATAGTTTACCTGTTCAGATTTTTCTGACTCAAATTACATAAGATCAATGCTCTCACTTCACTGTCACATTAAAACTTATCATGACACTGTCTGTAATTCTATTTAATAATTTACAATGCTGCCAACCCAGAGAAGAAATTGGTAGGTGTAACGAAGTTTTGCCTTTTACGACACCAATCACGTAGCAAACCACATAATAAAGGAAAGAAAAAAACCCCAAGCAAATCCCCAAAAACTTAATCTAGAGGATTAAGTGCTACTAAATACAAACAAAATCTAAAGTCAAACCATATTTCCTCCATTAAAAGATGAAATTTTGAAGGAAAACTAATGGGCGTGACTAACCTGTAGTCACACAGATTGCATGACACATTAATTTACAACTGCATCAACCATGTCTAAACCTCTCCTTCATCTAACATGGGGCACAGTTCAGAGGCTATAAATTTAAAATCAGAATGGTATTTCACAGGTGCAAGAAAAAAAGTGACATCTCTAAGATCCCAATTTGCATTAATTCATTTCAAAATTATACAATTCACAAGTAATTTTCACATGTGTACTACATCTTATGTTGAAATTCAGACTAATATGAGTGTGGCTTTTCTGTGACAGCAGATCTAAATTACTGTTAGCAAAGCAAACTTTACCAGTTGTGGGTTCACTCTGATGCTGTAAAGATTATAATAATCTAGTGAAAAAGTTAGCAGAGTGACAAGACTTACAGTATTATGATCAGACTTCAGAGCAATCCACTCAACACCTATCTACACGTATTTTCCAAAATAGCAGTCTCCACTGTAATTTGATATCATACATAATAATATTGAGGCAAAGCAAACCGTGTCTGTCATACACTTTATAAAACTTTAGAAATAATTCTGCATTTATGCCTATTTACATTTGAAATATCATCTTGGTCAATTAAAGTCCATGATCTTCAAGCACACCAGGTGCGGGCATATTGAGGCCACATGAAGAACTGCTAAATTCCAGTTCATATCTATCAGGAGTCTTAGAAGAAAACACAAAAATGTATAAACTATCTATACCTATTCTTCACGTATCTTTATTAAAGTGTGCATAGAACATGGTACATCCTACAGCTACCGATATTCATAGTTATTGATTGCTGCTTCATTTCCTTGTAATTATTTCAGAGGAATGCTGGAGGAAGAAATTTACTGTGGCTCCCAGTATAGCTCATATCTGACGAATACCTTTAACAACATACTTCACAAATTTTCTTGATCCTGGTTCTGCAGACATGCAAACATTCTTATTTACACATGGTATGGGGTTTTGGATGGTTTGTTTACCATTTATAGCGACAGCACACAGCACATTTTCTTTAGACATACTAGGCTGGCCTGTCAGGGGAATGACAGGTGAAGCGAGCACAGCTGAAGTCAGTGGAAAGAAGGAGACTATTCCAGTAGCACAGTAAAAAACCTCTTGAGTGGTATTAATCAAATCAGGATGTGACTATAAGTTTCTCAGAGTTGCACCTCTCCTGGAATGATACAACAGGGAGGCAATACATGGTTTTTGACACATTTCAAAGTTTTTGGGTAACTGAATTCAAAGAATTGTTCTAGTTTATACATGTATCCACTGTTGTGGTAGGGCAGAACTTCAGAGACTGGAAGCCTTCACTATATTCCAGCATTCTCTCATTTCAAGGGAAGTCAGATGAACAGTTGTATCTTAAGGGTCTCATTAACTTGGGACCTGCTTACATAGATATGTGATTATTTGCATGTTCAAGTGTTCTGTTCAGTCAGAATCACAGAGATTTAAAATTTCTGTCTTTATTTTGCACCATGTACAGTATTGATAGCCTTTTTATAAGTAGCTGAACAACTGAAATAACTTATCTATTCCACGACTTTATGCCAGCCTCATTAATTCAGCACAAAAAAATAAGCATTAATGCAAGAAATTGAGCTGAAAGAGCTTACTGTGCAGCAAAATACACTGAGATATAGATAGGTTGAGGGTTTCTCCTGAAGGCCACAGCCATAACCCCTGTTTGATCATCTGCCTAAATATTACGTTAGTGTACCGTATATACAGATGTTTAGTTATACAGATTCTACTCTGCCTTTGCATAATTTAATAAAAATGTTTATTATAGATTACTTACTCTCCCCTGTTTTAATGCAGCAGAGAAGAGCAGACGGCTCGTACATGATCAGTCTGACTATCATCAGGACACAAAAAAATTGAATCATAGAAGCAAAGATAAAACCATCACACTCTATGCCAGCTACCACAGTCTTTTCTATGACTCTTCTATCATATTTTCAAGTGTATTAATATCCTAATTGACTCTTGGATCAATAGATGAACATTCACAAAATTGGAAGCATAGAAAGCACATTTCTCAAGAATTCTCAAAAACACTAAATAAATAGCCCAGTTACAATTTCCTGTTCACATTTAATTCAACTCTTTTCGCTATCAGTAGAGAAATCAAGTGAAAAGATGAAATCAGACCTCACATTTTCAGGAAACTAACCAGGGACAAAGATCTGTTTAAAAAAAAAAAATCTGTGAGTGGTTCTACTGTGAGCATTGGCATTTTTTTTAAAGTTTAAAGATTTTTGAGCAGTCTCTTTTCATTAAAATTACTTAGAAACTTTCATTTTAATCCAGTTTAATGATAAAAAGTAAGTATTCTTTCTGTAATTATGTTTTTTACTAAAAAACAGAAAACCAGGAGGTGATCTGATTTATTATTATATTTAGTATTTCTGTATTTCGCCTTATATTACTTTAGCAGTTTGGAGACAGTTTAAGTATTCTTACCACAATTTGTTCTATCAAAATAGAGTACACAGACAGCTTTTCAGAGAGGGCTTAATCCTGCAAGGTCCTGAGGCCTCAGCAGTGTGTACATACTGTGTATAGGCTGTCTTCTTTTGAGCTACAGTCTTAGACTTGAGCAACAAGAGATGATAAAACCTGTGAAACAGGGGGACTCTATAGAGTCCATAGAAAACTTGCTTGGACTAAAACTCTAGAAAAATTTCACACCATTGGTGTCCTATGGATACTACAAGCTTATGTATAAATTGCCAACCTCATGACCCAAGGAGAATGCGGTTTATGACCTCATGTGCCACTAAATCTACAGGTGTGGGGGTTTTCTTGTACCTTGAAGAGGGAACCACAAATGACAAACATTTGCTCTACATTCTCAGATAAATCAATGTTATCACCAGCCATAAATATCCAGAAGATTTTTCCTTGTCACTTTCAGAAACCTACAACATTAATTTTGTATTTTTTTGAAGAAAAAATTTTGCTGATGGCAGAGTACTAAAAAACGGTTTTCCTTAGGACTTTTTGTAATATGTCAAAATGTTGGAGGAAGTCTTTACGAGACAAATTAACCTACTGACTAATCTTTGTTTGTACTTGAAAAGATTAATAGGATTATTATTGAGAAATATATCTGCTCTGTCCTGAAATTTCTGGCTTTTATTTCCTCTAAAACATTTATATGAAATCTGTAGAAGTTAATCCTTTCAGTATGATGTCTAATGTTTTCATCTCTGGGTGTCAACCACATTTTTTGGACTGGCCAAACTACAGTTCCAGGGCCTGTGGGAGCAACTCACCAGCTCCAGCTTATAAACTGCTGCTGATTTTCCTAGATGTGACTTTGCCCTACCTCAACAGCATCCTCATGGGAAACTCTGGTTTAGAATTCATCCCAAGTGATGCTTATGGCAGTCAAAGCATGGTCAAAAAGCACCACCTTGTATTCACAACCCTCTTTTACTGACTCAAAGCCCTTGACAAAGAACAAGAATGCTCCTCTGTCCCTTAAGTATTCACTCTATCACTTTGCATGTCAAGATGGATTTGATGCTTCTTCAGCCCAGATGATCAGTACACAGCCACTTAAAATTCAGAAGAGACACTTGGCTATGCACAACACGAAGGAAATTGCAATTCTGAGCTTTTAACAGGATGACTTATTTGAAGGTAAAATTATATGAACATAAAATCAAGAAATCTGAGCAAAATGCACATAGGATTTTGCATTCATAATCATGCCATACTCTGTGTACTTCTCTTTAAGCATGTTGCTATATACTACCTAATGACATCCCCCTGCAGCACAGTCACACACTGGTTACAGGCAGAGGTGACTGGCTGTGAAGATGGATCCTACTCTTAGCCAATTCTACTAGGCCAGTTTTCATCACAACTGAACTCTTAAACTTGAATTGTGCATGTAGGGATTTTCCTGTGGCCACTATTTTGGATTCATGAATAAGCCCCAGAACACACTGCACATATGATGAGATCTCCAGCTGCAACCCAGAATAACAATTTATCATAGACAAGAACTGCTGGATTCTATTAGGAAATGGGTTTAGGAGTAAGGGAGTGAAGATGTCACAGGTCACAGCCAAGGGACAGCTGAGGAAGCCTGTTGTGATTAAGGCAGTCTTACATAACTGCCATGAAAAATTTTCAGCTCAAAACGCAACATCTGTGCAACCAAATCTACCACAGCAATTGTGAAGACAATGACCAAAAAACAAGGAAAATGATACTATATTCTCTCAAAAAGTACTTCCCACAAAGAGAATTTTATAGGACTTGACTGAGTGAAATGTTGAGGTCATAAGAGAGAAGTTTCAAGGGGCAAGCAGAAGGGATAGGGCAAATTCTTTATAAATAAGCATTGGCTATGTATTAGCTATGTGTGACATCAGTATTGCTGAGGGAGCCATGAAGGAAAAAAGTTAGGGGATGTAACTTAGGAAAAAAGAAATTATTAATAGTTGAGAGCATTTATAAACTGATTAGCCACATATATATATATATATATGTATAAACAAGCTATACTTGTGACAAGCTGATCAACCATGTTTGCCCATGGACAGCAGGAATAAGGAAGAAAGTGCATATTATCTTGCTAACATGAATCACTGCAAAAAACAGTATTCCGCAGGATTATCCAGATTTAGTATAAGTACTAAAGCATACGCAAGGCCCTCAAATTTTTAATATTATACATATAAATTGACAGATTAAATGGTCATCCATCACTTTCAAAAAGTATTAATGCTTCTTAAATAAAAATGATATTTCATCGTAGACATGTTGTGACTTTGCTCTAGTTAGTAACTGTTAATTGAAATCTTGTTTTCTGTTAATTTCATACAAAAGATAATATAATGCAATGGATATCAAAATCAAAGTAAAAAAATCTTTCATTTATTTCCTCCAAGACTGTTGAAGGTTAGCTGGATGAGATGATTCAGAGATGTTTATAAAGGTAGCTGTAACATAACCTGTAGATCAAGATTTCCCATATCTCTGGCTCTTACCCCTAGGAAAAATTAAAAATATCTCCTTCCTTGACAGGACAGTGGATTAGTAAATTGTATCAGCTCAAGGAAAGGGCTGATGCACACCTGAGAAACAAAGCAGTCAGGGTGAGATGGCAGCTGGACTTTAAAGAAAAGAAAATGCCAGGGGGGAGGGTGTGAATGGAGGAGAATAATGGTGTGGCAGAGTGGGGCTTGAAGTGATTAGAAAAGTGAGGGAAGAACAAGAGACAGTCCCTCTGTTCCAGAAATTGAATGTAATCACCTGACTTCACACCAGGTCAATACTGGTGGCATAGAATCATAGAAACATCTAGGTTGTAAAAGACCTTTAAGACTGAAAGGCAAATGTGTACTTATTACAAGGCAGCACCAAAGTTCGCACAGGCAAGAAAAGTATCAGAGTGGGTTCAGGAGGATCTTTTAATTAGGCTAATGACAAAGACCACAGTACACAGAGCATTCTAATGGAAATCTTATTCACTTTGCAGGTGTTCCTCATATAGAGCAAGAAGAGTTTCAGTATTTATTTTGAAATAATTGAATCTCCTCCAACCTGATTATAACTTTCTGTTAAGTAACTTTCTGGTCTGTTCTCCAATCAGCCTTACCATGGTTAGAGACATCACTTTGCTACACTACACAGGAGATTCAATAGCTGCTTCTATCGCTGTTTTGAAAGTGCCACTTCACGGCACTCTACTAAATCCCAGTTCAGATTTTAGAGATCAAACCGATGTCCAGATTCTACTGATGTATTTAAAGATGGATGGGAAAAAGACATGTGACTTTTTTTTCTGCTTTCCCCTTAGATTTCTTTCTCAGAGAACATGAAAACAAATTAATCCTTACACAGGTGTAATCTTTCTCCTAGTGACTGGCAGCAGTTTTCAATAAACTGGCTGATTGCATCCGTTTCATTTTCACAATTAATTCTGATATTTAAATGTGAAAAACCTCAAAACTATCTTTTAAACATATTTTTTTTGTGGAAAAATTATTTAGATTGGAATGCATATGTGGAAAAACTCTAAGGTTTAAAGGTCTTCAGTATTAAATTCATTTGTTGCCAGGACTAGAATATTTTTTTTTTTTATGATAAGAAAAATTGGCAGGAAACATCTTCTGAAATCAACATCAAAATATTCTTATTGTTTAAAGTTAAAATTATGAATACAGTTTTCTACAAGGCACAAGCATTGACTAAATTTATAGACAAAGGAAATAATAAGTATATAGTTCTCATTTGAAATTTTGCCTACATCCAAGAAATCTGATTCTTTGTTAAACACAGAAACAATTGTTGTGAGTCAATAACAGATTTTCATATAAAAAAAAGCACAATCTTGCCTTTGAGTTTCATGCTACTCTGACACATCAGAAAATAAAGCATAGCTATCTTTATTTTTTAATAACCTTTTAATAATCCAAAGATTAAAACAACTCATAGCATCAAAGTTCTGCCGGCTTAATTAAGTTCAGGATTCACTAGAGATTTGTAGAAGTAAAATTTGGTGTAAAAAAAAACTTACATGAAACATTTCCAGCATCTTCATCACCACAGAAATTACCCCCAAAAGACTGAAATGCCCTCAGAGTGACATTGCCATTGTGTATCCTGAACTCAAAATCAAGATCAACCAAAACCGAGGAAACATGGTTGTTGCTACAACAATAATTTTCTAATAATAGCAAGGGATGGTGAACATATGGCTATATTTCCAAATAAAATCCAGTAGCAGGTTTTGGGCTGTGGTTTATGGTTGTTTTTGTAATTTTAAAATAAAGCAAAGCTGTTGCTGCTGCAGAAAAGATAAGCAATTTTTTTCTATGCTGGGGGCTTTTCCCAAAAACTTCTCCAAAAGGATTATTCCTAAGCAAGGCAAAATTTTCCTTTCAAACTTTTACACATCTTTAAATCATGAAAATTACCTGGCATTACCTTATCAATAGAAACTTGTAAACTTGCACGATCACAGACAATAAAAGACTAAAAATCCTACCAAAATTAAATTTAAAAAACATAATCAAAAATAGATAAAAATTTTCAAGCTTTGATTTTTATCCATCATCACAAGGTAGTTCTTTAGACATTTTAATCCATCCTTTGAGAACAGTCCCTAATTTCCCAGATGATTTCTACCACCAGGAAAGGGCTGTCAAACACATAGACAGTACCAAGTATTTTAGGATTTACATTCCTTTGGGTTTTTTACTTCCTGTTTATTGGGGCTCACTGCAAAAGCGTAATGAAGTGGTGAAGCTGATGTTCCAGCCCCCACACCACATGCTCATAACTGACCTGAGAAAGCCAAGCCTCTCTAGGATTCACAAGTTTGATCCCTTTTCTGCAGTACAGTGGGAAGGTAAGCATAGCCCATAATATTAATGGCTTTCAAATTCTTTGTCAACATAAACCAGTTTCAGATTTCTATTTTTTCTATTTTTTCACACCTGACTGAAAGTAGTGAAGAAGAAAGCTGATGAAAAGCAAAATGACTTTATTTCACCATCTTGCCTATAGTTACCACAGATATGTTTAGGTGCCAAGTGTCAGACTCAGTACCTGGAACACAAATTACTTGAAATTTGTACCATTCACAGATTCCTGCTTCATATCCAATCATTTTAGACATCCATAGGTGCAATGTCATCTATTTCGGCCAAGTTTATTGCCTAGCCGATATTGTCCTTGTTAAATTATTTAGCTGCCTCTGTGCAGTTAAAACTGGAAAAAAAAAACCCAGCACCAAAACCACATCAAGTACAACAATCAGTGAATTTCTATGAAATGAAAAAAATCTGGAAACTGAGCTATTGAAAGGAAGTGACAGACAGGTTAATATATTATACTGCATTTCTTTACGAGGCTGCTAAGCAATTCAACTTATTTTGAAAAAGATAGTGTCCTCCCCAAATGGAGTAATTTGCTGTGAAAATCTTTATACTGAAAGACCAATGGTTTGAACTTTGGATGATGAGCAAATTTCAGTGTGCATTTGATATATTAATCATATGTGCACCCATATTTTACAGTGTTCTCTTACAGATGGCAATGGGAGCACATAAACAGAATGGTCCAGTCAGTCTTCATATTGACCCGAGCATTTTGGGAGAGGGAGGATTTAAGCTCTCAGGATAGCATACTCCTTCTTGAGGGTTATTCCATGAGTAATGCTTTCATTGCACACATCTGAAAGACTTGTGCTGAACACATGTAGTAGTCAGGAATTATTCCATTTTTTAACAAAATAACTCACACAAATTCATCAGCAGCTAATAGAAAGATCTTTCTGTAGCTGTGGAGACCTTACCTGGAAAAATTTGTTCATCTTCAGCATTAGTGAGGTCATAAAGCTTTGCCTCTGTATCCCTCAGTGTTCACAATGTCTTGATGTTGATCCATGTCTTCTTTTTCTTGATTATATTCCTTTCTTATAATCAACATTGTTATGTTTATGTAAGCAAATGTTTCAATTAATGCCTCCCCAGCTCCTATTATTTCAAAATGTAGTAGGTCTTTGCAGGTTTATTGACTCATCACTTCCTGAGGAATTTTTCTTAGGGGCTCACAGTGAAAATTTCCTGCTGTTCTACAGTTCTTCAGCAAGCTTTTTGCTTGGTCTTTGTCAGCCTGCAGATCTTCGATTTCTTTGCTCATGAAGGATGGAGTTTACCTTTGGCAAGAATCAAATATCTACTTGGCAGTATCAGCCTTGACAACATGAAACTTGGAGGTTATGATCTCATGGAATTTTCATGTAATTTTTCCATCCATGACTTTGACCATGGTAAATAGAAATTTGATCATTTTTTTTTATTTATTTTTTTTTTACAAAGACTCTAAGATTATTGAATCAGGCTCAGCTCATCCTGCATTAGATGTTTATAAACTCAGACAGTTAAACTATTAAAATTAGAGAGTACAAAAAGTCAATGTTCACCTTTTGATACATTCTTGCATAGCTGATGTGAACATGAACTCACATTTAGACACTTGTAATGAACTATGTTTTCTCAATTTACACAAAATCTATAAACAGGATTTCAGATGTATCAGGTTTGCAAACATTTCCATAAATATAATAACTCTCCACTGTCCAAGTAGAAATTATGAAAGGACAAAATCATCTATGAAATACATTTACTGAATTTAGTTATGTCAACGATAAACTTGTTACTTTTTATGCTGCTGATTTTAGCATACTTTGAAATATATAATAATTTTAGGTGAGTTATATTGTTTCAATTTTGGTCTTATTTTACTCCCTCCAAGTATTAGGACAGAAATTCATAATTATGTTTAATGGAAGATAAAATCAAAATCTCCAAACTAATGTCCCTTCACTATGGTGTTCACTATGTATGAGCTACGAACTATAAACTGAAAAAATAATGACATCCCAGCTGCAGCATACAGATTGTTTTTAAAAAAGAAGAAGAAAAACTGGATATATGTGTAAGACAATGTGTAGTACAGTCGGTCCTGATTACAGGCCATCTGTGTGAGCGTGAGCTCTCCTTAACAGGGTTAACTTCCCGGGTTAGGCTAAAACCTAGCATGTATTTTCTTTTTCTTCTCCTTTAAGAAAAAAGATGTGGCTTCATGTAAAGAAAAAAAAAAGTCCTTATCAGGGTCAACTTAACGCCTCTCTTCATCAAATACAAACTTTTTAACTTGCTCAACCATAATTCTTTTTATGGTTGAGTTTGCAAGCTACACATTCCAGATGTGAGGCAACAGGAAAATTGCAGTGCGGGGGTTGGCTTTGGGATCTGTCTGTGTCTGAAGAATTCTTCTCCCACTAGGATCTTTTCCCACATTTATAATAATGAAATTGTGAATAATGAAAACAAAGTTTAAAAAAAAGAAGTTCCTAAACACAAGGGCCAACATTTTCAAATTATAAACAAGAATAAAGTGTGTCTTCTTATGATTCATCCATTAATTTTGGAAACTGGTAACTGCAGGTCACACCATCTATTTCAAAATTCAGAGGGAAACGCTGGCTGATGACTTCTTTTATTATAAATAATTTGAATCTTTGGAAATGCAGCCAG
Organism: Falcunculus frontatus; assembly: GCA_013398115.1. Lineage (NCBI taxonomy): Eukaryota > Metazoa > Chordata > Aves > Passeriformes > Falcunculus > Falcunculus frontatus. The sequence continues at coordinate 126,124 of VZRV01009187.1, read as the reverse complement.
CAGGAATTTAGGATGCAATGGAGTTCAAAGTTTGTGTGGGTGTATGTTGTTGGGAAGTAAAGAATAGCAATCCAGGCTACTTTAACTTGCCAGATACAATTTCCTTTCTCAGCATTGTTTCTATGGGCTTGCCTAAAAAACTGGAAAAATTTACTTTTTATTTGCAAAATTGGCTATAGCTGGAATCAATCAAGCAGGACTATCAAAATTTTAAGTTTTGTGTAGGAGAAAAATAGTGATATTGACCTGGTGTTTTCTTTTTTATCCTGAATCAGATACTTGCAACTCACAAGAACTGTACACGTTATACGTACACAGGTAATAAGAATGTTAGTGTATAAATATAAATAGAGAGAGTGTGGATACATACACAAATTATATCTATGTAACCCAAAGTTAAGACCAAGATTTTCCAACGTGATCAGTCTCTAAATCCACACATTGGCAAATAAATACATCCTGTTCCTGCAAAATACTGTGCTCCTGGGGTTTCTCTAAAAAGTACTTGGTGTGGCTGGAAACACCCTGGAAACAGGGCTGGGCAGGCACCGTCCTCCCCAAAGTCACAGATAATCCTCTGCATATGGAACGAAGCCTGAGTCTCTTTTTTTTAATCTTCTGCTGCAGCTTTTCCCCTAATAAGGCAACAGCTAAACACTTTATACCCCAGTTCAGTGGGAAGACACTTTGGAAGATGGGCTTTTCCAAACAACTACCTTGGGAAGTGGGAAAAGCACTCTGAGCCCAATGCTGCCATTCCCAGGAGATCTTCGCTGTCCTCACAGCCTGCTCCTCCAGAATTTTTCCACAATGGTGGGATTTTTGGCCAGGTTCTCCAGCTCTGTTGTGAGGACACGTGCGATCCCAGAGCCCCCCAGGAAAATGAAGGAAGCTGTACACTTCAGCTTCCTTGCTCAGCAGGTTGTGCAGTACAGACCGCCTCTGCCAAAACACTAAAGGTGTTTAGAGGACTAGCAAAAATACCCAGTATCTCAATTGTGGAAGATCAAAACCAGTCTGGATTAACCATTAAACACTTGGTCATTTTGTTGGAAGTACAAAGAGGACAAATTGAAATTTCATGTCGCTTTGAAGAGAGGACACTTCCTTTGTGCATCGTCTGAATGGGCTCAGTTAAGGAGATGGAATGGGCCAGCTTCTTTGATATAAGAAAACAGTGTCAGCTTTCTTCTGAAATCTGAATGGCTCAAACAGCTTTTTGCAAGATTTTCTCTAGACTGACCCTCATTATGTCTTCTAGGGCATTACAACATTCTGTCTCCAAAATCCACCAGTCAGCACCAAGCAACCTTCATTATTTTTAGACTTTATCAGAGGAGATTGGAGTGATATAAAAGCAAGCAGAGTCTTGAAACAGAAGACCCTTCCCTTCTTACAAATGGCTATACCAGAGATCCTATCTTCCTAATGTCTCTGCTTTTGCACTACGCAGAAATAACAAATACCTGGTTGTAAAGGAAAGGTTTTTATTATGTTTTGTGTAAATAATATTTTATGATGTACTGTGGCTTGGAAGAGTTATCGAATACAAAATTGAAAGATAAGTGCAAAAGAATCTGTGTGTCTTTCTAGGAAATCCAAATTTATTACAGACAGAAAAAGCTTCACTTTCCTTTTCAACTTTAAATTAGAAAAAAAGAGATAAAATATTTATTTCCCTTCTGAGTGTCTTTATATTATGAATTTTTTCAAATAGCGAGTAGACACGCTGCTAACAAAAAACAGATATATATTTTCTATCCTGCTGGGCCTCCAGAAGTACATTTTATAAGTTTATGAGTAGGCTTTTCTCATATGTTGTGGAAATGAACATAGTAACAGCACATTCTAGAAATCTAAAGTTAAATGTGTATTGTGCTTAAATGATTGGGGTTTTTTAACTCCAATGATTATTTGACAGTTCTTTAATACTTTACTGATACATTTTAAATCTGAGATAATTATGGCTACTTACACATCTTCTGAGCCTTATTTGAGTTGACTTTTACTGAGCCCTATTTGAGTTTACATTCTGCATTTAACCTTGCATCAAGCATTTTAAATAAAAACATCCAGAAAACAAACTAAGTACTTCTGCTCCACTGAGAGGTAAAGAAGAAAACAATTTTAGAAAATAAAATTATAATGCATGAGGGTACCAGTATCTGCCAATGTTTTCTGGAGCAGGCCAGAGGCTATCCCTTACACTCTTAAAAATTTCAGAATGACAAGCCAACATTCTGCCTCCTACAGAATTAAAATTATTTGTTTGTGGGCTGTGTTGAACCTGGCTGAGCCCCAGGTGTCCCCCAAAGCCACTCTGTCACTCCCATCCTTAGCTAGATATGGAAAATATAACAAAAGGCTTGTGGGTTGAGACAAGGACAGGGAGAGATCACTCACTGATTAGTGTCAGGGGCAAACCAGACTCAGCTTGGGCAAATTAGTTTAATTTTATTAACAATCAAAATGAGAGTAGAATAATGCAAAATAAAAACTAAATCTTAAAACAACTTCCCCCACACCTCTTTTATCCCCTTCTTAAATCTGTTGTCCCAGAGGCACTACCACTGTCACTGACTGGCTTGGCCTTGGCCAGCAGTGGGTTCATCTTGGAGCCAGCTGGCGTTGGCTCTGTCAGACATGGGAGAAGCTTCTGGCAGCTTCCCACACACAACACCCCTGTAGTCACACCCCACATCCCTCCCTTGTTATCTAACTCAAGCTGTCTTCTCACGGTATTGTGCTCTGTAACTTTATTTCAGATTCACTTGGACACCTAGAAAGTGTTGGAGCAGTCTAGTACAGAGTTGTTTTAAGCTAACAGTGACTTTAAGCCAGCACAGAAAACCAAATTTAACACATTTTATGTAGCTGGTGTATTAGAAATCACCTTGTCCAAAAGTTTTAATGAATGTAAAAAGCCAAACATCACTAAAACTTCTGACTCTGAAGCAGCATATTAAGAGAAAATGGAAACATCCTGTCAGAGCTCTCGCTTATCAGTGGATCTTTTATTCTGAACTCCTCTCCCTTCCCCTCTGGTAGAATACCAGGGAATTAATGCACCAGTGGCACATTTTTAATGGAGCAACAGAACAGTCACTGAAACATTTTTTGACAGAAAACAAACAACAGGGAAAAAATAAACAAACCACCCAATCCATCCCTTATTTCCTCATGCGAAAAGGCCAAATAAGATTTAAAAATTCCAGATGAAATTCTGTGGGAAATGCTTACCAAACAGTGAAACTGTATCTCAGAAGAAATGGGAAACAGTAGAAAAACAGAAAGACATTTGGGTATGTGGAAAACTCCCACCTCTCCCACAGCTCCTGCCAGTCCCTACTTTCATTCCCTCTTCCTATCAGGCCAATAAATTGGCAGCTGCTTCTCTTCAATCAGCAGCTTTGGTTCAGATACAAACTTGCCCCTCTCAAAACCTGACACAGATTTCCTTCTCAGTTTTCCTCCTCCAAAGCCTTGCAAGGAGGTGGTGATGCTTCATCTCTGCCAGTGGTACCTGGGGTTAGCACTTGCCTGTTGCAGCAATGGAAAGCTAAGAGCTCTCTCTGCATACCTGGTGATTCCCCTGGCAGTGCTCAACAGTGTGCACCCATCAAAAATAATGGAAATATGAGGATCTACAGAGGGACAATGTAAATGTACCAATTCCAGCCCCATAGGGATTCCCTTTGTGCCACCCTTGCTGCACTGGATTCTCCCCAAGTGGGGAGCCCTGCTTCAGTTTTCATCTGCAGGGACAGAAAGGAAATGTTTTCTGTGGGATGGGGAGCAGAGCTCCAGGGAAAACTCAGATCACACGGCAAAGCCCATGTGGTCATTTGCTCTAACCAAAGTGATGATCACAGTCCCTCTTCCGCTGCTCTTCCCCTCTGTCCTCCTGTACACCCACACACACGTGCCTGCTCACTCTGGCACTCACGACAACACTCAGCAGGGTAATTCAGCTCACTGGGTTAGTTTTTGGCTGGGATTATAAAACAAGAGAAGTGGACTGTCATCCTTGGCTCTGTGATCTGTTTAGTTTTCCTTTTAACCCCTGCTTTTCCCAGCATGGATAGCAGTTGGACCCAGTTATAAAAATACAATCCTAAAAGCAGTGAGCACAGAAACACCTAAAAGTCAGGCATGAAGTTCAGAGAGTGCTTTTATCCCTCAGCATAGGGATAGGTGTGGGTGCCCAGAAGGCAGGCAGTGTTCTAAACTTAAGACAACTGGAAGTAAACATCAAACAAGCAGTTTTTAAACCCTATTTTATGCTTTATCATTTCCCTGCTGTCCCAAGATCTCTACCTTAGATAGGAAAGCAGGACCCCTCCCTTGAAAGGCTGCTGCTTAAAGACTGTAAGCCATCCTGTTGGATACAGATGACTGACCTGCTGTTGTTCCCTGGTGTGATGGCAAGAGGTGTTGGTTACGGTGCAAACAGCAAGAGTTGAGTAAGTGCAGAGATCCCTGGACCGTGAATCTTATCCAGTCCTAGATAAGACTGTGAATCCGGACTGCTTCCAAAATGCAACTCAAGATTTTAATTGCTTGTCATCGTAGAAGAGCTAATAATTTCAACCATTTTGCATGCTTAAAGACCAACCAAAAAATAATAGAACCATCTCTTGAAACTCATCACAGAACTGCAGCCAAAGATCTTGTACAGAGTAAGACAGATTGTTTGAAAATGACAAAAAAAAGTTTCAGAGATGTGTATATATATTCACATTAAAGGTACCCTGCTCTCCAGCATGCTTTGAATTTTTTAATTCCTTGAACACATATTTGTTTATGGTCTTCTTTGAGTGACCATTCTCAGCTCATTTGTCATCTGTACAAAGTTTCAGACTGTTAAAAACCAAACTAGGCACCTACACTTCTTCCTTTGAATATTGGTATGGGCTTACTCATAGCCAAGTGCTCCTTACAAAGAAATCAAATATGAGTAATAGTAATACAGGTGTCCCTACAAAATAATCATACGTTGAGTCAGTGGAAGAGGGGATAAAAAAAAATCATATAATCATAGAATGGTCTGTGCTGGAAGGGACCTTAAGACCATCTAAGTTCCAAACCCCTGGACTCCTTCCACTACACCAGGGCAGGGACTCCTTCCACTAGACCAGGTTACTCACAGCCCCACCCAACCTGGCCTTGGACACTTCCAGGGATGGGGCATCCATACCTTCTCTGAACAACCTGTTCCAGGGCCTCACAACCCTCACAGTAAAGAATTTCTTATTAATATCTAATCCAAACTCTCAGTTTGAAGCCATTCCCCATGTTGTCCTATCACTATATGTCCTTGGAAACAGTTCCTCTCCAGATTTCTCGTAGGCTTCCTTTAGGTACTGAAAGGCTGCAACAGGTGACTCCGGAGCCTCCTCTTCTCCAGGCTGGACAACTCCAATTCTTCCAGCATTTCACTGTAGGAGAGGTACAACGTCCCTCTGATCGACTTCGTGTCCCACCTCTGCACTCACTCCAACAGGTCCATGTCTTTTTTATGCTCTGGGCTCCAGAGCTGGATGGGTGGGGTCTTGTCAGAGCAAAGAGAATCACCTCCCTCAACCTGCCGGCCAATGGATAGCCTTACATGGATGTGGTTTTTTTGGTGTTGGGGAAGAAACGAGAGGGAAGAGCAGAGTAACTCCCAGCACTTGTTTGCTGCTTCCCACCATGGACAGCAAAGATGTTAAGAGAAAAGGCATCTTCCTTTCACTACCAATATACATGTGACACCAGAACATGCAACACAAAAATGATGCCTGGGCCTTTCACAGTAAGAAAGCCCGTGACTTAAAATGAGTTAAATAACTAATTTTAACTGGCACTCATGAATTACTGCTTACTGAAAAAGCAACTTTGATCTAACCAGTATATATGTGCCCTGTCTTGACAGCAGCTTTTTACACATAAATTAAAATAAGGATCAGTATAACGGCAAAAACATCATCCATTAAATGATATTTCAAAATTCTTCTCAGTTTTCTAGGAGAACATTATTTGCTAATGAAGACAGGATATATAACGAAATTGGTTTTGTCTGTTAAAAGTGTGTTGTCTTTCAACAAACACTGAAATGAAAGATGTATTTAAATATATGTAATTTTATTTTTACACTGATGTTTGCAAAAGGTACTATGAAAAGAAAATGTCCCCTTGGGAGGAATTATTTTATAATATTTGTGAAGTAACGAGATATTCTAGTTGTAAGGGCCATACAAAAACATTACATATGAATTGCTGTACAGATCAAAACGGAATTTCGGTTGCTAATGGCTGAGAATTCAACTCCAGTTCTCTGTCTTCTTTTCACAGGTGCAGACATAGAAGATCCAGTACGCACAACTGGAAATTATTTTAAACAAACATGGGTATTTGGGAAATTTTTTCAAATACTGAGAAACAAACAGTAGGCCAACATTTGCAAGTAAGGAAGAAAAAGGAAATCTCTTATTTCACAGTGTAATATGAACAACTCACTGAGATGCTTTAGGGAGGAGATCTCACACTGGGATTGCAATGTTTTTTTTTAAAAAATACCCAAGATGAGCTGTTGAAAACTCATTAAAATCAATGCAGTGCAAAAAGACTCATGTGCTTCTACTTTTAAACACAGTTAAAACCATACACAGCAGCACAAAATCACCTTTTATAGCTGTCTAAACTTGTTCTGGATCAGAAAATGCAATGCTTGCTACAAAAAAATAATGAAAGCAGCTAATAAACCTTACAGAAAGCAGTAGAGTCAAGCACATGCAAGCAATATGCTGAATAGCTGTTGATTTTCTGTCTGCTGAGTGACTTCAGATCTTGTCACCAGCACAGTCAATGGGGTACAAAATCCTATGGAATTTGCTGTGTGACACTGGCCAAGCAAAACAACCACTGGATCCTAGAACACTGGACATGTCACGTGCTGTCATCATAGATCATGCTGCTGTTCTCACTCCCATGCCAGCAGAAAAGCCTGCTTTTTATATTAAATACAGACTCTCACAAATCAGTTTTAATAAAAAAATTACTTGTGTGCAACAGTATTTAAATCTCTAGCAATTACATTGATTAACTCAAGATGGTCTCTTTCTTCATTCAACTCTTAAGACTGGCTACCTAAAGGTTGGATAGAAAGCATATCAAAAGCCATTTTATTCTGCATTTGTTTTGGTTCCTCCTTCTAACCTCATCACTTTACTCACAAACAATGTATTGAGCAACTCCAAGAAACTTGTCATCAAAGCAAGACTTGACATACCTGGTATTTTCAGAATACTTACTAAATGAACATTTACTTGAAAGCTGCTGATGGTCCATGCCCATTTTCCACAGGATTTAAAGAGTCATTATATTTTGCAGAATCACACACAGTATATGTATTCATATATGGTATCTACAGCCTACAACATAAACTGGGAGCAACTGTATATAAAAATGGTGTCCTCCTAAATTAGTCTATATATTTCAGACCCCAGTGTGAAAGCATCTAGACTGTTATTGTCAAAATCACCTTTGACTTTTTTAAGAGACAGTGACAATCATTTGAGTGGTTTAGTTCTGAAGATTTCTTAAAATGACTGTCGTTTATTTTGCACAATTTGCAATTCCATAGCAGGGCCACAGACACTGAGGAAGTAAGAACACTGGGTAAATGGATTTTTCTGTTCAATGCCTTGCTTTGTTCCCCTCTGGCAGAAGGAAGTGATTTTTTTTTTGTCATTGCAATTACTGTGAATTGGAACACAACTCCTCCTAACCTGGCTTTGAGAACCAAACAGGTACAGTTCAGTATAATAAAACATGAGGACCTTCTACCCTTGTTGGGAACTGAAATACAGAAATATGATGTGATATATGGAACAGTTGTTCATAGCACACAATTTATCGATTACTCTCCCCATAACAGAAGAGGTCTGTAGCTGGATAAAGCAAAGATCTCCCAGTATGGCAGCAACATACATGCCAACATGTAGGACCTTGATTTTCTCCTAATTACTATAAGCTATTGTCTGTGCAGAGTTCATTAAGATCATAACATTTGGCATATTTCAAATTTAATTACTGCTGTGAAATAACTGCCAAAAATACAAAATAGCTTCAAATACATTAAAAGCTGACACCCTTAAAAGGTAAATGATTAGATATCCCAGTGTTAACATTATCCTAGTGAAATTACTAGGGTTATCTAAATTTTCCATAATTAAGTTCAAACACTAGAAAAGGGGTTTTTTTCATTTGATACAGACTTGAAAGCACTGGGGTGTCAGGGAATCTACAATGAGACTTATTGGGCTATATTATTTTCAGATCTCTGTGAATTTTGCTATAACATAGGAGGCTCAGGCCCCAATAACAAAATATCAACAATGAGTAGCATAAAATATTCCATCTTTACTTGTGAAACAATGAAGTTATTTTCCTGAAATGCTCTCTTTCACTTTAAAAATCACATTTCTCCTGTGGGCTAGGCTGTAAAAGATAACATAAAAGAATGTGACTGGCTTCTCTTTAATGCAGAGAATCTTCCTGCTAATTGTTTCCTATTTTTCCCACTTTTTTTCTTCCAATCTGAACTTATTAGACTACTTTTCAATTTGTTGTCTGGTATGTAATTACAGTGCACAGCAATGTAGAACCTCCATTCCTGAAAATGAAAACTCAGTCATAAGGAGAAAAATATAGTCTGATTTTTTTTAGGTCTAATACGTTGCCTAAAAATTTTCAACATGTACAGTAAGAATTTTCTGAACTAATGGACAAAAGAGCATAGGATGTCACAGAAGGAGAAAAACTCTGGACAGCTTTACAGTGGAGGAACATTAAGTCCACAACCTATCCATTGCTAGGGCTGCCCTCATTCCTTCCCAGCTCACCTGCCGGGAAGATATATCTTTCTGTCAAACAGATCAGGTTGGGTCTTCCATTGGCTAGAATTGCCTTAAGCTCACAGATCTACAACATGTAGTATTTTTTCTCTTCCCTGTGAGTACATTATGGACGTGTTAATTAGACCTCAACTGCCCATTATGCTCTATTTTTCACTCCTTTCTCCTGGTCTTGATTTAAACACAGAAAACTAGCTCTTGCTGACAATTCTGGTTTCTGTAAGGGAATCCTGACCAGCCTCTTTACACGATTTTAATTTCTTTTTGATTAAGCCTCTGTGAATTTAAACTCTCAATCAAAGCTCTTGCCAGCATTTTAAGCAAATTGCAAAGCCAATCAAGATTTCCTCATTTGCTTTCATTATGTTTCACCTCATGTGAGGTTTCCACTTGGGGGAATGCTGAAATGTTAAAATAGCAAATAAAGAAAGGAGAACTTGCCCCAGAAATAATACAGCACATAAACTCTACCAACATACATTATGCTCCTGTCCCAGCTCCAAGAACAAAAATGTAAGAGTCTCCCTCTTCAATTCAAACGGCTTTCAAGCTGGCTCTGCATACTTGTCTAATCACTATACTTTCACTCCTCTGTCTTCCCTTTCTTCTTGCACAAGAAATATTAATTTTAGGGTAACACCAGTAATTTCTGTTTATGTACAAAGCCCCAGAGGGATAAAAGAAAAGCTTCAGGTACAACCTAGAATTAAGGACTATGTCATCTCTAATACCTGCTGCAATGCAAACCCACCTAAATGGTACTGTAAGCTCAGTTAGCTCAAATAGCTGAAGTCTTGTGATTTTTGGACCTAAAAGTGTCTATTCCATTTGCAGGGTCACCAGTACACAGCTGGCAAACACCAAGGTCTATGGCTTCAGTACTGATTGAGTAAGAGAGGATATGTATATTCCATAGACACATATATTGTTTGAACAGGTGCAAGTATTAACCACAAAGAAAGTTTCTCAGTTTCATTCAAGACTGTGAGATTGGCATGTCATCAGTATGCTCCAAGGAGGCTTCTTCAGTCAGCTTTGAGAAGGTCCTGTACTGCAAAGCATCTAACTCAAATGATTAACAGATGATAACAAGATTAAAAAGGTCTCCTGTAGGTTGACAGGTAATATATTATATAAAAATCTTTTCATCACAGCACAGCAAATGTGTGGAAAGTCAAAGTGAATTGAATATATTAATACTGTAGCCACTCTTTTTGCATTTTCTATTCTAATCACCATATTGAATTATTACTATAGTAGTAAGAGAGAAAGGAGAGAATTTTCTAAGCTGATATTTCAGTGATATTTCATTCTTTCTTTCTTGCTAAAGAATTGTTACGGTTTTAAATTTTTATGCAGAAGGCCACGAGGAATCTAAAATTAAAACTGTTATTAGAAGCAGTTGAAAGCAGGCAGTGAACTGAAGCTGTGCCTTGCAATCTTGGCTATTGTTGTATTATTGCAGAGTCCCATAGGCAGTGCTCACATGTACAGTACAGAGACTTCACATCCTGGCTCTTTTGATTCTTTTGTCTGCCCTCCAACCTGCGCAGCCAGGAACTTTCACTTGAGAAAGATTTATGAAGCCTCCGCTAACAGGGTCAGCCCTGTTATATCACCAGAGGGCTTCTTCTTAAAAATAATAACATCTATCCGCAGCTCGGCAGGGCGGTCTCTCTTGGCACTCGCTTTCCCTGTTTGTCTTAACAACTGGCGCACACAAAGCCCTCGGCTCTAGCGAGGACGGCCAGCAATTCCCATAGGCACGGTAGCCCCATTTCCTGCTGCCTCCCAGGCCTGTGTCAGCTGAGATAACCCACATCTTTCAAAAACCAGTTCAGGTTTATGAAGCCTTGACTCTTGTAACTGGTGGCCTTATACCTTAACATATTAGGAAAAGTTTGCAAATCTGCAAAATCCATAAAATTTTGCGAGGTGGGCTTATAAAAGGATTTTAGAGGCTCTGATTCTGCTCAATTACAGCGCAAGACCCTTTATTCTTATGTGCCAGTCCCTAATATTTCATTATGTAGAGTGGTCACCCTGACTGAAAAACCCCTCGTTTCTAAAAATGAAGAGAGTTTTTTGCTACCATGTTAAAAGCTACTTCCAAGGCTCTTATGCACTTACAGTGCAAGTGGTTTGGCTATTCATTGCATACATCATTCGAAAGAGAGAAAAACGGCAGGTTTTTTTCCATCGCAGCTATCAAATATTAAAAATAGGTAGGGAAAAATTATTTTTACAGTCATTTTCTCCAAAGGAGTTCATGCTTAGAAGCTTGGACAAATCCTCAGATAATCTGTCCTTCTCTGTATATTTCTTAATAAAATAAAAAGTTGAACTTGTTCCAAATTTTCCCCTCCTGCTTAAGAAAACGCTCTTAAATTTATTTCATTTATTAAGATTACATAAAGTGTTTCTTTCACAGTAAGCATTCCTAACAAGTTTAGTCCCCTGTGCTGGGAGGAGAAAGACTCTTTTCATGAATACTCAGCCAAGGGTTCCTGAGAGTTAATACTCCCACTCTTCTTCTTTGAGTGTCAAGGGATTTTTAACATCCGCAAAACAGACAGCAACTTGGGTTTCTGCCTTAGGAAAAGAATGGATTTTTTTTCACCACATAATAATCTGCTGTGAAATTACCAATAAGAAAGGAATATTCTTTACTATAAACTGAACAATGTGCAAGAAGCATTTATTGGTCATTTACTGCAAAAGGCATAAGGAATTTAAATTAAGTTTTGAAGTGACTATGGAAAGCAACAACATAAAGAAACCCTGCGCACTATACAGTGCAAATTATTTAAATGATAAATAGAAGTCTGTAATATGACAGAGTATTGAGACATCACAGACTAAACTGTTCCCTTTTATAAAATACTGATGACTAGTAGATTGTATTCACTGTATCAAGCGCCATAAGATCTAAGTATAACATGTTCACATAAAAGAAGCATTAGTTTCAAATCAGCTCTGTGTGGGAGCATTTCCTTTCACAAATCCAGCTGGAGGACAGGGCCTTTATTAAACTGAAGACTACTGCTTCCAAAGTTTAATAAGACAGAAGGAATGAAGATTTTGTCCCTGCCATGTCCATTTACTGTGTACAGAAATGGGGGTTAACCTGTCTTAAATTAGAATGTGCTGCTTTTTTTTTTTTTTTTTGGCTAGTGGGAGAGTAGATCAGTGAAGCAAATCCTTCACATGATGGACAATTTTAACAGTAACGAAAGAAGTCAAGTTAACATTGACCCCACAGAAAAGCTGTTATTTTGCTCAGAGGACATTAATGGTACTTTAATATTTCATAATAAACTCATCCTGAACACTGAGCAGTTGGAAGAGTCATTCAGAAATATATGCATACGTTGCTATCAAGCAAGAACCTTGCAGTTGTAAAAGAACCTTCATGCTGTACAAAACCATATTTTTCTCTCTTTTGACCCATTTCACATGTACAAAAATGCTTTTATAAAACCACAAAATTTTGAAGCAGCTTACCTTTAAAAAGAGAATATTAGCAATTATGCATCTGCCTTCATTAATTAAAACCATTCCCAAAAACTTACTCATGATTCTGTGCAACATAAATTTTGGATGTTGCTTTGAGGTATGTTCCCCTAATCCATAGTCAAACTTTTCCATAAGTAGTGAAACAGCAGCCAGCACAGGATGCTTTCAGAGGGTGCATACATTCCTGCTTAAAGCAATATAAGTCACCAAGTCTGAAGACTTTCCTAGGGAATCACAGGTTGTGTGGAATTACCCAAGCTAATTGGCAATTAGCTCTTTTGCATACTGCAAACCAAGACAGCAAAATTTAACATAAACTAACCCTGTTTTGTCAGAGGCTTAGAGCTTGCAATAAGCTGTTTTTCCATGGCTATCAGAAACAAACCAGCTAGGTAAAGGATGTCTCCATGAGCAGCAGTTAATTCCACAAGAGCAATTAAAAGAGAACACAGTTATTCTGTAAGAGAGAACATACTTCAGACCCTCATGGAAAGAAGGACTCTAGGTTCTTCCCTTCGGGCATGAGAAAGTACTACCATTCTCCCTTAAATACAAACTTTTTAAAAAACCTACAGATATTGATGCTCAGGTCAAATATGGATCTATAAATATTCTTTTAATCCTCACACTGACTCAGGATCACAGCTTGGGGTCAATCCAGTGAATGAGAAAATTTCATCATATTCTGGCTTATCTCAGTGTACGGATTTATCTCACCCTAGAAGTTATCCCACCAAAAAAGCAGAGCCTAGTGATTCACAAGTCCATGACTTCCAAGATATGACCTGAATATGTGACTGGCAATTCACTTTGGGGTGGCAAATGGAAAGTTCTGGTTCTGGTTTAAGAGATCTTCATACTGAGGATATCACCTAAATAACTTAAAAAAATTCTTGTTTCCAAATTAAACACAATTAAAAATATATTGAATGTGGCATTAAAAAACTGTATATTACTACATGAATATTACTACAAAAATCTTTAGGCATTTTTTAATGGCTACATTTTCATATGTGCAACTCAATAGTTGTAAAATTTAGTAGCAGTTGAAGCTAGTATATACGCAGAAAATCATATGGATGCTCTCAGAGTTTCAGGACATTGACTATCAGAAGTTGTTTGCCATTCAACAGTTGTATGACTCAACTTTGAAGATGTATTTTTAAGAAACAATACATTCAGTTACCTGACTGGCCTCACCCTTCGTAGTGTCTAAAGGTTTTCATTTGTCTCAAGTAAACATTTTACAATAGAAATTATTCCATATATTTATAATGTCACAAGAATATAAAAATAGCCATCTATTAAATGTGCACAGGTTAAAAACCATTTTTTCCTGCAAAGATGACTTTTCCATACTTCCTCCACTATGGCTGGATGTAAGGTACATTACGAGTCACAGGGCAGTGAGGGAAAGGCCCTCCCTCATAAGCCAGCAGGGAAGTGCTAGAGTCTCAGCACATCCCCAATAACATTTCCGTTGACCTTTTCCACATGTAAACGAGGCTCCAACTCAAATGACACTGTAATTTCTCAAGCAACAGCAGCAACTCTCCTCAGTCCTTACTTTGCAACAGTTCACAGTCTCTCGTCCAAAGAAGTGAGGCAAATTAGAAACACCTTCCTAAGAAATTCAGCCTTTCTTTGCCATCCTTTTATTTTCTCCACCACAAGGTCAGCTATGTTTGTAACTTTTCCTCAGGACACCTAATTTTCAGATTTTCAAAGCAGTTGGAACTCTGAACAATGGAAGGGTTTTTCACTTGATCCATAAAACTAGTGGAGAGTTACGCCAGTGTGGTACTAACGTAACCAGCTCTCAGACATTAACTGCAATCCTTGCCAACACACACATACTACCAAAAAAGATATAGCTAAATATCAGCTTTGTGTAGCACCTTCTCTCAAAATGATGCTATTTCCATAGACATATATACCTTGATAATTAATTCTGGCATCTCAAATTTTAAAATCTAGCATTTGGTACTTGTTGTAGAATGATTACATATGATTTTAAAATTAATGCATGATTGAACATTAAATACATTCTTTTAAACCAATTTTGAATTCTACACATGTTCTTTTAAAATGTCAGTGCCATCATCATAGCCAAGACACTGAAAAACAACCATTCGCTGCAGTAATTACTCCCTGTGCCATGCTGTGGAATTAATACTTCCAGCAACCAAATGATGAGTTACTTCTGAGATAATATTTTTATTTACGCTTCTTCTGTTACCTATATTTAATAAGGAAGTGTAAAGTGAATTGCCCAGTCCTTCATTTCTTCAGCTTCTTAAAGATGAAAAACAATCTTATTTTGTGCACCCTGTATGGAATTCATACTATTGGAAATCACACTCCTACAAAACCTGACATTGATTCAGTCAACTAGAAAATTAAATATTCACTTTTTAAATGAAAACAAGGAAAAACCTCTCATCTAAAACCTCTATACTCCTAAAACAATTAATCTTATTTCATAAAAAAATACATTTTCTATTGCCAGGACTGTCTCATCTTATTGAAATCTGAAATTTTAAGAAAACTTTGCTTCTTTAATCCATCATATTTCCGTAAGGTAAATGAGCAACAGACTTCCCTTCGAAGTCAGCTTTGCATTTTTACCAGATGCTCTGGAAGAAAATGAAATCACAACAGTATAAGAGGTATGGAATATCTTTTCTTGGAACTTTAAAGCAAATATATTCACATGTAATACAATAATAGCATTAAATTTTATTACAGGTTTGTATTCAAAACTTCTCAGCAACATAAGTCCTTTTTAAATTATCTAAAAGCATAAACTAATATTTAGTTCTCTTAAACACCTAGTAAAAATATAAGCATTTAAACATAGATACCTGCTCTGAAAACAACAACTTTCACTTTTTAAGATTTAAGAATCTTTAGGGGAAAAAATACAAGAACACAGAGGACATTTTGAATCCAAAAATTTTACCCATTTGCCTGCTAACTCCAATTCTAGTCACAGTAGCAGACTTGCAACTTACAGTAGCAGTGAAGTTGTAACTCTTCTCCTATATGGTACACCTGGAGACTTCCTGAAGCAACTCAGTTCTTAAATTTATTATATATGATAATATTCCTATTTTGAAAAGGGTTCTCTTCACTGATCTCTCACCTTCAATTTTTAAATATTCTTTCTTCTTATAGGGCATTACAGAAGTGTTTTGCTTTATTTTGATGGTCATGCATTTGGGTTACAACATTGCAAGTAGGAGTACCAATCTGAAGAAAGACAGGTTTTTGAAAGAAACACGAGTCTTTCCTTACATTATATATACACTCATACAGCCATGACACCATTTTTTCTTTTAAGTTCCTAATCCTGATATAATTTCATGAGTCTTCTCCTAATATACAGTAAGTCACCCTGTTCAATCCTCAACGATTTAGTAATATTATACCTCACATACACACAAAATCAAACATGGCCAGGTCAGCTGTAGTACTATCAACACAATCTGCTTTGAAAACATAGCCCTCACATTACTATTGTTATGAAATTTTACTATCCATGTCACACCACTAGATTTATTTGGCACTTGCAGTTGTGACTTGTTCTTCCGGAGGAATTCCTCTATAATTGAGCATTAGTTATTGTACCATTAAAATACAGTGTTTCCGTAAATTTTAAACAGATAACAGCACTTTCTAGCAAGTGTTTTTTTAGATACAAGTTTATTACCTAGTTACAGGGAGGAAAAAAAAAAGTTGGCTAAAAAAGTTTTTCCTTTTCTAGTTAAAATAAAATAAATGAGGTTAACAGAAAACATCCTGCCATTGCTCCCAACGGAATATTCCCCAACTACAAAATGAGTGAGGGCCATTTCTGTAAATGTAAATATTTTAAAACCTAATGTAATAATAAACAGCTATATAACATACATTTTCTAATGTGATCTTTTGTATATTTATACTATAAGCATTGATACTTTATAAGTATTTTTTATCTATTTCTTTCATTTGTGGGTTTGGGTTCAACCTTATTAACAATGGCAATGGTCCAATGACCTGGTAGAAATATGCAGTGGGCACAGATTGCTTCAGCTCCAGGGCCTACTCATATTTCAGATGAGGAGTGGGCCTGTGCAGTTGAACTATTATTTTTCCACAAAAGTGCCAAGAGACTGGGATGAATAGGCTCCTTTCATTACGCTCCGAAGGAAGAAGACTAAAAGGTTCATGGCGAATTGTGTCCTTGCATAAATGTCAGGACAAAGTAAGGCTCCCTGTAAAAACATTTTCTTTACAGTCTTGGCAAGTATTTCCCTAAGAAATTCTGAAGAACTAAGCTCATGATGTCAGACATCCTTTAGTGAAGGATTAACATTCTGTATCTCTCTCCTGATCTGTTTACCACTGTGAGAACCTAAAAAGGCAGAAGTAACCTTTTGGTTACTTTAACCTTTACTTAAAGCAAGGTACAGAATTGTCACAACTCAGACCCTGAGTTCAGGATGCTGATGGATCAGAAAGACTGGCCCCTAGGCATGTAATGTAAATAATGCAGCTTACTGACATCTTATTTCCATCCAAATATACATGCCGAAAGCAAAACAAATCCCTCAAGATCATTAAGAGGGCAGAGGATTTACTGGGATTTTACCCTGTAGACTAACTTAGTCAATTTGGTAAAATTAGGTGTAGAATTAACAATTTTAATTTGCATAGCACATAATATTCTTGTTTATTTGAATATTTATGTGTATATGAACTATCAGATTACAGTATTAGAAGTATTTTATACTAAACTGTAATCAGTATTGCATCATGCCCTCTTCTATAAAATAACATTTAATGGGCATCATGTGGTAAATGTAGTGCATCACCCTGGTGGATTATACAGAATTAATGGAGTTACTCTCAGTTGTGAATAGAACAGTATTTTAGAAGAAAAATATTAATTTTTACTTTAAAATAAATATCAGTCTCAAAATAGCTTACAACTGTAAACTTTTTCAAAGTTTAACATAGTAGTCAATTATTTACATTTCAAATCCTTAGAAGTATTGCAAACAAAATTTTATAAATAATAAGTAAACAAAATACTCAAAGGTGAATTGCCCCAAGAATAATATCAGGCTTACAATTAAAGTTGCTGTGTTTCAAGTATTGGAAACAATACCATACAGCAGGACTACACTCTGGCTCACTTGACCGTGCTAATATTCGGCACTCAAAGCCGCTGCCAATACAGCATTCACCTGACTCACACTTAGGGCCTGCAACACTTTGGTTTCAATTAGCATTGCAAAGCTCTCTTTGGAACAAATCACACATACAGTGAATTTCTTCCTGAAATAGGTATGATTCCCTGCATTTGTATTTTAGTTGTCATTACTCAGTAGCTAACCCTGTTTTCTATTTCTTCTGGCAGAGTTTACTTCTGACTTTACCTCTGTTGCACTACTTCTGAACCACATGGCAAACACTTTCAGCAATGATACAGGTTATAGAAACAATTTCTACCAAAGTTAGCAGGGGTCCAGTAACCCTTTGAAAGTTGGAGGTAACTGTGCATTTCACTACTGAACCAGTGCCTGCCACACCGAACTTTCCTGTGTCAGTGCCTGACATAACATAGACACAACATGCACTTTTGGGGTTTTTTTTTCTAAAATAAAACAGTTTTACTCAGTCATTTTCAATTTGACTTCACTTTAGGTATACTGCAATCAAATTAGTCCTGACAAACTAGTAGAAATTTGGCTGATGTTTGGATGTGACACCATTAAGGAAATCTGTGTTGCAAGAAGGAAATTTAACAGCTGCTTCTGGAGGAAGCATCTTTATCATTGAGTCAGAGAGGAACTAACTGCTTAGCATAATTTTAAAGGCAGCTCCTCTGTCACTGGCATCATCACTCAGTTGATGTGTAAAAACCATTTATAAATATTAGCAATCATCTGGCCTTTTTCAAAAGAACAGGAAAGTTAATCCTGTTTCCTGACTGAGTTTTGCATTGCATAATTACATTCTGACTACCTAAGTTCCCCTGCAATTTCAGTTAATTACAGTATTATTCTTACTTCCTGTCCTAAAGTTATTTGTGTAGTAACCATATCCTACTGGAGTGGAAGATGAAGTAAGCTCTGTGAGTTATTTTGATTAATATGTAAAATGTTGTGCTATCACTTCACACAAAACCCCACTACATACTGGGTATTATTCCCAACTAAAAAAAAGTGTGAAACTTTTCAGCAATTACATTAATGCTCAGTAGCCCATCTCTCAAGGGATGCTTGTGTTACTTGACTAATAGATATAAATCTGTATGTAACTAAAAAAAATTAATTCACCCTTTTATTGAACATAAGGAAACGAAAAATCTCAGATGTCTCCAAAGGGGTAAAAAGTATACAATAATAATATACATAGTATACATAAAAGTATAGTCGTTTAGTACTTACCATTGTCTTTTCCTTTATAACAGTGTAGAGGGATATTTTACTCAAATCATCCACTAAAAGCTACTAATGCTAGTTCTGAACACTGGAAAATCATTATATTTTCTTGAGAATCATAAACTTTAGAAGCATAACAATTTGGGAAGCTACTGGAGTATTTTCAGCAGACCAAACAGGGCTGCCCAAGTTAATGCCAGAAGCGTATCTTAGCTGTATAAAAGATAATACAGGGTTTCTTACTGTTTAATATAAAAAAGAGGACTTTCCTTCATTTTTGGTGCAAACTCTAATTTTATAATTAACAGCAAGCTTTCTAACAGCTTCTACAAGATAGGGCTTTGTCCCTTTACTTTGCCATACAGTAGCCATAAATCAATCCATCATATATTTCCTCGCTCCTCCTAAACTCACCCTGACTCTGCATACATTCCTCTGTACTGCCGCAATGCCTGCTTATTTCTATCATATCCTTATGTTCCATCCAGCAATGCTTCCATATCCCACTTACACAGACAGATCCATAGCATTTTCCTTTCTGAACATACCCCACTTTGCCTGCCCCAGACTTCTCCTTCTAATTGTTGTGATATCTAAAATTCCTTCATGGTTCAACTGTTGTAGTCTAGAGCCTTTCCTCTACTACAAAAAATATTTCATTCCAAGAAGCAGAAAAAAACCCCAATGAAAGTGTATCCTATAGGCATAAAAATCAAAGCCAAGGAAAAATATTCTCAGAATTATTTCAAAGCCAACACCACAAAAAAAAGTTGAGATAGGGGATGATATTGCAAGACCTGGCAACACATAAAGATAAACCATCATGACAAGCTTGAGAAACTACTAGTTTGACTAGCAAATCTGAACGACAGACTGTCAATCTGTTCTGTTCCCCCACCTGCAAAAGGAAACCACAGCTGCAAGTGGGTGGCAGAATCCAGAGCCCCTACCTCCCCCGGGAATTGTGTTGCCACCATAGCTGCAGCGATGGGCCGAGGTAGCTTCCAAGTGCCACCTGGTTACTCAACCTTTAGCTGAAGGGGTTTTTCCCAGACGCTAGCAATTTGGTGTCTCTTTATGGGCAGCAGCAGCTATCCTAGGAGCAGGGCTGAACTCCCAGAAACAGAATTATACCACTTCTATAGTCACCTCTTCTTCATGGTCACTCTCCATCTCTCTTTCCTGTTCTCTCTTCTAAACGTCTCCCCTTCCCTCTTTGTATGCAAAGACTCAGTAAGAATTGCATCTGGAGATACTTCCACACTCTCTTTGCACCTTTTAACAGCTTTCCTCATCCTGAGCAGATAACACTTTCCAGCAATGTTTTTAGCATTACACAGAAATTGAGACAAGTTATTTCTACATCCTTGCAACAGCCAATCTTCAGGTCAGGCTCCACAGTCTATTTGTTCTCATAAATGACTGAGAAGAAATTATTAAGTCACTGAAGAAATTTGGTGTTGGAAACCCTGTGTCTTTGAAACAAGTATTTCTGACAGCTCTTTTTTTTTTTTTTCTAAGCATGAAAAGGCTGGGCTCCTGCAACTACACAGCTATTATATTTCCTAATGTTTATATACTGGCAGAATGGGAACACAAAAATAATTCTACATAAGCGCATAAACAGAAACCCTTTCAGGCACTTGCATTTAAAATTATAGGCAATGCCAGTTAAGGGAATTTGCAGTGCTAGAACACTGCCTATCCACAAGAAGAATAACCCTGTCTAAAAGTTGGGCTGGTTACTTGGTTTTTTGGTTTGGTTTTTTTTTTTTTTTTAAAAAGAAAGTTTCACTCTTGACATGCTTGTTTTGGAGCTCCTAAGGAGTGGGGAGTTCACATAAAGGAGTTCATCACCTCCCATGCACTGAAGCAGTCTCCAGCCCTCAGGAGATATTTAGCCCAAGGAAGTGGAGAAATATCTGGCCAGCAAATTTTAAGTGCTGGAAGGGGCCTCCTCTGCCTCACTGCTAGTATGGTGGCAAGACCCTCTTATCCCTCATCAGCAGAGGAAAATCCCTTCCACATTAACTACAATTATAGGCAAAAACTGGCTGCCAATTTTTGAAAATCTGTCACTTTGGTTTTAAGGGAGCTGGTTTCCTTTTCAATTTTAAATATACCTCACCCATATGGGAATAATACACAATCAAATCCAATATTTTTCCTACTGCCTAGCAGCTAAGTTATTTACTTGACTTTAACAAGACTTTTCTTTCCTCTTCCCAAGTTTGAGAGCAAGCACAAGCTGAGATGAGCCTTGCTGCTGTATGAGCAGGCAGCCGCTTCCAACTATTTATTTGAAAAGAAGCAGATCTGTATGTTAGGTGGGACGGGAGAGACTTAGTGTAGGCAGGGGAAAGAGGGGAAAAAGTCAAGCTTTAAATTTTTTGTCATCATAAATAACACGTTTGAAGCATGGGAATAGAAAATAGGAAATTTCAGCAACTTGACACACCTCTATCCTACTGCTGGAAAATTAAGACAGTTCCATAAGCTGCATCTCCCCTGAACTAAAAATAATGCACAAAGAGTGCTAAGCTAGCCATGCAGACATAATGGCTATTAAGAAAATCCCACTTGCATGCTGTGCAAATCTGCATGTTCAACCTACATCCGTTCTTAAGACACTACACTGAAGGCAAAACAAAGTTTTACTTTGAACCCTGTTTCCCCCCCCAAAATATAGAAATAAAAATACAGCATGTTTACTATTTACAACTTCCTTCTCAGAAGACACAGGTAGAGAATTCATGCTTTCCAAAATGTAACCTTACACATCTGGCCAGCAAACATCTGGATATTTATCTTCACTCATCATTTCCTTCAGTAAGTCCAAAAACTGTCAGTTATTTCAGCTGAGATTCAGCCCAAGGGAGTACAAAAAAAAGTTACATCCTTCTTTTGTTCAGGTTTTATAAACTGCTTTTTACCTTTTTCCCTGGGATATCAGTAAGTATAAAAATAAGCAGCCTGGATTCCTTTGACTGTGGTTTTTATTCTGTGACTATGTACTTCTGTAGCCACAGGGAGGATATATATATATACAATTGAAATAATAATGGTCATATCTGCTGTGCATGCAAAACGTCCTACACCTTTAAACTGGCTTTTATATATATACATAATATATATATATATCACATACTTCCAGAAGAAACCACTCAAATCACAAGCAAGAATATTGACTGATTTGTGAATAAACTATGTAGCAAAACTTATGCCAATTAAACTTCAGATAGATAAAAACCAGAAAATGTATGATTCAGGAAAAAAAACCCTTCACTTGCAGAATTATTGTAATGGAAGCACTGCCTTTGGACTGAAGGTACCGGCCTGAAGAACTCACCCCTGAGTTTTTCCCTTGCTCTGGCACTGTGCTAGGAAAAGTCTTATCATCTGCTTGTGCTATCTTTCCCCTGTTTTACAGAAGGAAACAGTGAAACTCATCTCCATTGCAAAACACTTTGCAGTTTATCTATGAAAAAAGAGCATCCTAAGAGACTCAATTGTTTTCACCAAAGATAGATATTGAGCAAAGGAACATGTGAATAATTTCTGAATCTGAGTTTGTTTATCCTTACTGTTCACTAATTTAAAGATACTGCAGTATTTGAAGTTTCCATATCTCTGTCCTGATATCCAATCTGAAATTGCTTAGCAAAAATTTTCAGACAAGAAATGAAAAATTCAGACTATGTAAAGAGTTTTTTTGAAGTTTTTTTGTTTAGCTGAGGTTGCAGGCACTTCTTTCTAATGATTTCCCTGAACCAGCTTCATGCTTTCCAACTTAACTCTGCTTGAAGTGCACTTACAAGAGGGGTAAACTTAATAATCATACCCATATTTAAAGACAAAAAAGCAAAAATTAATATTATGACTTCTTAAAATTATATCATTTAGTATGAATTTATTTTACATGTGTACTGTGAGCACTTTGCACCCTGTCATTTGTCCCACAGGAATGCTGCAAAGTGTTCATGACTCAGATTCATTTTAAACATATGGTCCAAGGGAATCTGCTAATGATATAACAAGCTTACATACTTAATTCTACATTTCTCTGTAACATTTTTAGACTTATTTTTCAACTTTAAATCAATCAAAAATATATAAGTTTAAGTAGCAAAACAATACTTATAATAAAAAAAAAACATGTTAGCATGAGTGGGTAAGAGACATCAGAAGAAGAGCAAAGCTGGAAATAGCAGGAAAGACTTTAGTGCTGGCTTTGACAGGTTTGCTCACTCCTGCCTCACATCAATTCTAGTCAACACACAACTCAAGAAGAGTTTCTATTTTTTTATTATTCCTTGGTTTGGTTTTTTTTTTTTTTTTAAATATCTTAATCTCCAGTAAGAAGTACGTTAAATTAAAAGACAGTTTGGTGTGAAAAACTCCTTTTATTTTTATTTCTGTAGCACAGTATATGTTACCACATTTTAGAAAAAACAACATTATATTTTTATAACTACAAAATCTTAGGATCTCAGCATCCATATGTGTCAATAGTGACTAAAATTTAAAAGTAAATAAAAGAAAGCATAAAAGCATATAAAATATATGATGCACATATAAAGCGTATACTTTCCTTACACCACTATGCTGTAAAGTCAATAAAATCCTACCTTTTTGTCTCAGTTTAACAAGCCAGTTTCCAGGTGATGGAAGCCATGAACATGACATCATTGATGCCCAAAATGATTCCTTGTGAAAACAGGTCACATGCCATAGTGTTATTACAGGCTGAGAGTCTGCACTTTCCTTTCCATACTTAGCAATAGCTTTGCCCCTCCTGAACTTACAAAAATAAAATGGCAAGCTATGTTTAGAATGACAGTGATATTTATAATCTATGTTCATTAAACCGAAAAGAATTCTTCTGATTTTATTGAAGTTAAAAGTAGAACAGGGAAATCTCACCCATGTTTTACAAGGTCACATGTCCAGGCTGCACTGCACTCTCTGAAGCAATAGTCACTCCATTTTACTGCCAGTAGGTGTAATGTCCTCATCAGAAAGGCTGAGAATGGCCCCAGTATTTTCAGAAGGAAAGTTTTTAAGGGTTTCTGGAAAATTATCAACTAGATAGAATCAAGAATCCTCCTCCCAGATTCTACAAAATCTTGCACTTCCTCATGCATACATACCAATACAATTTGATTAGTCACAATTTCTGTTTCCCAGCAGCAAAAAGAAATTTTCTGTTCCCATGCAGTCCTCAAAATACATAGCCCAGAGGCTATCATCTAGTGTTGAAATGCAAGATCTTTACAAAATCCAACTATGAAGATCATAAAACAGCTGAGTGACTCCTATTTAGGATACCCGTCTTTCACGCAGCTTTATACTGAGAACACTGTAGTTATCTTCTTGCAACAGGATGTTTACATTCTATTTAGTATGCCTTCATTTAGAATAAAAAAGTAATTTCCCTTTTAAAATAGTTAGCACTGATGAATTTACTCAGGTTTGACATTTACTAATTTTTGAGAAAAATTAATTGAGAAATAGGGTAGGTTACAAAACAAAAGAAAAATTATACCAAAAAAGGATTTACTGATAATTTTAGCTACTTAAAAGGGAAAAAAATCTGGTTAGTAATATTTATTAAGTTACATCTTCCACCAGCACACTATCAATTTAGATAGAGTGTGATGTGGAAAAGATTGCCCTTCCTACACTCAAAAAAGCAGTTTTGGCAGTTTAAATACTTTATTAAGGCAATAAAGATGCATTGAAGGAAACATACATGCAATGAACATTTATTTCCCAGATACAATAATGTTTTGTCTGCTCCAGACACACTTTAAATGCTAATTGGCAATCTTGAAATGTAAAACAAAGTATTTTAAATGGTAATGGCCTCACTAGAGTTTTAGCAAGCAAAGAAAACTATTACAGATATTGAGCTTCTGGAAATCTGAGTAATATCCTGAAAGGAACAGCTTGCCTTTTGGGGCTTGGGATGGAATGCACTTTTATTCTGCATTAAAAAGGCACTCTAAATTTCTCATTGTCCTTGGTCCTAACACTGCAGAAACGGGATATTTTAGCAACGTCCTGCTGAGGAACAGAAGTGTGATTCCAAGCCTTTCAGAGTGGCACATCTGCCCAGGAGGAGAGCTGGGTCTGTGTACCCACCCCATATGCCTCAGCCACACAACCACATACATGCCACAGGAACCACCTTACCTCTCCCTGCAGGTAGACTGTCAACAGGCTCCAAAGGTAAATTCTAGACAGTTTGAAAAGAAATTTCAATAATGACCACGGAATTTTTACTAGCATAGGAGGAGACAGACAGTTCTTTTTGTAACAGAGAAAGCACAAGCATATCACTGTTTTAACAATGCCTTTAATTCCTCTAGACCTCTGCTTCTACTTTAAAACTTTGTGATAAAAAACACTTACCACTGGTGCTGTTTGATGAATTTTATGGAGTGTGCTTTTAGTCAAAATCTAATTCCTTACAATCACAGTTTCACATCACAGATGAAAAACAGTTGTTGCATTTGGTACCTTTTACTGCTGATCTGCTGATTTCAGCAGATTGGTAAAACATGAAAGTGACATGAAAAGGAGCCTTGCCCCTCTTCAAATATCTCACCAGCCCAAGACAAAGTCCTCTAGGAAGACAGTGTGCAGAGCTGCTGTATCACTAACTGAGGTAGCATCTCCAAAATCACCACAGTTGGTTTTGGTTTAAAATGAGCCTAGATTAAGTGAGTTTTTTGCAAATTCTTCAGGAAATAGATACTAGCCTTTAGCTGAAGTAAGCAACATGACTTCAAATTAAGTCAAGGGAAACAGACATATATATTCTCAGGTGGGTTTTCACTTAGTCATGAAATACAAGTTTCTAGCATAAGATACATATTCAAAGTTTAAGACCAAAAAAAAGTAAGAGAAGATAGACATAGCTGGACTTCTTTCCTTGAATGAGCAGTTGAACTACCACACACAGTTCTCTCTGTTCAACTTCTGAAGTTACCTGATTAAAGGTGGTTCTATAACATTTAGGAGGCCAAACAGTGCAAGAGAACTATTTCAAACCTTTTTTCAGGTAAATCTTCAATAAGATCTTCAAACTATTGCAGAACAACTAGTTTCTCCTCTTCCACACTCACTAACTGAAAAAAGCCTCACTTTAAAACTTAGATAATTCACATTTTACTTTATGTTCTGTAACACCTTGAAAAATACAAGTGTTATGCACCATTTCAGTGGTTTTCAGCAGCATGCTTGAAAATGTATGTCAAATGAACTGTTTCCCTGCAGTGAGTTGGACGCTTTCGTACTCACCTCTCCACTCAGATGAAACAGGGATTATATTTTTCTGTGTTTAAAATTCAAACACAGCCTAGAGGGCAGCACTATCCAAGGATACAAATGTGTGAAGACAGATGACTCCTGAAATGGCCAACCCATGCTAATTTATAAGAAACTTTCTTCTCCCACTTCATCACATTGTCTAATGTTTTACTGAAAGAGCACGTTGCAAACTTGTTTTGTGCAAGCAGATCCAGAACTTTTTCCCTCACCTGTGCACTCAGGAAAAACCCAGGCATTGCACGTAGGAAAAAAGTTGAACCTCTACACTCTGGTCACCCATATGTACTTCTAACTAATGAATATCTAAACAGAGAGCCTCTAGAATGCCAATGTATTATGTAAATCCTCAAAGCAGGAAAATAAGTAATACTTAAAAGGAGTATTAACCTTGTGCTGGCCACTTTCCCAACCATAAAATGACAAACAAGGAAAATGGAGGAATAGTTTCTTTTCCATTTTGTACTGCAGAGCTTGCCAGGTCTTTTCGTGGTGGGACCTTGAGAGAAGATAAATACTGAGAGGAGATGGAATTACCACCTGAATTTTGGCATAAAAATTGTGCCATGATATTGTCAGCTCACGCTTTCATTAACACAGATTTCATAATATTTAAAAGACACATTGTCTCTGGAATCAGAAAAATAAAAAATAAAAAAGATTGCTTTTGTACTCATATCAAGGTCTAATTCGTAACAGTCAGAGACCCGTCTCTCCCAGTAATCTGTGGAAAGAAAAGCAATTACCAGATATTCACAGAAAATCTACAAGAATCATGGCAAGCGTAGTGTTGAACTCAGACCATGGAGTTGAACTCCTCACCTACAGCAATAAGCTGTCCTACCCTTCACTACATTGTATTCGCACTCCAGACCACATCCTACAGCAGCTGTAAAGAGCCAAAAATCCACAGCCAATCACTCTGTCTGACATCCAACCTATTGGCAGAATTGTTACTACCATCATTCTTAATTATCTCTGACATTTAAAATACTTAGAAAATTCATTCACCCGTAAATGTCTTTTGGATATGCAGAAATTAAAATTAAGTAAAAACTCTCTAGTGGATTCCCTCTTATTTCCATCTTCTGAACTCTTCAGGTTACAGAGAATTTTCAGAAAGTCAATTATTATCTCATCATGTCTAAAGTAAAATAGGAAGAGGCTCTAGCTATCTGCATATGCCACAATAAAATTAACAGACTAAATGAGTCAACCTCACCTCATATCAGGACATTATTCTTGCCAGTATACAAGAAATCAATCTTTCAAACAACAGGAACTTGTTATGAACAATAACAACCTGAAAACAATATAAGCAGGCTCCTGTAATTTTATGGGACCCTAGACATTCTGTATCAGGAAGCCTCATTGCAGCTGATGTAGTTTTCAGGTGAACTTTCTCAACAAAATATACATTTAAATATTAAAAGGAATGGCAACATCTTGATTTGCTAAGATTGACTTTCATCTTCTACAAATTCAGTGTCTACTCAAAAAATTAAAAGACACGTAGTAAAGGAGCACTTCTTACTGCAAAAACGTAAGAGAATGGTAGAAGACAAGTTACAGAAAAAAAATATAGAAATAATAAATTATGTAGTTTATTTACAGTCAACTTGAATGGCAATGAATGAGTCATAATCACCTGAACTATGTACTTATTTTCAATTCATGCTGTGCTGTCTGCAGGTATTAGACTAGAATCAATCAGAAGATGGAACAGAAAATATGACAACCAGCTATTGCTTTTGCTATTTTTCTGATGCTAGTAAAGACAGCATTTTAATATCCTGCTCTCACAAGCCTGTTCAAAAAATAAAAATAAAAAAAAAACAGAACAGTAAAAAAATGTTTTCTGTACAACTCACAAGAAGAGGATATTTTTCTCTTAATCATTGTGTATCAATTCCCTTTGCAATCAACACAAGCTGTGACAAGAAAAAGAGCAGAGCCTCATTCAGTCACTTGACAGTTCCCAACATTTTCTATCTTTCACTGGGGTGAAATTAAATTTGTTTCATTTTGGATAATCAATAACGGTACTGAACTTCTAGTCAGGTAAACAATGACATTTACCCACATGGAAAAATAAGCCTAAAAATACTGTCACCACCCAACCCTCTCCCTCCTCGCCATGCAAAAGAGCATCACAATTTGCTGTATTTCTAGAGGAATACAGATTTTCCTGAAAAGTAAAGCTTATAAGAAAGTCAGACATCATCTTATTATAACAAATTTCCCATCAATCCAAAACCCTTTAAATACAGAATTATTTCAATATACTATCAATTATTATTATTATAAAATCTATGTAACAAGTCCATGCTAATATACTGAATTCAGACAAGCACATTATAAAAGCAGATGAAAGGAGCACTTCAAAGGCAGGAATGGGTCAAGATAAATAAAGATAGTACAATCATATGATTTCAATACACCCTCCAAAAATTATCAGCGAATATAGATGGTGAAGAGACTTTGAGCCATGCTGTGTTTTCCTCTAACGAGGTTAAACTCATCTCCCCATGCAACAACAAACACAGTATTGCACTGGTGTCCAGCAACACATTAGGATTATTATTACACAATAAATATATAATTATCAGAAAGAACAGGATTGGGCTTTACTGTTACAGATTCCAGTCATTTTAATGGCATCAATCTTGAGATCCTATCTGCGCCAATTTATCCACTCTGGCTCCTTACGAAACAATAAGTTACCTGCCTGTGCACTACTGACTCCAAAAATTGTCTGCTCTCTCTCAGATCTCCACTTAATCCCATAGATTCTCAGCTAGCATGTCTGGCTTATGTCCTTCTCCATGGCTAAGCTGACCCCTATGACTACTGAGCTGAATTGTTAAGAAAGAAATGAAACACAAATTTGTTTTCTAACATGGTTTATTTCAGTGATCTTATGCACACGGACTCCACGCATGATATGTTTTTCAGGACCGAGTGGGTTGTGAACCACTGCATGGTGTAGGAAAGAGCAAAGAAACTTCTGAAGTCAGTTCTGCTGCTGAAGGAACTGTAACAAAAGATCCACACTGGGAGAAGAGGCAGAAGCAATGTAAGTCATGGCTAAGAGAAACACCCTTTTAAAAAAGTTCTTTAAAACAGGAGATAAAAAGTTCACAAAACTGACAATGATTTGAAGTCTTAGAAAGAAAAATTTCCCAACATCCTCAGCTGAGACATTTTGCCAGAGTCTGAGGCACGGTCATTTGAAGGACAATGCTGAAGTTAGTTTTCAGGGCTTCTTTCTTTGTCCACTGACCCTTCAGAAGCTGGCCTTGGCCAAAAAGTCAGTCTTGTGGAGTGGGAGAATCTGAGAAGCTTGGAGTCTATTGCTCTACTATACACCTGGTGTAGCAGGCTCATTTCTCATCCACTATAAATAAATTCAGAATTATTAAGAGACACACCATTAACTCAAAATTTTATGCAGCAGCTGGGGAATCTGCTGAGGATATACTCATCAGCTGAGGTCTGTTTTATGACCTCAGATGTAACTCAAACCATCAGCTCATATTGGCTCGGCCTTTTGCTGACAGGGACCATGTCACGTATCCCGCAGGGCGGCTGGAAGCCACCAGCGGACAATGGGGCGAGCGGCTGACACCGGCCACCAGGGCCCAGGCAGAACAATGCAGCTGCTGCGGAGTTTGGCCCTGCTGAAGGAAACTCGCTTCTCCCAGGTTGTCTGAGGGGAGGGACACTGAAGCAATGGAAATTCCCCCGCAGTAAAGGAGAACAAAAGAAGAGGTGTTGGAAGCTGCTGTTAAAAAGAGACAGTTTCTTCCAGGGCCTGAAAGAGGAGAGGAGATTCCTCCAGCTGACAGAAACACACTCTCTCTGTTCTGCAGGATGCAATCTCCTGGGAAGTGTGGATTAAAAACTACTCCCTTATAGAGCATCAGAGCCTTACAACTCCCCACTATTCCCCACTGGAGCACAGGGTTGAGCACACAGCTGCTGCTGAGGGACCCACTCAGGCCGGGGGTGCCCCTGGGTCCGGCAGAGCCCCCCACACCAGAGCTGGCCACCAGACACCCGCAGCCGGGACCTGGGCTCTGCATCCGCATCCGTGTTTTTGCATGGATCTGGAATTCTCTAGATTTCCCCCCGGGTTTAAAAGGTGTGGCTGCTGAAGAAATCAGTTTATAGAGCCTCCAAATTCCTTACTGCCGTTGTCATTTGTCTGCAACAGGAGTATCCGTGAGGCTGGGGCGCGGGGAGGGCGTGCTGGGGCTCAGCACTGCTCTGGGACCACCAATCCCCCTTACTAGCAGGGCTAACTCTCCAAGGTCTCTGCACCTGGAGAGGAAACTTGAGGAGTAATCCGTATATGGCAGATTCAAATACCTGGTAAAAATCCTTCAAACCCACACATATCCTTCCCCCCCCCAAAAATATTTAAAATAAAACCTGTGATTTTACAGCATACTTTTCTTAGCAGTACAGCTATAACGGGTGTTTTTACTGAAACAAAGAGAAAAGTTACATTGATTTATAAATTCATTAAAATGCCACAAGAAAGAGCAGTGGCTAAGTACACCCTTTGACTGCCATGGCTTTTGGATCAGACCCAGAAGAATGCTGGAATAAGTGGTGAAGCATTTTATTTTCTAACCTTTCAGTGGCTACTGCAAACAATGGAAAATACAAGTACATACTTAGAATAACTCTATCCTTTGCAAAATGAGATCACACCTAAAAATACTTCCTTTTGTTGCTGTATAACTTCAGTTTAGGATAATAGCTATTACATGCATATAGTGAAGAGGAAAAAATATCTCCTCAAATGCTGGGTAAAAATTTTATATTGCAAACTAGGGTTTCTGCTACAGAAGAAACTTAAAAATCTTTAGTGATTCAAGACAATTTTATTAAATAGAAGAATGAAAAATCTAGTTATTCATGGACAACATGAAATAAGGTAGCAAAAAGGCCAGGGGATTGAGTTACCAAATTATTGCTTGCAGTCAGGAAAAGCTACATGATGATGATGATGATAATTCTTTGTATCAAAATTATATCAAGTTCTAAGAAGCAACTGAAAAATATATCTGAATTTTAGTTTTTCAGTTTGAAACAATTAGTGCTATTATTTACATCCCCATGCATCTAGCCCACACAGCTTGAATTTCCTGGGATATACATGTGCTATTAATTTTTAATTTTGCTGTAGGATCCAAGCCTGAATCACCAGGCCCTGAAACTTTCTAGCGCAAAGGTGTGTTTTGTCTGCTTGTAGCAGTGACTTTTCCAGTGCCTTTTCTTCTTAATTTGCAAAGATATTTTTCATAACTTTTTAAACCCATCTACACTTAAATTTCTTCAGCAACTTCCAATCCAGCTGACTTTTGCAGCTGTGTTGCCGTGTTACAGATTTCATCATTGTTTGACCAGAAAAGTATTGGTTAAACTAAAATCTCCAGTTAGAGTGATTTTCTACAATGTTTCATCAGTTCCCCGCTAAGCGGCACAGATCTAACAGCAAACAATATTTCTGTAACCTGAAGAAGAGTAAATTAACATTTATAGAATAGCTCAGCACTGACCTTCTTAAGAGAAGAGCAGCATTTTCTTACAGTTTCTTCAACTCCATTATATACAGAATTGGTGTCTGTTTTAATTCTAAAACACCTATTGAGATTAATTTCAAAGTATTCCATCAAAAACATAGAAAAACAGAGAAGAGTAAAGGTGCTGCAGGAACATAAATATATCCATTGCTTTAGAGATTGCAGAGATGACCCTGTTCCCTTCTCTGCCAGTGGGAATTTTACCACTGTCTCCAGAGAAAGCACAACCAAGCTAGTGATTTTCTAACACTTGAAGGCAATTATTTTTATTTTAAAACACAGGAATAGCCTCCTGCTCTGGTCCAGTTCTCAGCCTGAGGCTGTAGCCCTGCCAGCACTGTTAATGTCATTGTTTGTGGAGCGTATTCCCAGTCTCCGTACACCCACGCAGAGCTCCCAGCTCCCGGCCGTGATGTCCCCCTCGACACATTGTTCCAGCTCCCCCTGCTTCCTCGCCTCCCGCCCCGTTCCCCCACCATTGTTGTCCCCTTACACCCACCCTGCATTGTTCTCACACCCGCCTGCCATCCCCACCTGGGAGGGACCCTTCCTCTCTCCCGCTCCTCGCAGCAGCTCAGGCTCCTTTCTTACCTACTTCCATATATTCCACTGACCTATTGGCAGCAAGGCATTTTCCCTTTCTGAAAGCACATTACATAAAGTATCATTACTACATCCCACAGTTTCTGTGAGCTGTGGGCGCTCGGCTTTGGGAAGCCCAGTCCAAAGTCTCCTAAAGAACAAGATTCTTATTTCATTGCTACAGACTTTAGGTCAGGCCTAGAACTGGGATTGATCGAAAGTGTTATTGCATTTTCAGATAGGTTATAAAAGGCTAGAGCTGATATTTGTGGTCACCAGAGAACAGAAATATGTTAAGAGACAGACATATATGCACAGAAATGACTGACATGATTTACACAGGCTCCATTACTTTGGCCACCTTGCTCTTTACTGCTCTGTATTTTGTACACCCACCAGATTCTTTTGAAATAGTTATCTGTACTTTGCTGTATTTTTCATACAGGCATATAGGAATACTGAACACAAATTTTTATGTACTTACTATTTTTTCCTTACATTTCTATAATGATACGTCATTTTCTCTGTTGAACTGCTTTCAAAATTATACTCCTTCCTTTCAGAAAATCATGTTTACTGTATAAAGTATGATGCATAAACTGTTTTCCATGCTTAAAGTTTATTTTTTCTAACCCCTGGGAAGAAGAGCAGCTATATATGCTTAGAGTAGATTAAGTATAGAAACAAAAATAAATACCTCACTTTATTAATAAATAACTAATTTATTTTGTATTTTCAAACATGAATAATTTGTTAAGTCTTACCATGGCTTATGCGATGAAAGCAGTAGTATGCAAAGTCCACTCCCAAAAGCGTCAGATACCATGTCCATGGCGAGTCCCAGGGCAGTTCAAAGAGTCTGCAGTTATTCCATACGTATATGTAACTAATTAAGTCAATACTTCTGAATAAAACACTGAAATAGAGATCCAGAAATTTTTATCAGTAATTCTGTCGGTTTTTATTTCAGAACCTTTTATATATTTACAATTTACCAACTGGGAGTTTTTTTAGAACACATAAAACCAGTCTCCAAGTTCTTAAACCTCTGTCAAGTAATACTACTACTGACTTCAGTGGACCCTTTGCTTAGTGTCTACAGGTTTCTAAAACCAACTCTCACCCACTCACCACCCATGTTGTGTTATTAAGCATGCTCAAAGGCTGAAGCACTCCTGTGCTCTGCAGGTGTTACGGTGTTGCTGTTTTCCCAAATCTGAAAGAAACCCATACTTGCTAACTAGTAAGTCAGAAGTGATTGACGTGTAGCAGCAATTATGCCAGAACACTAATGTACGACATTAAAATACCTTGACTGCTTCCATTATAAGAAAGAACATGGAAGGGGAAACGACTTCTGGGACCAGTGAAAAGTTTGATCTGTTCAGCATATTACTTCACTTTGAAAGAGGATAAATGCAGCAGGAGGAGACAAAGGCCAGTGCCTTTGAAAAGAAGGGGAAGAGCAATTTGTAGAGAGAAATGGCAGGATTGCCAGAAAAGGACAGAAAAAATAGTGAACTTGCAAAGGCAGGAAAGCCACCTGACAGCAGCTCTTACTGCTGCTGAGTCCCTGGACTATAGGGACAGAGTAGCTATCCCTGACCTAACACAAGGTCAGCGCTGAGACCAGGAGAAAGAAAAAAAAGTAGCTCTGGAATGTTCAGGCCAAACCTAGCGGTAATTCTCGACAGCTGCTCAGATTAATATAAATTTGGGTTGCCACAATCGCACCCTCCCCTCAATATCCTACCATCTCATTTCACCAACTGGGGCCCTGAGCCATCTCCAAACAAATTGCTTTGATTTTGCTGGGTGAGTTTTTGGACGAATCAGGAAGCATTAAACCCAGATATGAATGGCAAGAGGCTGTAGGCATTGGGGTGGCCCAGGTGACAACCGGCTTAGGTAACTGTGAAATGGTGCTGCAGCTGCAGATGAATATATATTTAAACTGGCATTTTTTGTAGAAGAAATTAGTCCACAGCAGGATTTATAGCAGATTCCTCACAACTCCTCCAGCTACTGTCCTTTGTTGTGCGTTGAAAATGTAGTGAAACTGTGGTGAACTGAACTGAGTCAGCCTCTGAAAAGCAGCAAACAGAAAAAAAAGAAGTAGGGGAAAGATACTAATTATAGAAAAGTCACAAATATCCTTTTTATATATCAGTGGATAAAATTCACCTCAGTTTAGGGCCTAAGAGTAAGAAATAAGATAATCACACATGCACAAAAAATGTAGTTCTCAGATGTTATGCTGTTGCTATTTTTGGGGGGAGAGCTGGAAGAATTATCAGGAATGCCTTTGTACAAAGTCATGCAAGATTTAAGAACCTATAAAACATATTCAGAGTTGAAGAAAGACTCTGGGATACAAATTCAGGGAGCTTCCAAAGAACACAGCAGATAGCACACCTGTGGACACTACTTAAATAGAAGTAGTAAACTGCACATACATGTCACAGCCATGCAAAATCTCAGCCGAAGGACAGACCAACATCTCTCTTTCACTTCAGTCTCATCTGGAACTTCACCTTACATTGAAATCAGCTGAAAGATTATCTGTGCATCTCTGTCCACATCTGCTCATTCTTGTCTCAGTACCACTTCTCAGAGGTACTTCTTTCAAACCCCCTCCTTTTTTGCCTTTTTCTTTTTTCAGCTAGATTATTTTTGATATAGTTTACAGCATGGCCACAGAAATACTAGAATTTGCAAAACTAAAAAAGGATTTTAGCTCCCTTTTAAAGACTTTTTTCACACATCTGGAAAACATCCCCAAAAACAGTCTGGCCATGCCCTGTCCTTTTGGGCAGCTGCACTGAAACAGAAGGGAAGCTCAGCAAACATGGTTGTTTCAGCTTGCAAGCCATCCCCCGTGCTATAGCTGAACTTTGCGGTCACCTCTATCTTTTTGCAAAGACATCCATTCAGAGCTTTTATACTCCCAGCATTAGCACCTCTTCCCATAAGAGTTTTGAATAAAGCTAGAAGAAAATACCTTGAGCTTCTGTGGTGCTAGTTTCACAATTAAAGAAGAAAAAAGTCATCTGAAAATCCCAAGTTCCCAGTAAGAGCCTGCAAGCATAATGGTATCACATCCACCATTTTATCCTGAGAGCTGAAGCACTGCAAGTAGTTGTTGCTCAGGAAGAAAAGAACTAATATTTTTTCCACAGCCAGGTGCACATCTTACCTACAACTTCTTCCCAGCTTTACTATAATCGTACCAGTTTTCCTCTCAAATAAAACCAAGACACAACAAACCCCATGAAATTTCATTTCATTTCACCAGCTCAACCATGAAGAATTTCTCTTGACAAGCAAGGACAGGTGTATCTACCACTTCAGAAACAACTTGGCTATGCCCATAAGGTGGACCATACACACCTGGAACATGTTTAATTTTCATAAGAGCTGTGCTCTATAAATATTTTTAAAGAAGATTATATGTGTCTAAGCAGATTTTTGCAATTCACCTCATGAGGAATCTCTAAAGTTCAGTATAAATTCTAAATCCATTTCACAACAGGTCAGAAGGGAGCTGATATTATTCAAACACAAAGAAATGGGCATTTCTTAACATCTTTTCAATGACCAGGAAATTTAAAACACCTCTTGCAACACAGAGTATCAGTTATTATTAGGTACTGTTTTCTTACTTTATTCTTCTGCTTTTATTAACATATAACGCCTTTGCAGTACATCCAAAGATACGTGACCTGGAATATTTCCTCCATTTTTGATCAGCTTTCAGTATTTCACCCCAGAGTCCTTTTTTTTTTCCACAGGCTGAGGCCAAGGTGTAAACCTTGAGCTAACCCTGCAACACATTTTTCATATATGCAATTTGCTGTACATTCTTTCCTTCATGCTTGAATCACAACTCTACAGCACATAACGTTAGCTGATTACTGTAATTAATTTAGAGTAATCCATCATATTACTAGGCAGTGCTGGAGAAAGAAGAGTTGCTTAACTAAGTATTTTTTTAAAATTTACAGTGTGGTAGGAAAGACCAGAGCTTGCATTCAATTACAATTCTGAAAGTTCATTTGGAGTTTGAAAGGTTTATATTCACCCTTTTTTTTCTCCTCAGGTTCCTTTTTCACTTCTTGAAAATATTAAGAGAACTTAAAAAAAACTTTTTCCTCATTTAAATGTGATAACTATAAATGCAACAGAAGTGAATAGGTAAGAATTTTATCATCTAGTCCAATCCTCTGCATAAAGAGTAATAAATCCTAAAACAGACAGACTGTATAGAAAACCTTGCTATACACATTCCATAGATTTATCTTCTTGGATTTTGAACGTTGCTGCTGAAAATTTCCTTACTATGTGCAGAGAGCACTTAGGCAACTGTTATGACCTTGAGAGTTCTTGTCTCCTTGTTTCTAAAGGTCGTACATACTTTAATTAATGGCAATAATATTTGTTTTTAATAAACCATTTCCCCCTTCACCTTCCACTGGGTCAGATTATCACTTCCTCTAATTTAAAAAGTCCAAGAAGGAAATTCTGGGAGATGAACTCTCCATGTGGAAATGAAGATCTACTTATTCTAGATCCCTATGGGATAATGAAGGAGGGAAAAGGTGGAAGAAATTCAATTAGAAGAAAAGGCAGCTGCCCATTTCAAAGAATACAAGGTCCTGTTTTGCTTCCTCCAGCCATAGAGCCCGAAACCACACCTTTAGGAAACTTCTTCCATGGTGCCCAGGACAGTCACCAAAAATGAAAAGGGTCAGAGACAGGAGCTGTTGTGTCTTTCCCAAGCATGGAGGAAGATCTGTGTACCAAAAGTGAATATTCCAAAGAAACTGCCTCAACTCTCATCACTATTGCAGTCACCACCTCACATCACACTGGGAACTGACCTGGTGCCCCTGAGCTAAAAACACAACCCTACAGCTGGGCCTACAAAAGCTCTGCTCTCAAGGGCTGTAACAGACTTGCATCCTTGGAGGTCAGGCACAGAGGGAAGCATGTTAAGACACCCTGGTCACAAGGTTATATTATCATTAAAAATACTGAGATATTACTAATACAGTTTCCCTGGGTTAAATAAATTCTGTTTTCCTAGCCTGATTCAAACTATATGAAATGATTCAAAATGCTGAACAAAGGCAGTTTCTCAATAATTTTAAATTATTCAGACCATTTATGTAACAGCAGGATACATGAATAATTAAATGCTCTGTAAGGTTTTATTTCAGAATGGAAAGCATAAGGATTTCCATTTCCAAGGACACTCACAGATCTTTCTTTTCCAAATGATCAACTGGCTCCAGTCACAATTGAAATAAACATTTTGATAACATGATTTCAGTAAAGAGAATAAGGGGGGGATGGAGGTACAGGAGCCTTGAGAAAAGATCCATTTGTAAAACAAACCAAATCTGCTGCAACTGAAACCCTTTTATTTCCTGTACAGGTGCCAGGTCTTGAAAAGACACCCAATTTATTACCTTGTCAGCTGACTTATTAGGGTTGACACAAATCGAGCTGAAATATGCTTGACACACTGCAGTCAAGGCTTTTTTCACTCTTTAGCACTAAGCCAAACTTTCCACAAGGTGGAGAGAAAGGGAGAGGGAGCTGTGGGAGTTCTATTCCCTGTTTTCTATCATCAAGATGAATATGATCTCCTCTCCCATTCTTAATATGCAAAACCAGTCATGAAATAACCCAAGGCTAAAAAATAATTCACCAAAATGATACAGCTGGGAAATTATTATCAGGCTCTGGAAAGCCCTTGATTACAGGAAATAGCACCTACATTTTGAGAAAATGTTCCCACCAGACACAAAGGCTGAATCAAAGCCTCTCCTCTTCCTCAGTATGGCTTTCTTCTCCAGCATTTTAGGTTAAACAATACAAACCTCCAGTTCTCCTCAAGGATAAAAGAAAATATCAAATTCAAAATGAAGTAAAAAGGAGGTGACTCAGGTATCCCTACTAGTTGTATTGTACACAGTATCGCATGATATTTTGCCTGACAGAGCTGCCCTTTTATTCACCAAACCTATTCCTGTTGCACTTCACTTTTTATCATCTAATTTATGACACTAATATTAATTTACAGTAGTGGGTGGAACAAAACGTGAAACAGGTGTTGGAAGAAAAATAGCAACAGTGTCACACTTTTTTATTATCAAGTGCTAGTCCTGCTACAGAATTCAACTCACTTGTTTATCTTTGCTCATTTTTATATAAATAATCAATTAAAAATTCAACACAAATATTTTCATGAAAAGTTCCACTGCCTTTAGTGATATAATCCACAGTAGTAACTAATTATGCCCTAAGTTTAAGCAAGATCTTCAGATACTTTTAATTACATGGTAGCTTTAAAAGACTAAAAAGCCCAGTTTACAACCTTCAGCATGACTGAGCTCCTGGCATCATAGCTTATTCCTCTTCTTTTATGAGAATGGCAGTTACATTTCTTTATACCTATTTATACCTGCCCAGCACACTGGGCAGTAAATTCTATTCCAGTATCTTCAGGATACACAAGACTGGAAAATTCTACAATGTCATATTGTACAAGGTAGTGGTCCTGATTTTTCAATATTTGTACAAATATCACCAAAGGAGTTTAATACAAATGCTTGATTAGGACCTTTTTCCAGTTGAGGGTCTGATTTTGATCTGTCGTACTTGGTTGTTCCACTGAAATGAGCAAATTTGCATTATAGTTTAAGTTAGGTTGGGACCAAGCCTGTAATATTCTCAAAGGTCACATATAAATAAGTAATGAGAAAAGGGTATTCTATTCAAGTAAGGTTGTTCTAGGTAGATTAAGAAAAATCAAAGGAACCAGTAACAGTTCCTATGGTCTATAAAAATACAGTAAAATAGCTTCAGTGGAACATCATAGCATATCAAATGATGAAATAAGGAAAAATATTTACATGAGAATTTATACTGAACTCCTTTGGTCATCCTTCTGAATGTTTTAAAAGATAGGTTTTTTTTATCCATGATATACAGTGGTGAAAGTCTATTCTTTTCAGATCTGTAACACTGGTTTACAGAATCATTGAGACGTTTTTCCCCAATTTTCATAACTTCTAAGTGTTGACCCAAGAAACTAGATTGGCCAGTTCTAAAAATGCTACCCCTGTGCTCCATCTAGTGGAGTCCTGATTTAAGATTAATTCATTGTTTAGCAGAGATGTCCTTCAGTCAGAAGGGGACTCTACACAGAAGCAGTTTCTTAGAGCTTTTTTTTAAATCTGTGAAAAATGACACAATTCAGCTTAAAGCAAGATACTGAAACATGGAATAAAAAAATCTGCACAACATTTAATGGATTTGAGAAATTGGTATATTTTGTGAGCTAGAGAGACTACTGAAATTAATACCATATTTTCAATAAGGGTAAATTCAGTTCACAGTATGTCCTTTCACAGAAGAGCACAAGTATATTTGAAAATGTACCCTGACAGCTTCTCTGCTTCTAAAGATATGGCAGGTGCAAACCTGGGTTCTGACAGTAAGAATGGGCAATCACCAAGCCACTTTACTGGCCCCATTGTACAGAAAAAGACAATGATACAATACTAAGTATGTAGAAAAATATGCATTCTGTGTAAGAGGTTACAACCTCAAAGAGTAATTGGATCCCTAACAGGTTTGTGTGAAATACAGCAATCTGTAGAACATTATGGTAGATAGGGACTACCAGTTGTTTCAGTCAATTAGTTTGAGAATAACCAAACTCTTCCAAGTCCTTCCTTGTAATGCAAGGTAGCCTATATGTCATTTCATTAGAAACTCCAGAGATTCAAATTCTGGCTCAGATCTTTCCTTAGTCATCACTAAAAGTAGCACTGTCTAGAGCTGCTCAGTGGTATTCCTGTGTTCTGGCAGCAACTATGACCACATGCGCTCTCCAGCCTGCCTCAAACAAATGGAACCAGAGTACCAAAATTTTAAACCTCTGAAGATAATGCTGCTGATATGCCTGGGAAGGGTTCAGATGGTAAAAGGGGATTAGGGAGGTAGTGATGAGCACCAGAGAGCAGGCAGGAAGCACTAGCGTTTTTACAGGGCACAACTGGATTTGGACTTACTGGAGGAGACAGGATGATTCACACTAAATTTATAAAACTGTGTTAAAGTGGAAGAACAGGAAGAACATAGGAAAATTAATCCACACAAGAGTAACTTTCTAACTTAGTCCAAATCAGTTCATCAATACAAA
>VZRV01009187.1:11054-85501 GCA_013398115.1 Falcunculus frontatus | reverse complement strand
AAAAAAAAAAAAAAAAAAAAAAAAAACAAAACCCCAAAACAAAACCAAATTAGATTAAACAAAGACTGTTCAGATAAGACAGTTACTACCACGAGCTTAACTGAACCGATTTTGAAAATCCCCTTCCAGAGTCAGGCTTGCCTGCTGAAAATCCCATCAGATCCTGCTGCACAGCACTACCCCCTTATTGAAATTGTTTACCTTACTCTGATTGCTTTACCTATAGAAGATTAGTGAGTTATTTCAAAACTTGCTCCTCTGACAGAGCTGTGAGGGCTGTGACCTTTGGCAAAATGTGGGAACAATCAACAGTGTATATGGGAGAGTGAAGCCAGGAGGGTGCTCTTGTGAAATATGTGACTACCTATTGCTACTTGGAGAGTGGAAGGAATGAGGAGGTGAGTAGATTCTGTCTCTTCAGGCCAGTTACTTATTAAAAATTCTGGTTCTTGGACACATCCATTGACAGTGCCTTAAATTGCCATAACTAGTTGCTGCAGGCATGATCGTGACTGCAGGTTCTGTAGAGACTGAACCTACAAGCTGACAGCTCTTGGCTGCCCCATTCCCACTCCCAGACAATTTTCTTGCCTCTGTGCCGAAAGAAAATACCTTTTTGCTCACAGAGTGAATAGAAATAACTCCACTTGGGATCAGATAAGCACCTGAATCAACATAAGAGAAAGGGAGGACTACATAAGTGAGTACGAGAAAGACACAAGTGCAGTAGCCAGAAGTTCAGTTGGTTTAAGGGCACGGCATAGCACAGCAGCTCCACTTCCCATTTAACCAGGTTAAGTGATTACCTTTCCAGTTTGGCCCCATCTGCTCATCACTGCCCTAAGTGTGGTGGTTACCAGTCCTCAGATCTGCCACCATAATTGCATGCATAGCTGCTCCCTGACCTGGCTCTGTCAAAATGAATGCAGCTGAGCTTAAACACCTCTTTTATAGTTCTTGGGGGGCTTTTGTTTCTGCTTTTAGCAAGATCACTTTGTCAGGACCAGGTTAGGGAGCAATTAAATGTGCAGTTATGTTGGCAGATCTGAGGGGGCAGCTGGACCAGAAGCAACATCTGACCATGCTCTAAACAAACATCTGTCCAAAGTCTTAGTCAAACAGATGTGGAGAAAAAATGTACCTAATAAGTCTTGAAGTGAAAATATAATTTACGAGAAACTGCATGTATCAAATTTTCTTCTGAGCAATGCAATCGGTAATTTATGAGATTTTAATTTTCTATAGTCACACATGAAGTATCTAGTAGATACTTCAGGAAACCAGCACATACTTCAAATGGTTAAATCCATGTTGGCAATTTTTTTCTGTTCTGTCGAGGACGCTCCTGGCTCCACAGGGTTGAGAATAACTTGCACCAACTTGAATCGAGTGTATTCTAATCAGCTCTGCATTTTGTTACTCTTAAAAATTGAAAACCTTTGGTTTCAGACTGCAATTTTATATGTTATAAAGCAGATAACTCAGTAATGCTACAAAAGCACTGAGTATTTCTTGTCATGTAACCCTGGCTGCTTTTTTCCAATCCCATTTCTAGTTCCAGCACAAGATTTTGCACAGACATTGTAAGAATTGATGCAGGTTAATGTGATGGGGAGGTGCTGGACCTGCTTCCCAGGCCACTTCACCACAGGGCAACACAAATGCTGATGCTGGTCAAAGAGGGGTAAAGGTACAGAGGGAGGAACGAGCAACTAGAAGTATCAGTCAATCAAAGATGCTTCATTTGGGAGCATTGCTGGTCTAAAATGTACATGAAACTGCTTCTTCAAACCTGCTTCTGGAAAAAGATTATTTAAAATCCAAACGATGTACAAAACTGAATACACTGGTCAACAGAAGAAACAGGATTTGTACTCCTTTGATATAACTATTGATGATGTGTAAATATCTTAAGATACTTAATTGCATGAACTAATCAAAAAGCATTTACCCATTCCATTCTCATGTTCAGCAATTCAGAGAACTCTGACTTCCTCCAATTCAAAAATCAAAATAAATAATGTATACAGACTGTAGCATTCTCTTTAGAAATGGAGAAGTTCATTGCAGACTTGACTGACCAAATCATGTCAGACATTATATACATCTACACTCATACACTGTACGACTGTGTTGCAGAGCAGAACACTAAAAATTGGCAATTGAGCATGACCATAAAGAAAAAATACTTTCCCAACTAGTTTGAAAATGTGCCTACCTCAGTTATCTCCCAAACACTTTTTGATTTATGTTCTGCTGCTTTAAAAGAATAAATGGGTCAATATGAAATAATGCACATACTTGTATAATGGATATTCATACCCAAAATAAACTTTCTCTTGGGAGAATATTTTTAAAGCAGCATTTAAAGTCTCTTGGCAATGGTTAGCTAGGAAAGTTATTTATTTATTTATTTATTTATTTAGAATAAAAGTTCTCAGAATTTTTTTACCAGCATTTAGGATGCTGGGAGTCAACTTAGTAACACAAGTTTCTCCCTTTCTCCTAAATTAATTTTCATTGCATACAACATTTAGTATTTATATATACACAGGAATGCATAGTATGTATTAATGCAGAGAAAATTATATTTAAGAAATGTATGGGGTACTTTACAAGAGATGGTATGCATGCACAAACCATTCAACTGACTACATGCTGTTGAGTCTAATAAGCCTGAAAACAAAAACATTACCTTGTCTGATTAGACTTTTCCTCTTGCACCTACATTTTTAACGTTTGGCGTACAAGTATCAACAATTTATGATTTCCACTTTCTCAACAGAAAGCTGAAGTATGCAACACTAAATAAATACTGTTTGCCCTCAAGACACGCAGTAGTTCTTTCATACAGACTGTGAAATGGAAAAAATACTTAGAGGCTGAATATGGTTAGTGACTCCTAATTTTTTCATTACATGTAAAGACCTCTTTGCAATGACACATTTGAAGCTTCATTTTAACTAATAGACTGAAGCCACCATTTTAGACCCAACCACAGATTTTTTTAAGGAAGTGGCAAACCATTGCTGCTAGTTGAGAAAATGAAAATTAGTCCCTGGGAGAGGATACAATCAATGGCGTGTTAATCTAACCTTCAGCTGTTAATGATTTGCACTACTATTTCCCCTGATGCTGTGGGTTCTGCTGAAATATTGTTTTAGCAGTTTCTGTCAACTTTCCCTACCTTTTTTCTGACTGAAAGGGAAAGACTGAAGTGAAAGTCTTAGCAACAGACTTTTGCCTGTGCTGTTTTTTTCCCCCTTTTTTGTCTGACCCAGTTCTTTCACACCATGGAAGCACACGACAGAAGGGTAAAGTGTTCTGTTTTTTTCAGTTCAAGCCTTTTTAGCCAGTCTGTTATTCACAACTCCTCTTACTTCTAAAAGAGGTGTTACACTAAGCAGTCGCCATTAGAATTGTGATTTTAACATGAGATTAAATAATTTAGGAAGTCTGTATTTTGCCTGCTTCTTTCACATTCAGCCAAAAAGCTAAAAGTTTTACAGGACTCTTTTTTTGGACAGAACTGCTGAGGAGGGTCTGGTATTTCCAGTCATGAGAGCTGCACAAGCA
The DNA here is from genome assembly GCA_013398115.1 of Falcunculus frontatus. NCBI lineage: Eukaryota > Metazoa > Chordata > Aves > Passeriformes > Falcunculus > Falcunculus frontatus. Next base: position 81,925 of record VZRV01009187.1, on the reverse strand, counting down.
ACCTGGAAGAGACTTCTTGTGCTGGTGTCGCAATAAATAGGTGTACCGATCTTGCAGGTTTGCCTGACCCTGCAAACTTTGAGTCCTTAAGGATCATTCGGTTCACTCAATCGAAACAATCTTGCAAAAGAAAACCGCACAGCCCGCAAGCCAAATTCTGCAGCAGAGGACTGAGTGCCAAAATAATAAAAGTACTCAGCACCTTGCAAAGCTGCATTCCACACACACAACACTAGTTTTCTTAGCAAGCATTTCTTCCAGGAATGAGTGTATCTGAAGTGTTTCAGTATTCTTAAAATAAAGCCAAAAGGACTTGCAAAACCATTCAAATTTATTTTACATGTATCACAGGCCCTTTGTTTAACTTAATCAGTTCTGAATATTTCAGACGAATAAAGGCAAATATTTAGCATGGTAAGCCTGTCAAGTTGAGAAAATTTGGGTTGAGTTGAAGAAGCGACATTTGTTCTATTTCAGTATTAGCTTCATGCTGACTACAGTAACCCCTTATCAGAGTTATATGTTGCTGCACACAAATCTAATGTGTTGATAAAAATTTAATTAATTCATAAAACATATTGAAAAGTTGAATGTTGCTCCTTCAAGATCATGCTCACAAGTCATTAAAAATGGTTTGAATATAGGTAGTATGCTAGCTGCAAAAATAACTTCATTAAATTCTCAAATAACTTAGACATTACTTTGTTTGAAGACACAACTTTATGATTGAGTATTTCTCATGTTGAAAGCTCATGCCTCTTATTTTCAGATATTTGAAGAGTTTTGGAGTGTGTCTTTAAAAGGTTTCATCTAGGCTATTTACTACTGATAATGAACATAATCCATCAGAAACCGACTTTGTACCTAATGGACCTTGTCAAAGATTGCATTGATTAGAAAGCTTAAAAAAAACCAACTAAATGATCAATAGATTACAAAGTGGGTGATTCACACATTTAACAAAATGAGTTCTACTAGCCAGAAAGGATAATTTTTTGTTGTTGTTGCTATGCTCTTTTAATGTATTTGACCAAGAATCTGTATTGAAAGAAAATACTTCTAGTAAAATTTGCAGTGACATAAACCAGGGATCTTTAAGTAACAAAGGCAACTTTTCATGGATTCAGGCTACTTCAGGAGGACAAAATGTACAATCCATGTATTTCTGTGTGGCCAAATATAAGAACATATTGCCTATGAATGAGGAATGTAAGCCACAGAATCCAAAAAAGTATTCAGGGATGAAGGACGGCTCAAAGGATCTGGGATATATAAAGGGAGGAACAACAAGTAGAAATAGAGAACAAATGACTTCATTATTTGGCACTGATGTAGTAATTTCTGAAATATGGAGTGCACTTGAGACATCAACACTAAGAAGGCTGAAAAACTGCAGAGGATTCAGAAAAAGAACTGTGGGAATAATTTAAAGACTTGCAAATACACCATATAGTCAAACTCAAATAATAAAAACTTTTCTTCATATAATGAATACAATTTGATGGTCATCTGCAAATTCATACATGGGGAATAGAAATATAATCCCATTTGAAAAGAAAGAAATAAAGTCTATCATCTGGAAGCTCATATCATGCAAAGGAATATCTAAAACATGATATTATTTACAAGTAACTAAAGCTTCTGGAGAACACTTAGAGAAATTTACATAAAGAATTTGCTGGATTTCTTGTCACTGGAATTCACAGTTAATCCACAGTGGCTATTTCTTTAAAATACAACTCTGCTCACCAAACAAATTCAGGTAACTCTTACGGCCTTTACATTGGAGACTAAATAATACGATAATGTTTGCAACAATTCTCTCAGGAATTAAAATCCATTTAAGTCAAACTTAAGATTATGACTGTGTTCAAAGACCTTTGGATCACATGCATATTTGCAATTATATGGGTCTGGTTATATGCACAGTTTTATTTTCAAAGGCTAACAAAAATAATAGACTTGATTTGTTGGTTTTATTTTGTTATCTTCTTTCTGTGTTTTAATGAAAGAAACCCCAGATTCTAAAATCTAGTCTAACATAAGACATAGTCAAGTCAGGTGAAGTCCCAGAAACAGCAAAAGGTGACAGCAAGATCCAATACAGATGAATATAACTGATAGTAAATTGATAATGTGGAGCCAAATAATATCCTGGAAGAATCATATTTAGCCTTACAGATTGGAAAGATTTTATACACTTTGCTAAAATTAAATTTCATAAAGAAAGGTCCAGATGCCTTGTTTAACCATTTTGGATTAGCAATAACAACTTCAATATATAATTCTCTTTTCTTCCTTCTTAGTGATTAAAACCCAAACAATCTCAATATTGTACACATATACTTACTCTGGTAGTCGGGACAGGATACCTAAGGAAAGAGAACTTATGCCATCATTGATCCGACCCGGAAGCTCACGCTTCTGAATCCAGCTGACAGCAAACTCCAGCCCAATAAAAGTAATGAAGAACGGAATACTCTAAAAAACAGTTTGCAAAAAAAAGGAAGTCACAACACAAATAAAATTAGATACACCTTTCCTAACAGCATTCTGTGCAGTGATATGCTTCTCAGATTGGCTGGCACCTTAGTAGCTGCTCCTGTGATAAAGCTCCACATGGACCTTACAAATCAGAATAACCAAGGCTACAATTTAACCCACAACACCAGCATAAATCCATTGCAGTAACCTCCTCCCACAAGGTTTTCTTTTGTATATTCTGCCCATAAACTCAAACATTATCGGAACAAAACACCAAAGTCTTTCCAAACCTTTCTTTCTCATATTTAAGTAAACCAGTGAAAGCACCAATATTTGTGGACTCCTCCAACCACATGGCAGAACAGAATCTGGTTTTGATTTGATATTGTATGGAGGTTTTTGACTGTTCTCAGTCACTGAATTTGGCATCCAACATTCTTATCTGAAAGATATAGTAAAGTGAGTTTCTTTCTACTTGGCATTTCTGTTGCCATGCTTTTCACTGCAGACAACAGCTCTTCTGTATGTGTTTTCATCAGTGAACCCAGTAACTAAGCAGCACATTCCAATTTGGGCCATATGCCATGTTCTCTTTCCAGACCAAGTAGCAATGATACAATGTTCCCCTTCTCCATTTGGATTGTATTGACTACGAAATAATTTTCTGCCTTTCTGCAGGAAAGTATAATGATGAGCAAGACTGAAACAGTTCTCACTCACAACACAGCTTCAGTCTAGGATTCAATTTCCACTGTCCATCTTGTATCCCAGATCAACTGGCAAGCTGAAAATGCACAGCAAAGGCACTCATTAGAGAAAGGTGTGGCTGTAACTGGTGGTAGGACTGGTAACATTTTAGTGACATCATTTTTCATCAGCAAAGACTGTCAGACCTGTCCTCAAATTTTTATCGTCTCAGGCAACAAAAAAAAGGCTTGAGTAACAGTAATTGGAAGAGCATAATTTTTTTACTGACACTGGAGCCCTAACAGTCCTTGCACTTCACGTGTGGAAGGAATTAGGCAGTGGCAGCATTTTAGCCATCACCACCAAAATCTAGAGTGCTTGTGGCAAGGAAAATGGGAAGGAGTTATCAGATCTCTGCACATGCAAATGTTCCTTCAACTGCCTCCCTTACTCTGTAGAAAACTTTTAAGTGATCTTTGAGACATTTAGACAATTGCTTTTTGGTTATATTAATGCATAAAATTCCCACCATGTTTTGAAGGGCAAGAGAAATGGAAGACCAGTTCTGCACCATTTTGGGAGGCACCACACTGCCATCCTTGCCCTGTTTTCTGCTGCTTCTGCTCCCTTCAGATGACCTGCAAACGCATACAGCTTCACTGCCTGAAACCCTCCAAACTGCACTGCTGTAGAAGAGAGGCTGCTTCTGCCCATACAACATTTTACTAGAAGCATGTTGTCTCTGCAAATGCCATTGTATTCTGGAGGGTGCTCATTTTTGTTGCCAAGTGAGATATGATCTGGGAATTCCTACTCGGCTGGGACACTAAAGAGACTAAGATGGATATAGACCAGATCGCTCAGCCGAAGAAGAATTGGATGATTCAAACCATGCAAACAGCAAGAGATTTATAGCATCTAGAAAATGTGAAAGTTCATAAACTTCAGCAGCACAGGGTTAGGTTACAATAACAGATGAACAGAGATTAATATCAACATGACACTTTTTAATTTAGGTGCCTAGCTTGCTCTGTAACAGCATTTTAGGCATCTAAAAGCCCGTTTGTGATATGTACCAAATGATGATATAAAAAACTAGAAAGCAAAGGAAGACCTATGCATAAAGCCTAAACAGAACTCAAGAAAATCAATGTGGTAAATCTTTCAATATTTGAAAAAAATAATAAATAATATAACAATAAAATATATTCTAAAAGAAAATAATAAGAGAATAATAAAACCCTGCTACCCTCCATTTGAAATCAGTGAAACATTCTAAGAAAATATAAATATTCCTTGTTTTGCTATCTATAGCTGCTTCATTTCTAAGTAGACAAGACTTTTAATGCACTTTTCCTAACTGATATAATAAAAAAACATATTCCTAACTTAGTAAACAAAGGTTGATGATCACAGCTGTACACTCCAACAGAGAAAAAAGAGGTTTAGTAAGAAAAACTACAAACCACTTAATGACAATATTAGGTGACAGTTCTAGCACAGACTACAAGCAGTTTTAAGGTCTGGAACAGCAGAACCTGCACAGCAAATTGAACGGGCTCAGAACAGAGAAAGTGGGATGGTTTATTCATGAAATAAAAACAGTTAATAGGAAATGTACGATGTCTGTAGTCCATGTGGTGATTCATTTTACCTAGCAACCTCTGAAACAGTTTAAATACTTGACTTTATACTAAAGTACACTATTATAACTTTTTTCTTATTGACTTCATTAAATATTTTCCTCCCACTGTGAAGCTGGGAAACAGCCAAGCATTTGACACCACTTTTTGACTCATAAATGGGGAGTGTCATAGCAAGGAGGATACAGAAACATTCAGACATGCTTAACCTCCTGCTCATCAAGGAGATTGTAAAAGGAAAGATTTATGGCATATCCTTTACTATCTAAAAAATTGCTACATCTCTCTCACGCACCTACCGTAAGCTTGGTCCAAAGCAGATCAATGGGATCAACTACATCAAGGATAGCATGTATTATTTATGTGACCATCACAGCTATTGTCACAGGGAATGAAAAGGCATTCCCTGTCCCAAACAGCCTACAGTGTAAGGATGAGATGTAATGCAACAGACAGAGAATGCAAATACTTCAGTAAAAAAGCAGAGTGTAAGAGAAAATAGTCTCACTAGCCAAACCATTACTTTTTTCTCTGGTTTGTTTCTTGGGTTTGTTTTGTTTTAGGTTGCCTTTGTTGTTGTTGTTGTTGTTGTTTTGTTTTGGTTTTGTTGGTCTTGGTGGTTGGTTGGTTGGTTTTGGGTTTTTTTGCTTTGTTTTTTGTTGGGGTTTTTTTGGGTTTATTTTTGCTTGTGTTTTTGGTTTGGTTTCTTGTTTGTTGTTCCTGTTGGTTTTGTTGGTCTTGGTGGTTGGTTGGTTGGTTTTGGGTTTTTTTGCTTTGTTTTTTGTTGGGGGTTGTTGGTGGGTTTTTTTGTTTTTTTTTGGTTGGGGTTTTTTTTTTTTTTTTTGCTTAAGTTAAAAGGACAATGAAGACATTTAAGGAACCCATTGAGGATGGCTATCTCTACAACTGTTTTCAAGGGTTGTCCCTACAAACAAAATAACACAAAGTTAAGAAATAAGCACTGCTGGCATCACAGGTCAGAGACAAGCCAGATCCTTCTAGTATCTTCGGTTTCATAAATGGTTTCCTTTCTATTTCCAGGTTTTTTCTCTTCACCCATCAGCAGAAATACTCAATGGAGATTTGCATTAACTTGAGGTTTACTTGAACAACTGATCCATAACTTGAAAGCCTTACTCTGAGTACTTTGTAAGAGGGTTCCATAAGTAACCAGTTCTACAGAATGCAAAGGACCATTTAAAATCAGTTTATGCTTTATACTGTTGCAAAGAATAATATTCTAGTTGAAACTCAGCATATATTCGTAGTTTTATTGCAAGCCTTGAAACAGTTTCTGTTTTCTTAAAGTCCCAGATCCTTATAACATAAGAATATCAACTTTCAAGTAAAACTAAATATGAAGGTTCTGTGCCTTATTATTTAGAAGCAAACCCTAAAATGGGAATTCGGTTTAAATGTGAACTTATTCTTTAGGCTCTCAAGAGAGTAAATAGAAAAGGAAAACAGTGATTATTAAATTTAAAGCTTTTATTTTGGAGTTCTCAGCAGAAGGACTCTCTCTTCTGAAGTCTGACTCATCGAAGTCTTTACTGAGCATAGGTGATAATTTCAGACCATAGCAAAGTACAAAGAGAATTTATGGTTTATGAAAACTATATTTGGCAAACAAAAAGAATCATTCCATCTGCCCACCCGTAGATTTTGAGAGAGTTAAAAAAAACAAAAAAACAACCAAAAAAACAACCAACAGAGCATGCAGAGCCTAATCTTATACCCATAGGAAAGAGGATACTCTTAAAAGGAATGGCCAAGCATCAGTTTAGATTGTAAAAGTCAGGATGTTCTGTCCTGGAGAAAGAAAACGGACATACTTCCCAGAAATAAGGGAAAAATCAAGGTGTTTGAATTCTGTACAACAAGAACTCTTATAAAAATAAATTCTATGATGATTATCCAAGATTCAGACCCCTCTTCCCAGAATTCTGGAGATTTGAAGGGTGACTTTTCCCTGGGCACTGCGGCAGAACTTTGCTACATGTCACTAGTAGCAGCTGATCCGCTCATGTTTTAAACAGGACTTGGGGCCTTTGCACACAGCTCTGCCAACACACAGAGCAACAGTGCGGGGACCATTGCTTCCGAAAATGGAAGCAATATAACCAGAGACAGAAACTACACTGCACAAGTCAAGCTAACTGTTCTGTTCTCAGAACCAGAGCTGCTTCATCCACTGCTGTCATCTCCTACCCATATGTAACAGCACAGGTGACTCTAGCTCAAAGGTGCCACTCCCGTGAAATGCATATATTTTGTAAACCAACCAGCTCAATTTTGCAGATTGCTAAACCCATGAATATTTATTTGAGTGAATTTGGAGGTTCTGCCACCTGTCTAATATCGGAAGGCGCATAACCCCACAGCAGTAGCCATGTCATCTACTGTTCTAGAAATACTTTCATCCGTCTGATACCCAATAGGTCACAGATCCAAGATGCAAATTCCACTACAGTGTCTTGGAAAAAAAAGAGAAAAATCCCACACTATTAAGGAGACACTAATGTAATCAGTAGTTTGTTACACACACACATCACCATTATTGTCTTTTAGAGTGAATTACTTGAGCCAAGGCCCTCAATTGTTACCAGCTCTCCACTAGAATTTTTTTTATTCTGTGTTGAATTGAGCTCAGACATCCACTTCTGTATCTATACCAACTAAAGGGGTTACCACTCCAAGACCTCCTTGAAAGGCTCATCAGGTCACTCTTAAATCTACTGCTGATTAATCCAATCGATATACTGCTTTTGTAATTGTTGCCTAAACAGTCAAGAATAGCAGCTGGAGAGGGACTGTAGATAGCTGCCATCTGCCCATAAACATGGCGAGAAGAGGACGGATGAGCTCTGCTTAAGTTCAGACCAAAGCCAAAGAGTTAAAGCAGTTATGCCACTAAAATACTTCTATATGCCCACCTAGGGAAGCATCAAAAGATCTGTTCTAGCAACAAATGCACTGTCAGGAGGGAAATCTAGTACGGCTTACCTAAGATAAGAATTTAAGGAAAGTATAACTGGAGTGGGAAACCTTTTTTTAGTGGTTTGGGTTTTTTTGGTGAGAAATATTCCTTGACAAACTTATCACAACAGTGCTCTACAACAGCAGAAGTCTTCAGACACTTTCATAATTCGAAGTATTAAGAATCCTTTCAGAGACTTACATCTGTGTGCCTAGTAAAAGAAATTCCAGGTTTGGCTAATGTCTGAGAATATTGCATATGGGAGAAGAAAGCCCAAGGATGTTAAGGAATGCTGCGGACAAGAAAGTGAATGGTATTCAGTTGGAAATGTGGGAACAGTAAAAGGGATTGAGATAGTAGACAGAGATGGAGGGAGAGATCAGCTGGCTAGGCAAAACCATCAAGCTTCCTCGATCTTCCTCGATCATGATGCTATAGCTTAGTTGCAAAACGCCTCTGAGGACAGCAGTCCTTTGACCAGACACTGCACACTAAGCCTGGGCTTGCAGCAGCTTTCTGCTTACCTCATGCAAAAGGGCAACCTTTGCTGATAACATCCCTCAGTGAGGGACTGCATACTACAATTCCCAGAAAGCTGCTGATGGTGCTGCATTGCTCTGCACAGCCCATGACACCCCTACTGCAGCCTGAAAGCAGCTGCTGCACAGCAGTCCAAGGTATACCTGGCAGAGCAGCTTGCCAGAACTACCAAGACACACGTAAAAAGTGCAGCTCTTTAGGGAAGCTGGACTAAATTTGCCTTGACAAGGGCAAAATAGTGTTTATCTGCTGTCTCTGTGAACAGCTGACATCGATCTGCGTTCAGAAGGAGCTGACAATCAAGATACGTGCAATAGGTAGGACAGAAGGGAGCAAAGGTATCTTCTTGGAAGTGAATAAACTGGCAAGGTGGGAGGGGAGGGAAAGATATGCTACTGCCTGCTGACAAGAGAGTTCTCACCCTTGACCTCTGTACTCTTGCCTTGGATATTTAGGACACAGCACTGTCCCAACACAAATATTTGTTCTAAATTCTCTTAAACAATCTGTATTTTTTATTTTAATTAGAAACCTCTTATTTTTCTGTCTTTGACTGAGCTTGACTTAAGGGCACAGAGAGACCTGACTTTTTGCTTGTTTTAAGAACCATAACAGCCAAACACGGTATCATATTTTCTGGTTTCCTCAGTTCAGTTTGCTGTCACTGTTCATGTTGTCAGTGCTGCTGGATATAACAGCACCAACCCTCAGATATTTGGGGTGCTTCTCTGAAAACTTCAGCTCTTGGTAACAGGAGAAATCATCATCTAAATACATGATAATAGAGGGCATGGTTACACTGGCAGCTCAGAGGCAGAAAGCCCAGAAGAGAAAGAGGATTTAATCTTAATTTAGGTATCCTTTCGCGGATGGTTTCTGTGAGGCGCCTGTGACTTCTGAAAACAGGCTCAGGTGGGCGGAGGAGAGGGCGAGGGATGCAGCCAGGGTGGGAAAGGAGGGGACTCTCACCTTATCCACGTAGTCAGGCACCTCCTCCACCGTGCGGAAGGAGCTCTCTCCGGGCGGCAGCGCGTAGAAGAGGGCGCGGAGCTGCTGGCCCGGCGCGGTGTCCCGCGGGCCGCCCGCCTCAGCGCCCATGGCCCGGCCGCGCTGCGACCGCTCCGCTCCGCCGGGACAGCGCGCCCCGCCCGCCCCCGCACCGCCCCGCCGCGGCCTCGCCTCGGCCCCGCGGCCTCGCCTCGTTACCCCACGGGCCCGAGGGCTTCAGGGCTTCCGTGGGGAACGCTTGCAATTTCTGGTTTCCCTGCATCGTGCTGTTTTCAAAGTGCGCTTGTGTTTGAGAGCTCTTTTTTTCTGTGTGTCATCACTGCCTGGCCTACTTCTGGAAGCTGCGAGAAAGCTCTCGCGGACCCCAGCTCCCTTCTCACCCTCAAAAATCTCAGAACCTCAAAAATTAGCGGAGCTCAAGCCACCCTTTCTCAATTTTGGACAGATTTCCACACAAAAATAAAAATTATTTCTCAGGTTGGGACTTCCATAAAAATAAAATGTTAAAGGTTTTGAGAAACAAGCCAAGGTATGCTCGTTGACTCCTCTGTTCAGCTGTATGGGTCAGTCCATCATTCTTCTCATTAAAAGTTTTTATTTTTTAGTAGGGCTTATCATGGCTCCATTTTATAGCTTTAATTAACATCACTTCATTGCAGGTAGCCTCTGGAAGCTATCTACTATGCTTTCAATTACAGAGGAATGAAAAGTAAGGAAATACAAAGAAATGGTGAAATGTATGCCAAATCTTCGTAGAAAATTACTTTTAGAAATGCAAGTAAGGACAGGCTTTGTGCATTCAAGGCCTTCAGTCTGAAGCTCAGGAGCATGTCAAATGTTTGTCAATCATGCTTGATATTTGGTGTTAGTACAAAGAGTAAGATTTCTGACAAAATAGATTAGCTGGAAATAAAATAACACAATGTCTCAACAATCCCTTCATCTCAATTGTACAGTTCCACTAACAATCTCCGCAGAAGAAATGGACTGCAAATCCTGCTGTAAAGGATTTTACCGCAATTTAAATTATGACAGCCATTAAAAAAAAAAATTACATTGAATCAGTCTTTTGTTTTGGAAAGGAGCTACGCTGGGTAATTTCAGCTGAAGTTTCTGTTTAGGAAAAGTGCCATTCAGAGAAACTGACAATAAAAAAACCGAAGTATTGCATATTTGTGATGTTTGTATTAAGTAAGTTGCCATTTAAACAACAGCATGGAAGGTCGACTTAAACAATATTTTGCAGTTTGAATAATGTTACAATACTGTAGAGAATGGCTGTCAGAAAATTACTGAAAATGCCAATAAAATATTTTACTTTTAGCTGAACAAAGCAGGAGTATTGTAAAATGGCATTAATGATGAAATAGAGTTGGACACTCTTAATATGTATAGTTTATGCTAGTACTAATTTATTTAAATGCTTTAAAGTTGCATGCTAGTGTTCTCAACTTCATTGGTGATTCACGATAATCTGAGTTTTATAATTCTTATAAAACTCTAGTTGTTAACTTCTAAAATCTGAGTTAATCTGAATGAAAATTCTGAATTTACTGAAAATCACACAAATCAACAGCATTCTGACCAGATCTTCATTGCAGGCAATGACAGAAAACATTTGCCTGTTTATTCAGATTAGCCTCAGTATTTCTATGACATTACTCTCACGTTCAAGCTCCTTTAACTCAGCCTCACTTCAGCCAGACCATCTCAGTCGGCCACTGTGAGCCCTTCATTACTCTTGTGCCGGTGTTCGTCTTGCTCCATCATCAGCTTTCAGAGTTAAAATGGCCTAAGCTTAATCCCACAAAAACTGTTATCAATGGACTGCATCTGAGGACCACTCTGGGGTAAGAACAATTAGCAGGGCAAGGGAGCCCATGGTCACACACAGTGAGATACATGTTAGCTACCATGGAATCACTGCATCCTATCACACCATTCTGGGAAAGAAGAGAATCCATCAGGGTTTTAGGACTTTCTAGTTTCTTAAGGATTATTTTTTTGCACCTCCATTTCATTGTAAATTGTCGCCCCAATATGACTGTAACCGAAGCTCTTGCTTTCAAACAGCAAGGAAGAAAATTGGACTTGATCATGCTTCACAGGGGAAAATAACAGAGGGTTGTGTTTCCCACCTTCCATGTCCAAGAAGAAATAGGTGATAGCACTACAATACCTGCACTGCTGGCGAGGACAGTTTGAAATCTTATCTGGAGCATTTATGAGTGTTTCACAAGCTTCGGTGGTCTGGCTCTACCAATGTAGCTGCTGTTGTCCACTTGTGCCTTGAAACTTAGCATGCAGTTTTCAGCGCTCCTTCTTTCTGTTGTTAAGAAAGGAAAATAAAGGAATGTTGCTTCATTGGAGGCACTAACCCTCTCCCAGACAATGATCCCTCCATTCAGTCACCTTGCAACATTTTTTTGTGAGAGTTGATTTTTTTTATTACTTTCTTTTCTGCAAAGACTTAAATAATCTACTTTTTTCCTCTTTACAACAAAAACAACAAACAGAAAAGTATATATTTCCCATCCTACACTGCCATCAAAAATGCAGGAAGATGTTCTGTATGGAGACTGGGATTCTGCTGTTGACCAGTAGATTGTTCCAGTGACTAAGGCAACAAAGGCCTCTGTTCTATTTAGAGGAAATTGGGGGGCTGGCCTAACAGGATCTGTAGGTGGATCATATTTTGTTTTTTCTAAAGATCTTCATCCCACCCACTTCATGAACAGAGAACGCCCAGAGTCTTCCTGTTTAGGTCTCTCTAAGCAGTAAAACAGGACTAAATAATAAAGTCATAAAGGGAATTAGGGCAGGTTGAAATTGGGATGGGCCATATATTCTGCCTTGGCAGTCGTTCACAGTAAACTAAATCATGTCCAGAACCAAGCTGGGCTTAGTATGCTCTGTTTATGTAGTAGTATCTTTGAATAGAAGCACTTTAAAGGAGTACACTTTAAATGAATACACAAGTCAAGGTCAGAATTTTTTTGTATCACCACTCCAAGTTTACAACACCTACATTCATGCTTGGCAATTTATGTCATCAGAGGAGCACTAAATGTATTAGTGTTATTATAAAACTGGTATTATAAAATATTTTCAGTGTTGTCTTTGCCAGTGATAAACCCTACATCACACTAAAAAACCTTTACCATTAAAAAAAAAGTGTTTGTTTATATTATAAGCTATATATATGTCAATACACATATATATGACACTCTTAGTAAGAGCATAATAGTGACTCCAGAGACTTGAACACAGGGATGATCTTGTATATTAATCAATGTCATGCTATGCACTTGGCAATTTATTACTAACTTTTCATTTCTTCTACACGGAACTGGTAGCCATAGAACAGTGTTCCTATAGGATCATTCAAAGTTGTTTAATTCAGCACAACTTGTTAGCAAAATCAATTTATTCAAGAGTTTCCAAGACGTGCAGAGAAACTAATACACCCTTTAGGGAGTCTGTTGGTGAAACCTTACAGTGATAAATGTATACACTAATCTCAGAACTTTATCCTCTTCTGTTTGTTTATTAGCATCTCCTCCTGATCCTGCAGAAGGTTATTGTTCATTAGATTGTTTTTGCCGGGTTTTTTGGTTGTTGTTTGGGGTTTTTTCAGCATAGTGATAGATCTGAAATCCTCCTTTCTCATATGGAGAAAATATTTTTCATTTTTCTTTAATTTTAAAATGCCTTATTTTCCTTTTTGTGTTCCCAGGAATCACTTGCACCTTAGGCTCTTGTTCCCTACTTAGCTGACCTAGATGCTGACTTTCTTCTAGAAAATGTGTGGGAAACACTGCTCTCTCCTTTGTTTCTAACAGGCTTTCCCCATCATTTGCTTTGCCCTGGCACTGAGACTTACAGGATTTCTCCATGAGTTTACTTCACAAACTCACATAGCAAGAAATTAATCCAGAAAAGAAATAGTTTAACCTTTTTCTACTGCTCTTGTGAGCTAAATGGCTCAAGAGATGGCCAGGGAGAGCAAGAGTTGGCTGAAAGCTCAGGAGAAAGTGCGGGACCACACAGCTACAAACCAGAGATGGGAGAATGAAATGGAAATAAGACTTCTTCATTTCAGCAGCAGCAAGTTATTAGAGCTGCTGAACAGCTCATGGAGTCACTGCCTCATGCGCATTTGTCATAAAAATGGCTGTGGCAGGCTATCATGTCAGCAGGCAACCACACCCAAACAGTCGGCACTTCCTTCACATCACTACTTCAGTGCCTTTATTTCAGTTATCCTTTTTTTTTTTCTGTAAGGTCAGTCTCTATCAGGATGGATGGGGTCATGGGACATCTTCTGGAAGGAGAGGAGTATGGTGCTCTCCATGGATCTCACAAGGACCCATCAAGCTGCTAGGAAGCCAGGAGGGGATAGTTCAAGGCATGTTGCAGATGAAAGGTATAGCAGGAGATGAGGAGGCAAAGGCCTGATCAGGAAAAGAACAAGAGTGGCTCAGAGCTGCAGGAGGGAAATTCTCCTGGAGACCAGCGGAGCTTTACAGAGGTTGCTACAATTCAGGAAAGCAGCTGAGATTGCAAAATGAGATATACACTGAAAGTACGGGTCACCCTATTAGGATACAGCGAGCAGCAGGGAATTGGTATTCTTACTCTGTATTTTTATTAGTCCACAGACAACAAAAAAGCACCTCAGATTTTTCTATTTCAGAATAGTTTAAGTTTCTATTCTAATAGAACGATGTTAGAGAGAAAATCCTTTCGGTGTGATTGCTATGCTGACTGCAAGGAACACAGACAAGGCAGTATATCCTGAAAATCTGATATTGGAGACCAATCATAAGCAGAAAGCCATGCATCATGTTTGCATGTTAGCCTTCTTGAACAGTGCTGTAATGGCAAGAAGTTCCCAAGAGAGCCTGTGTAGTGGTGTGAGTCCTTTCCACTTCAGCTACGTGTTGTGCACTCTTGGTGCTTCTCTTGTGCAGACCCTTGTGGTCATTAGACACTGCACTGAATCATTCTAACATGCTCCATCATGGCCCAACAAAGCACTAAACTGGCTTGAGTTGTTCTGGACTGAAGATGACAGACATGCACAACAGAAAGAATGACAGGACAACATGGTGGTCTAAAGTCTACCCTGCTGAGGAAAACTTGAGAATTTCAGAACTTCAAACTTGTCTGTCTCATGGCTGAGCTCTGTAGGAAGGTTTGTCAATGAGCCAGCATGTGGTCTGACTAAATGCTTGTTCATCCTTTGCCTGCATGCCTCATCTCCTGGGCTGTTCAGTACCCATAGGTGGGCTCCTCAGCTGCCACACCTGGTGGGCATTCAACTACCCATCTGCTGGAGAGGTGAACTCTGAACTAGGTCTGTTACTGGCGCTCCTCAATGTTGGCTTCTTATCTCTGCACAACCTGAAAAAGCTCCAAGAAGATGCTTTTAAGCCATGAGCAGCTCCACACCAGCTGACATGCTCATGCCCAGTTCTGATGCAGACAACCCAGCTGCCTAATGAGTCAGGGAGCAGTCGTTGGGATACTCAGGCAGGCTGAGGAATAAGGCAGACACTACTTCAGGGTATTTTTGTAATATTTTCTGTCATTGTATGCACTTGAAATAATTTAACCTTTTGTTCTTACTGAGGAAGAACGTGTTTTGTTTTTTTTGTGTGAGAGGGGATGGGATGGGAGTTACTGGAAAAATAAATTCCATCTTCAAGGCAGACCTATCAAATAAGTAACTTTAGAAGAACAGCCTGCCCACCTGCTGTGAGTGTTTCCAAATTTTATCTGGCATACTCTGTTGTGCAATTTTTTGCACTTTTATTTTTGAAAACCTTATCGTAGTTTAATTTTTTAGGAACACCAGGGTTCAGGCTGCTGTGTGCTGTAAACTACATGTTAGGTCAGCATTACGTAGCTTACAACCTCAGCTTCAGGACAGATAGCTTACACACCAAGATCATTTGATCAGACGTGTCATAATCTATTTAATAGGTTTTTGTGCCATGTAGCCAGTGATTGTTACTATTTGTTATCACCAGAACAGTCTCATGTGTTTGAATTAGGAACAGATAATTATCAACACTAGATAGATCCAAAATTATAAAACATCTCATGATGAGAGGCACACATGAGATTATAGCACATGCTACCACTTTACTGCATGTGCACAAGTGGGAATCATTTGAGTAATTTCTGAGTGGAAGCATAGAAAGTACAACTTTTCAAGCAAGGCTAACCAAAATCCTGGGTTGTTTGTTTTTTTTAATAAGGAACAGTCATAGAGAATTATAAAGAATATGCCCATATATATGAACTTCAACAGAAAGAGTGTTGTCTGTTAACACTGAGCATTATTTAAAGATCTACTGTAGTATCAGCAGCAGATGTACTTTATAAAAGTCATCAGGCAATATTTTAATGCTTGAAATCTTCAAGAATCATTTGGCCTTAAATCAACTGTTTTTCTATATTATAAGGAATAGAAAATAATTTTTCTTTCCTAGGAAAACCACATAGTTTCTACTTCTTTCCAGCCTGCAAACCCCAAGTCCTTGAGAAAGAGATTGTTTTCTGTGGATGACTCCTTTAAATAAATTACAGTGATTTATACATCCTAAGTGCAATTAATGTGTTTGAGTAAAATAAAAAGACTACAAAGCTTAGTAACCACAGGCAGTAGAACGCTTTTGGGAAGGTGGAAATCCCCTTTACTTCCAAGGAATAAGTTATCAGGGCCTCTGGCAGGCAAAAAGCCCCCTGTGCCAAGTAGGGCTGTTAGGAGATAGACACTGCCAGCTCCCCACCCCTTCAGCAAATCTACAACCACTGCCCCCTACCATTCCAAAGCGAGTGCTCACTTCTGGTCCAGCTGCCTCTGTGCTCCTGTGTAGCAGAGTTTGTTCTCCTTCTTCACCTTTAAGTCAATGAATCAATACCACAAATTCATGTCTGAGGGCAAAGAAAGTGCCTTTCTCCTGCTGCCTACAGACTCAAGCTGACAACCTTCTCCACCAAGGAGCTCTCTATCTGCCACTCATCCAAAAGTAGCCTTTTGCTCTCCATTTGTTTCACGCTGCTCCAGGGGCACAGTGAATACACTGCCCATCACCTGCCTGCCATCCTTGAAGCCACACAGTCACACACATCCTACTATTACTCCTTTGACCCAGTGCCAAAGCCCACCTCCCACTGTGAGACCACCCCAGAAAGAAGTACCAGGTGCTCCCTGCGGCCTAAACCTGAATAAAGGGCATTCTTCTTTGCTCCAGTTCTTTTGATACTTTTAATTTATATGTCATATGCTGACAATCAAACCTTGCAATATTGTGGAATTGCATCCCACCTGGAGACATTCTGGCACACCCTCCACAGCTCAGCTAGCTCTTCAATTGCCCAAATGTGTGCTAACTAAATATCTGTTATCTGCTAACTAAGTTCTGCTGACCTAAATACGTTCTTTCTTAATCAGCCATTAGATAAAGACAGAAGCTGGAGGCGTTTTTTTTAATCAACAGAATTCCTTTCAGAAAGTAACTAGCTGAAGCTGTGTCTCCAGAAGGCCCTGGAAACTTACAGAAAGAACTAAATGCTGAAATGTGGACTGAAAAGGAATTAAAACAGGAGCAAAAACAAATCATAAATACACCAAAATCTGAAAATAACTCTTAGGGGAAAAAGAGGGAAGGAAAAAAATTAAAGGAAAGCAAGCAAGTGAAAATTCATTAATAGCCCATAGTCTTTGGGCTATTTGAAATCTAGACCAGTAATCTAGTTAGAGGTCCCAGTACAAGGTAGCATATTAGCCGACTTAATTAAAGACTACTGTAATATATAAGTGCTGGAAATGTCTGTTAAACTTAAAGATAAATATTTTCAACCTTTGAGTGCATTTCATTTTGCAAGCCTGAAGTTCATTTCATGCCACACACTTTAATATAGTATGAAAAGCAAGAATAACCATAAAAGTTATTTAATAAAACAAATGATTGAAATTAGTATGATCAATCAAATTACAAGTAATATATATGTCACATTTTACCATAACAAAAGCTTTTTTCTTACTTTTTTTCTTCTCTTTTTTATATGATGAATGTAAGTGAAAAGCAATATGAAATTTCATTTATGGATGCACATCACTTTGAGGGAAAAAAAGACTATCGACTACAAAATTCACTTAGGAAATGCCTACTTTTTCCGTCCTTTATTCCAGTTTCCCATATATTCATGAATGTTTCTAATCTCTTTTTGTGTTTGGGGAATGAAATAGGCTTCAAATTCATATGTCATAAGTATGGAATGTATTGCCTGATATTTAGTTGTGGGGAATCCTTCCTGTGTTACAGAGTAACTTCTGCAGCAGCTGTGATCAAGATGTTTGTAAGGTTTTCCTTGCTGTGTTGTTTACCTGTTCTGAAACACTTACTGTTTTAATATCTGAGCCAAAGCCCAATCAGAATAGTAAGATTTGTATGCATAATGTTTTGAGGAATGCTTAGGGGTTTGTGGTTTTTTTTGTGACAAGGTACTGGAAGACAAAATAGTGGAAAATTAGAAAAAGATCTTCAAGAGTCCAGATGCAACTATCAAGGTCAGTTCTGTCTACTTAGAGTACGTTTGCAATGAATCAAGTCCATAATTTTGACATGAATCATCTCTCTAGCTTTTAAGGGACTGATGAAGTATCTGGGGAACGTGTTCATTGTTAAAAGACTACAAAATCTACCATAGTCTGAATAGCTGAACTGCTTCAACCAATAAAATGTTTTAAATACATTATATTTAAAATGTATTTTTCAATTTAAAAAAATGTACATTGACCTCTCAACTTGCTGTGGTTACCTGTAAACGTGTGAAGCTTTTAGACCATGGTTCTCAGTCAGTAAAACTGCTGTTGACATATTTTAGCCACTTTTGTAACCTCCACAGGCATCTTGTTTTACTGACACTATCATATGATACATATAATGTCTTTGGACCTTATTCCAACTGGCATTTCAGAAGCTGAGAGTTTTAATTTTATTTTTTCAAAATTTAAGGACAATGATCTCTACAATATTTTTCTTGGCTATTTTGGGCAACTGAAATTCTCTGAATTGCTTTCAGAAAATACTTTCTCATGTAAGTACTTAATCTAATTTTGTTCTTCTGAATCACACCTATGCAGGATGCCTAAGCCACTGCATTAGTGTGGAGACAGACCAAAATTTTATCAATTTCCTGATTGGAACAAAAAATGAAATATGCAAGTAGCATTCTAACAAAGTGCAGTTGCGGGTAGATATCATAATTCACATTTACTTCTTCCATTGCCATTCTCTGAATTGTTACACACCTGTGGAGTTTCTCCTCAGAAAGAGCTGCACAGCCATTGTAGGCAAAAACAGGGATGAGAGGTAACTATGCTTTGCTTAAAGCTGCATATACCTTTCAGCATGATTCCTTAGATGCCGATTTAAATATCACGATGATAATATAATCTTTTACTGCCAAAATTTCTAAGAAACTTGTATCTGCCTTTGTCCTCAGAGTTTTATCAGACTCATCAAAGCTGACTCCATAAAGAGTGTTCAGTGAAGAAGCCTTTTTTTAAATCATGGTGATTTTATGCTATTGTGAGGCACTGGAAGGTGTTTGCACATATTTGCAAATGTGTTAGGAGATTATAGTCTCCTTCTAGAATGAAACTAAAGTTTTGTATTGAACTGTCAAATGCTCTATTCCCAAAATCATTTAAAATGTCGTTGTAGGATGGGTTTGATCAAAAACTTATGGCTTCATCCTCATTTAATCTGTACTGTGAGCATATATGGAATGGGTTTTAGGCATTCATGCAATACAGCACACGAACAATTTCAGAGCAAATTTCAGCTTTGTTTTCCTTTTTTTCTAATTGCTATGTGTTTACCCAAGCCTCTATTCTGCAATGAAGAATGTTCATGAAGAACCCACTCTACAAAGTAAATACTGGGATTTTGATAGGTATTCAACCTGGGCCAAAAAAGGGGTTTTGGGCTTAGTGGTTTTGTTGTGTAATGAAATTGCAATGGTATATTTCATAAATGTATTCATACAAAATCTGGTTTTAATTTCATGAGAGCCTAACTCCAGCTTCATCAGGCTTATCTTCGTGCCATATTTGGATCTTTAATTCTTCTTTTGTTAGTCTCTTAAGAGTCGGTATAACTTTTAACAGGAATCTGGCTGAGCCAAAAAGGAAATCATCTCAATAATGCTGCATGCCAGTGCTTTGTGTACATCTCATTATCGCAATATGCTAAGGCCGTTAGAGGCTAAGCCTGATATTGAAAACACGAGAGGAAGTCCTTATGGAAGTAAGTTCTTCATAGTAGAAGACTAGTAGTTCAAAATCATCCAGATGTCTCAGGACTGATCAAAACTGTAACAGCACTACATTCCCAGTTACTTACAGGACTGCTCTTTATCTCAGCATCATATCAATCTATTGTAAATATTTTGTCAAGGGTATGCTTAAGGCGGGAGAGAAAGTTGGATTACTTTCATCACTGATAAAGCAAACAATGCGAAGTCTTTCTGTCAAAAGGAGCAAATGTGCCTGTGCTTTCCTCATCCTCATTTTTTAAGCCACTAACAATGTCAGTCATTCTGAACACCAAGATTACAAAGAGTAAAAGGACTGTTTATTCAAAAAATCTGAAAACGGCGTAGAAAATAGGAAGTCTTGCTTTTATACTGGTAATCTGTCACCTCCTAACAACACTCATCTGTTAGGGAGAGGGAAGTGTTATAACATCTGGCTGTGTGGTGAGTTTTCATCTTCAGTTGGGAGGGCTGATGTTATGTAAGGAACGGAGCAGCACACTAACTGCTGCAAATGAGAGGCAGCAGCAGTACTTATCCTGGGAGCCAGGGCTCATGGAGCAGCTGAATGGCTGCCTGCAGCCCTCATGTGTTGATTCTGGCCCATTAACCATCCTATTAATCTTCAAAAAGCTTTAAGGCATGAGTGGTTTGGAGAGTGAATATAGGTGAGAATTTGCAGGTGTCATTCACACAAAACAGCCATCTTCCATGCTCTTTTCATCAAACAGCTCTCCCAGTCTTTCAGAGCACAGAAGGAAATTCTTTCCACCACCTTTTACCCTGTCTGAAATTTCTGAGAACATCAGGATTTTTAACAGTTTGCAACATGGCAGTGCAAGCACAAAGGACTGGCAAGTCAGTTTGTAAGATTTAGAAGGATATTTGTTTTGTAAAATTTATACACTTCATTCAACCCAGATCCTTTTACTTTCAGTTTCTGAGTGTCACCACAATACAAACTGCTGCATGAGTCATCTCAATCCTGTATCAACCAACATTTCAATTCTCTCTAATATTCTGTTCTATTCTTTTGGGAAAGAACAGTATAGAAGAACAGAGCAATTTTAGTCAATTTGAAGTTTATGCTATGCTTGACACCTGACTTCACTTTAGTAACACCTGCCTGAAGAATAATTAGCAGGCCACTTTTAAAGAAAGAACTTCCATGCACCACAGATGGCATTTTTCATACCAGACAGGCAACGATGTATGTTGGAAGCGAGCCAAACTGTCTGCAAAAACTGTGAGAAATTCAAGACAGACATCTGAATGGAAGGAAAGTTTTACCTTCCTCACCACCCCTACCCCCGCACCATTTGGGAACATCTGTTCAGATCTACCTTTCTATATAATGCGCTTTATTTTTCTTATCTACTAATACCACAAATTGCAGAAAGAATGCAGCAAGTTTCTTTCATATTGCTTGTGAAACCTACAATTTAATAATATAATGTGATGATTTGCCAGCTATACAAATCCTATATTATGACTCCTGTTAGAACCAAGAACAGAATTTTTATAAACCCGTAATATGGGGTTCTCAACTCACATTTCCATGGAGTGGTCCTAATTTTCACTGTGTACTCAAAACTTTGTTGAAATCAGGATACTGTGTGTCATAATGGAGGCACAAAGTCAACAGTCACTTTGGAAATTATTGGCTAATGTCTTAATCCTGGACTGTTCACTGATTTGTATGAACTTTTGTGTGTACTTTGGGCTAAGTCCAAATCCTTGTGAAATCAATCGTAATCTTTCCATTGCCATCTATAGGCTTTAGATGAGGTCCTTTGCTGCCTTAGAAGAACCTTTACTTCTTTCTTGCAAAAATATTCCATATAAAAGGAATCCCGTGATCTCATCATAATATTGTCATCAGAATCAAATGTCTTACACAAATATGCTAAAATTTGAAAAGTGACAACTCTATGTTGTACTTGGTATCACAAAAGAAGAGTTGTGTATTTTACTTCCACAGTTGCAGTGAATAGATATGTACATAAGAATTATAGAAATATGTATAAAAATTATTTAAAATGTCTTTTAATTTCAAGTTTGGGGACTTTTTTTTCTCCCCTGATAGATTTTACTCTCTTAAATGCATTTCTGTGGTGATTTCATAGAATTTTTCTAAGCACCCTTTTCAAGATATATTTTTAATTTGGGCAAATGCCCATTTCAGTATTTTCTCAGCTGTGCATGTGACTTTCTTGGCAAATAATGTGGTAAGCATTCAGAATAGACATATTTCTAAAAACCCTGAAGTCCATAAGCAAACATAAGTTACATATACGGTAATGTTCATGGTGACACTAAGCATAAGAATCTGTCCCATTCTTACAGATATCTGCCACATTAATTGCTTCATATGGTTTTGTAGCATGCTTTTATAATACAAATTTCATTATATTATCATGTGTTTATAAGACAATAAAGTTCCTACCGAAATAAATTATTGTGATATTTAAAGTATGAGTGAATCCCATTAATTTTTTGGTCACCAATGTTAAATAACATTTTACAAACTTTCTCTTAATGGATGCTAAATTTTCAAAATATGCCCAAAAAAATCCAAACATTAGCAGAAAAGTACTTGTGCCCAAATTTTTTCTCTCGAGAGACATCAGTCTGTGAGCTAGTAATCTTATTTTGTTAGATGTCAGAACTGAATATTTCAATTCAAGTATATAACCTTAATAAGCATAATACACAGAGATTTCTAAAGTTTTAGCTCACAAATTACGAACAAAAATAAAAAATCATTTATGGAATGAACAGGAATTTGGAAGTACACTTTATTCCTGTCAATTAGTCCTCTGAAAGAAACTAGTAGCTTTTAATTATCATTTAATGTCCTGAATCACATTCTTATATCTTAAGTCTATTTTTCAATTCTTCTTTGAAGAATCACATATTTGCTCTATTTTGTGAATCCTGTTAAGGGAAGGAGTGAGAGTTACAAGAGCTGGGCTAGGTTGTCATAGAAGGCATTCAAGGGACAAATAATATTAAAAAAGGACAGAACCATCACAGCACATTTACCAGAGCCCTGAACCTAATCCCAAAAGGCTTACTTGGCCTGTCATACAAGGTTGCCAATACAAATTTCTTGAGTGCCCTTTCTTTTAAAATCTTTGGAGTTTTTCCAAAGAAAAGCACTGAAAAAGAAAAGGGAACTATGATTATTTCTTACTGCAGCTACTATTTAACAAGCTCTTCATTTACAATGCTTTGTGAGGTCTTCTCCATTTATTGATCTTAACCAAGTCTACTGTTCAGGTGATAGTCCTGCATGCACAACTTGGACAGAGGTAATAAAGGACTGAGAACCTTCCAAGGCATTTGCAGTTTTTACAGATGAATGTGATAACCTCTTATTATGCCATATGGAGGCCCTGACTAACAGCCAGGGGCCTTAAATTACATTGAATTTGATTCCTACACCACAGCTTTGAGCTGTAAATGATGCCAAAAGACCATGGGTTTAAAATTAAAATGGAAAGACATACATAAAAGCAAATGAGCTCCAGTGAGTCATTATTAATCTAAGGTTGTAGTGTCCATCACCACTGAAGCCCTATGCCAGTTACTGCAGGTTATCTGCTACACTGACTTTTAAAAATGAATATAGACATCAGGTTGTATACAGAATTCTCCCTTTCAATCCACATGCATCACATAATGATATTAAATTACAGTTCATAATTAGTTAAATGTTATTCTCTAAAATTTCTTGAATCTCGTAGTTGATCTTAAATAATACATGTACTCTATTAAATACAAGCTCAGCCAAGAGATATCCATTGACTGAAGCCAGGAAATTCTGAATGAAGGCTCAAGCTGACATTTTATCCCTAATTTACATGTTTCTTCATGGGTGCTAAGAGTACATGTCCTAATGGTGCTTCTTTCTTTATTTGTACAAATAATATTATTGCCTTCACTTAAGAAAGCAATATAAAATACCTTGAAACTTGGCATATGGTGGAAAGACATAGGTGTAGAGTGCTCCCTCTTTTTTTTGACTACTTTTGGATCCAATGAAAAGTCAAGAAAAGACACTACTTTCAATGTGTAGTTAAATAAATTCAGCCTGCTTGCAATGGCATTATTTTAACAATACCTCTTGAACTGCTATTGCCAAAATAAATCTAAAATAATGAAGCTATACTAAACAAAATCATAAATTAAGAAAACAACAGTCATAAGAGAAAGAAACCTTGCAATTAATATATAGCTTTATACCTGAGAAAAACAAATCTTATCATCCATCATGTTGAAAATTAAACTGTTAAAGATCATTGCCTTTTTACAGCCAGTTATATTTTCTATGTATATTTCCTGAGTGCATTTTTGTGTCTGGCTCAGTGACACACCAACAGAACATCAAAGAGAGGTTGACTCTGGAGAAATACAATGTCAAAATTATGGTAACTCAAAAACCTCATTATCCATCCAAATGCCAGATCATTGACAACAAGTCATGAAAAGTGATAATCCGCTATTGATAACAGAAAATAATAAAGATAAACCAACCTAACTAGGTTTCATCACATTTACATTTCACTCTATAACCAAGTGCCTGCACAACTATGGGCAAGTCACAATCTTAGGGCTTGATTTTGTCCATCTGTTAAATGGTATAGTGTAGCTATACCACATGATTAGACTGGTAGAAGATTTAACAGTCTGCAGACAGATATAAAACAACAAAGATAAAGCAAACCCTTAAGTTATAGTTCAAAAGCCTTTATCCATATCTGTTTTCAGCCACAAAATTTTGCAACAACTTTGATACAAAGTCATAGCATCTTACCGCATGTGATTGATCCCAGGAGCTTCCATAAGAGAGTTTTTGGGTAATTGGAGTATTTGGAAGAAGATGAGACACCATCTGCATTGATGAGTCCTGAGCAGACCCATTAACCCGCAAAGGGGTGCTAAAGTGTGGGGCATTTGTTGCTGCTCTATGTGGCTTGAATACGAGATAGCTGAAATCTGGAAGAAGCATGTCTGTATTTCTGTGGGTCTAAGCATGAAAGGAAATTCTTTCAAGATTATAGTAGGAAGCTCACTGTGCCTAGACTTCATAGTTTCAACCGCTGCCAGTGTAGCACCTCTGTACCACAATGCGCACACCAGTGGTGTATCAACAAACACTTGTTTAAAGCCACCAGAGCTTTCTGGTTCTTACCAGAGTAATCTGAGAAATTAGAGTTAGCACCTTATATCCATTTTCAAAGTCTGAGCTGCTTTTAAAGCATAGGGGGGAGTCCCTATTTTTTTTGGTTGTCTTTTTGTTCTGTATTATAAAGTTACATCATTTGGTCCTTTGTTTCAAGGTTCGTTCACTTACCTAAACAAAAAAAAGTCTCCTAGCACTGTAAATATGTTTGCACCTTTCTCTTTCTTCAAGCTATACTCTAAATCTCAGCAGATTCAGTTAAAACTAGGAAAATGGAAAAATACTATCTTTCTCAGTAATAAAAGTTGACTGCTTCCCCATGGCAGGTAACCCAGTCCGATTCCTGTGCCACTAACAGACTAACGCACCTCGCAAAATGCCTTGGGCTAGGAACACATTGGTGCATTTCAGGTAATGTAAATAAAGTACTTCCATTTGTTTTGTAAAGTGTCAGCTCAAACTTGGTTGATTTGTTTTCAGATGCAGTTGTAATTTCTTCACAACTGACAGCAATAAACAATTCTGCAAACCTGAAAAGGCATTTTTGGCCAACTGAATACTTGGAAGACATCTTCTCTCCCTTTTACTAGCAAAACAAGTCACATTATATTTGGCTAAATCTCTGTGGTTAAAAAGTGTTATTTTAAAATTAAGATACTTATTTTCAACTTTCCATTGAAATTTTTCATTTTGAAATGCAGTTATATTTCATTTAAGAGGAAGGAAAAGATAGCCAAGAATAAAAAGCTTTAGTCTGAATCATTGTAATTTTTTTCTGTTCTGATAATCCCTGCAAAACCCAAAAAGCCTTTCCCATCCAGACATAAAATCAAAAATATCAAGTATTCATAATAGTTAGCTTGCTTCTCTTATCCCATTCCCATTCTCAGCACTTTTGTATGACAAAGGCATTCGAAAAAGAACTGAGAAAAAAATGCAAAGCCCCTTAACTGCTGGAAGCAATAAAATGCTCTGAAGTCTTTTAAGAAATTAATTACCCATTGCTTGGATATTTTAAACTAAAATGGTCATGACAACAATTAATGTTCAAGAAAGATCAAACTTACAGGGGAAGGGATTTGGAAAATAGACACAGATTTCTTGACTGCATTTAACTTTTATGATGCCCTACTGCTCCATATAGCAGAGTTTCAGTGAATGCCTACAAGCATTTGCTAGGATATGCACATTTATTCCTCCCTCTTTTTTTCAGTCATCTCCTTCTATTGCACTACCCAGTCCAATTAATCTCTGAATTTTTTGGGGAGATACTTTGAGGTTTTTCTACAGAACAACTTTATTGAACAAAGGCATGATTAATATAAGTATGCATCCCTTCCTTATATTTATTCTCTTTCATTCAAGTCAACAAGCTTCAACAAAATAACCCTTTACATTTGCTCTAAATCTGGAAAAATGGTTGAACACACTCTTGTTGGTTTTGGCTGAAGACATCATTAGCTGCTAGTTAAATTTTTCCTGCTAAAGGAAAGAGTTTCCCAAATGGATCAAGGTAGAAGGTTTATCCAAGATTAAAAGCCTAAATTTGAAAACAGCTTTGTGCTGTCCCCAGATGAAGTTCCAAAAGACACAAAAAGAGACAGAGCTCCTTAGGCAAAAATCACTTTTAGAATCCTATGAAATCATTGTAGAGACCAGAATTATTTAAAAAGGATTATTTATTAAACATATTTCTTTACAAAGTACAATCAATAGTTTGCATTAAATTTTGGGGTTTGGTATTTGCCTGTATGTACACAAAAGCTTGTAACAGAAAATGTGTCTTGATTTCACACATGGGACACAATATAGAGTTACCGTCATATTTTGATTTCTACCAACATAAGCAGTTGATAATAACTTTCAGATTATCTGCTGTTATTTTAAACTGAGCATGAAGCAACAACATTTCTGCAGAGTGTCAGTATTTATCAATGTACTCAATTATGACAAAGTAGAAATGAATAATCCTTTGGAAAGTTTCCACTGAGTATGAGTGGAACAGGACATTTTTGGCAGGTTACTGGACTATCCTTATGATTGTAAAAATCACTTTTTGCAGTTATAAGATAGGAAGAATTGAGGAGCTAGGTAAATTTAATAATACCCTATTAGCAGCAGTTGATAGTAAATGCAACATAAGGTTTGTTTTGTCTGTCATACAAGGATGTGTCCTAGCAGACACTACTGTATTGTTCTCTACTTGAACAAAAGTATCTGCATGTATTGTATGTCTTTGGAAAAACAAAACAAAGATATAGAGACAAAAAGCCGTTTATTGTCATGAGTGACTATTGCCATCAGCTAATATGAATGCATTGCTAAAAATTAGTGAAGACAGGAAAATGCTGTAAGGTAAATATATACAGAGTTAAAATACATTTCTTATCCACTAGATAGTGATTTTGTGGCACTGTGGTTTTCAGAATATAATGTCTTTTGAGAGCAATGTAATTGTCAGTGCAAGCTTAAGCAAAAATACCTGCCCGCTGTCATAAACACGACAAACAAATCTGGAATGTTCAAAGTAAGTTTGTCTTCCACTTCTCCACTCTTGAGGCACCTTTAAGACATGGCACTTACTGTAAACCATCTAAGAATCGAGAAAAGCAGACACAATAAGGCTGAATTTTCCATAACAACTTTAAAAATCACTGCCAGAGTCACTTGCATAAGTAAACGATGCCTGTGAAAGGCTTGCCATCAAAGCATCTTTCCTGAGAACGGAGCTGGGACACTCTCTGTGTATCATAAGTGTGCATGCTCAGAGCTGTGGTCGCTGTCGTGGCTGTCATCGTTGGCTAGTGAGTCCCCCGTGTGCTGGAGCCCAGCGGCGCCGATGCCAGAGAGCTCAGACGGGAGCAGCGTGCCCTTTTTCACATTCACCAGTTCCTTCTCCCGGGCTGCTGCCCCTTGCTGGCCCCCTTTTACACGCTTCCACTTCATCCGTCTGTTCTGGAACCAAACTTTTACCTTCACACAAGAAAGACAAAATGAGAAAAGAAAGATGGGGTCACTGAAGGTAAAACTTAACTTTCTAGCTGCAGAGCAGCACTCGGGAATTGTATTTTTCTGATGCGTTTTCTGTCTGGATGGTAAGGAGTTTAGCAAGCTTTCCCTGAAGATCAGGCAATTCAGTTTTGGATAGGATGTGAACACTGGGGATAATGACTGCAAGGGAGGAAAAGGGGTTACTCTAAGAAGACAGCTGGGCTATCTGCTAGACAGCTCCATAGGAACATCTCAGAGCCCTTTAGAAAACATTAAAAAGTTGACGTACTCTTGAAAAACATATTAATGCCTTTCGTCGGGGAGAGAAACAAAGGCAAAATATTTCCCATCGCGGGACTGTGTAAAAGACCAGATATTGTGAGCAACAGAGAACCCTTATAGGAAGTTACTCTGCAAAGGAACTTGCCTGAAAAGTTGGCATTGCTTTCTGCTTTGTTTCTGTAAACTGGTGATGAGTTTTAGGTGCAGCAATTTAAAGGTGCTTTTTTTTCAACTTGCTGAAGTATCTGAAAGAGCATTTCGTGACATCAGAACTTAAGACTTCTCTGTCTATTTCACAAACATATTCAAATTATTCTAGTCAACTGATCCTTTATTCTGCCACATTTAGCTGTAGACCCTGGTCAAATTTTTCAGAGAAACAAATACCCCCAAAGTCAAAAGGCAAGGAATTTATAAATTTGAATCAAAATTAGCAAATAATTTCAGGTAAGAATGAAAAAGAAATTCATGATACGGAAGATTAAAAATGTATCTGTGTTTAAGTCACGTTAAACCCCAAGATTTTACTCCAGCTGAAACTCATTTCCTCTCCTCCCCTTCTCTGTATGGAAATATATGAGGGAAAAGTAAACCTAAATTATTTGCACTGCAAACCACAGTATTTTTCAATAGCCAAAAGAAAAGTAAAGAAAAAAAAGATGTGCATAGCAGCTGTCAAATATATTAGACCAGATTAAAGGCTGATTTCAGATCAGCTTCAAGTAATGTCACTGAAAACAGTATGAATAGAATATTGTTCAGTTTGATTCATTTAGAGTTAATGTTGCTAAAAAATCTCGTGTGTGTGTGTGCAGCTCTTTAGATGAAGGTTCTGCAGAAAAATAAACAATGCCTGCAACATTTAACTTGGGAAAAAAGCAAGAAAGCTTGCAGTGTTGGTATATCCTCTGCTGTGTTTAGCAGAATGTGTTTCAGAGTTTTAAAAGAATCAGCAAGCTACAGGCACAGCAGGACATGGAGTACAACATGAGTAATAGAGTAATAGAGCCACAAAAATGCTGTTT
This sequence comes from Falcunculus frontatus, assembly GCA_013398115.1. Classification (NCBI taxonomy): domain Eukaryota; kingdom Metazoa; phylum Chordata; class Aves; order Passeriformes; genus Falcunculus; species Falcunculus frontatus. The sequence goes on along the minus strand of VZRV01009187.1, from coordinate 52,765 downwards.
TGCTGAATCTGTCTTACACATCCAGGAAACATCACAGTTTTTAACCTTTACTATCACTTTGAATTTTACATTAAAATTTTACTACAACTGAACTGATAGATAATGTCACTATCTTTGTGTATGTATGTAGGAAAGAAGAGAGGTTATTTATTTTTTTAGTATTCTATATTCCTGTTAAAGCCAAAGTGAGCTTTTAAAGCAAATCACTTGGGAACACAGCAAAATCATTCCAGGTTAGTTAAGAGCCTTAAAGCACAGCACATCCTTTCCTCTAGTCAACACATCAGAGCCAAAATAATCTGGCTTGCAAAGTGAAATAAGTGTAAAAGGGAAGGTATTTATTACTGGCTGCTGTGATGTCAGAAATTATCATACTCAGGACTGATATCAGAAGTGTCCTTGGAAACAATGTCTCCAAAAGGGTACAGCATTGGCAGCTTTCTGGGAGAGGTGATAATGTTATTTTGTTTAGTTTTTGGGGATTTTTTCAAACAGTGAAGTTTCCCTTGCAAAAGGCACTGCTCTACTTGTGCCAGATAGTGCAGTAGATGCAACTGCAGTCATACTCTAAACATCAAATATAATACACTTTAGATTGGACCCATTACCACAGGGTATTATCACTCTTATGAAATAATGGCCAAGAGAATTTTCTTTGGTAAGAAGAAATTACAGGATTGGAGTAATTGCTAAGAGGTCCAAGCAATTCTCTGGATGTTTTAATGTCCTTGAACGTTCACAAAATAATTCACAGCACTGAAAGTATAAAACAAATTAATAATATATACAAAATATGGTTTCAGGAAAAATGACAATGATACATTTGAAGTAAAAGTTTCAGTGCACAGCCTGGATGCAACCTGCTTTAACTTGCTGGAACAGGAGCCATCCAGGCAAACAGCCTTCTGAATGCAGCCAGGTCTTTTATGGATACTTGAGAAACTGAAGCTAATACTCCTATGGCCAGTCAGAAACTGTCCTGGGTGGGACAGGAGTGAGCATGATCATTGCTGCCTGGCTTCTGTTGCAGGTGCTCACTTCTGTTCTCTCACAGATGAAGCTAATTCTCACATCTGCTGAGCTGACACTTTTTGACTGTTTTCTATTGTAATTTAAGAAATTATTCTGGTTTTCATTTTTTATGACGATACATTTTGATTCTGCTTGTTGTAATTCAGGCCACTTCACAACAGCAGAGTTGAGAGGAGTCTGTCTTCTTGAGCACTAAACCCAAAAGATTGACACCAGCTTCCAGGTAATGAGTAGCTGAATCCAGGCTGGGGAGTACTTCTTCATTCAGATCACCAACCCTCAGATCAGCTCATAAGAGCCTTAAAGTGCCTCCACCATGCAATTAGTAGAGATCAGTATCTGCATATTAGTTGATATAAATCAATTAAGGGATGATGACTTTCCTTTTCAAGAATAAGCACAAGATACATTTACATATTCCTCAGAGGATCTGGCATGCAATGCTATGTCTGCACATGACCCACTGTACGGGAAACATGGCATTTGGGCAAAGTTGGGCTGAAATGACTCCAGCTACCTTTGCAGGCACTCTCTTGGCTGTAGAAGGAAGAGAGTGACCCTGACAATCTCATAGGAGGAGATAGACTACTGACGGGCATACAGCCTTCCCATAAAGAGAAAATGGTGACAATGCTAAAAAGGCAAAAAAAAGGGTGCTTTTTTTCATGACTTTAAATAAAATTCATCTGATTTACTTAGAGAATATAAAATAAGCAATTTCGTTATTTGGTATATCAAGATTATTTTCAAAAGCTAGAAATCATTTATAGCAAAGTTTATCATTGAAAATACTGTTTGTTTTGATTTAATTTGCTGTGTTAATGTACAGCAAGGCTCTTATATGAGGGAATACATTAGGTATTTTTTAATGCATATTTCTTTATGTCCTCCGTTATGAAGTATTGAAGTCCACTTTTGACCTGATCCGAAGTACGCTAATGTCAATGTGAGTTTTTTCATACGGCTCAATAGACTCAAAATGAAGACTTTAATGCTCGTGTGCTAATAATATGAGACAGGTACTTCACTTGTTATTTCCTCTAGAGATCAAATTTAGATAGTGGAATTCTGAACTTCCTTTGGAACTGAAGAGCCAGTTATAGAGGGTGTAATTGTTACTGATATGTGATCCATCGATATTTTAGTAATGGAAAGGAAGTGAAGCAAACCTTGTGTGAATTAATTCAGAGCACCAGTTTATCTTGGTTCATGGAAAAACATGCTTTTTAAACACACAACCCACTTAAATCTTACAGGTCTTGCATAAAACACGAATCAAAACAAAACACCCAGAGAAACATAAAGGAGAGAGGACAAAGAAAGAAGATAGAAAATAAAAGGAATAGAATAGAATAGAATAGAATAGAATAGAATAGAATAGAATAGAATAGAATAGAATAGAATAGAATAGAATAGAATAGAATAGAATAGAATAGAATAGAATAGAATAGAATAGAATAGAATAGAATGGGAAAGATCAAGAGTAACAGAGTGACTGAATGACTGAAAGAAAAATAAAGAAAAATTAAAATAAAAATAAAGGAGAGAGAAAAAATCCTTACTGAAGTGGACTTGAAAAACTCTTGAAATTTCTCCCAGTGAAAGAACTAGTGGTAATATTTACAACTTTTGCAAAAAATTATATCCTTTTAAATTAGTTTGAAGATTACTGTGACGATAAGATTTACAAACCTTTTAATGCTATTTTTCAAGCCTGAGTTAGCTCCAACAGGACCTGAGCGTGCTCACAACCTCCCAGAATCAGGTCCTGATTCCCTGCTGTTTATTGAAATGCACTCGCTCTTCTCCACCCTTTGACTAGCACAACTTGACTGTATAGAACAAGCATATGTACGCACAGAAAACAAAGGAAGTGGCGGGAAATGAGCTATATTAAAGATGATGGTAGCATTAACAGCTGTTTCTAAATCAGTGCTTATGAGCCAGTTTATTGAGCACATCTGCTTACTGGCACGAAAGTCCTGTTTCTTTTCCCTTAGTCAACAAGTTGTTTAGCATCTGCATCTCCATATCTGATGATTAGACTGTTACTTAAGATACGAGTAAATTATTTCTCACCGCGTATCTTCTGACGTTTTTGCTGTGACCAATTTATTTTAAGGTCTGCTCTGTAGGAATCATAAGAGGGGAGTCAAAACAAGGAGGTTGACATTGTTAGTGTCTACATTGCCAAAATAATTGTTACATACTTATGATATATTGGTCCTTAATAGTCTTAAGGGCCACATGATGTGCTGTGTTGCATGTGTATCTTTAATACAACTTCCCGATGTGAACATCAACACATCTTTTTGATTCAAAATGTGAATAGTTCCTAAACTTCTGATTTAATGCTCCTTCTTCAGCAGAGCCTTTCAGTTGTGTTAACTTTAAGAACATTTGACTGAAAAATTAATGACTGTATTCAAACTACCTTAGTTGCACTATCTGCTCCCTTTTTCTTCTAAGAAAAAATTCTTTCTCTTTATAAAAGCTGTTTTCTGGAAATGAAAGAATCTTTCCTAAAATCAGGTTTTCTGTTCCAGGTTTTAGTGGCATGAGTCCCAAACAAGATTAAAATTTGAGGCCTGATATCTAGAGAGCCTTAAAAATTAGAAACAAGAGTGCTGTGCCAGTTGTAACTGTTCTTTTGCTTTAAGGGATCCGTATTTCTGAGCAAGAGTTTTTGCAGTCAGTATCCTAAATGCCATATTTTAATATACCTAAATGATATGTCATGAAGACCAATGCATCAAGCCTTTAAAGCATTCTGCCCTGGTCAGCTGCTGTCCATTTTCTTTATTTATTTTTAAATCTGTCAATTTACTTTCTTCTAGTACAGACAAACTTCTGAATAACAAAAAATAACCGTGAGCCTTTGAAATTAGAAGGAAAATGAGGTTTGCTTCTCAACTTTCTTTGGCCTTGAAAACATTCCTATTATTTTTAGATAGTACATTTATGCTGCCAAGATTTAAGTCAAACTTCTGAACTTTACAGAAATCCCTGGCGTTATACAGTTGAAGCTTACCCTTTTTGCATGTATAGAGATAGTATTTTCATGATAGTTTATTCAGAAACTTATAAAAGTAAATAGAAATATACAACCAGAAAGTTTCCTATGAATAAATATGTGTTCATAGAATATGTCTTGAAGGATTTCCATTTTCTATTCCAAAGAAATTCTCATAAAAATCTCAAATATATTTTAGAGATTAAAATTAGTTTAAATAAATCTTAGTATTAAATGTCTTCTTAGTTATTATAAAATATTTCCAAAATTTCTCATTTGAAGAAAATTGCCTTCTCTTTGGAAATTAATGAGTGGTACCAGAACCTCCTGATTAAAATCACTTAAGTCACCTGCTCACTTATTTAAAATGATCTGCTCCGTGTTTCATTACAGAACTTTGCACTGAATGTGTGCAAGTACTTTGCAGCAGCTGTTGAGAAAAAGGGGAGGTTTTGGCAGGTGCAAAAAGGACAGCTGGAGCTTTTGGCACCCAGGAAGGTGTAGGAGTGAGTTCTGGTTTATCGTTACATAAAAGTCAGTTGAGATTTTGGTACTGCCTAGGTGATACATTCTCTTTTCTACCTCCCACGTTTAGACAGGGATGGAATAGACATTATATTTCAGAGGACAGCAGTGATAGCAGTACTTCATTTCAGTTTGAGAAATCTTTGGGAGCACTCAGTTTACCTCCCTCTACTCCATCCAAAGGACAGTCACCTTCTCCACCAATGGTCTTTGAAACTGATTTCATGATCAAACAGCTAATCCGGCTGAATCAAAACCTCTCCATAGCAGATTTTGCAGTTAACATATCTTAAGCAGAAAGAGGCACATTGTCTCAGGTTCCTTCCTCCTACTGATTTGTTTTACATAGGCTAAGGAAGTTGTTTGTTTTTTACTTAATTAATCTTTCCTTTTTTTTGGTCAAAGGCAAAGAAAGACAATCTGTGGGGTTGCTTCTAAAACTCCCTCTATCTTATTCACCTGTAATATATTTTTTTAGAGTCTACTTTCATCCATTTCTTCACATATGTGTAGTACCTTAAGGGGGCTTACAAGGACGGAGAGGGACTTTTGATAAGGGCATGTAGTGATAGGGCAAGGGGGAATGGTCTTAAGATGAAGGAGAGTAGGTTTAGATTATATATTAGGAAGAAATTCTCTGCTGTGAGGGTGAGGTTGCCCCGAGAGGTTGTGAACTCTCCATCCCCGCAAGTGTTCAGAATTGCTGAGGATCTGAGCAACTTGGTGTAGTGAAATGTCCCCTGCCCATGGCGGGGCAGTTGGAACTAGATGATCTTTAAGGTCCTTTAACCCAAACAATTCTATGATTCCATGATTGTGTCATTCCGAATCTACAAAATAAAAAAATGGTGGAAAATGAATTTGTGGGGAAGATGAACTTTAGCTAAACTTCCCCCTTCTTTGTGTAGGCCTTTATCTCCATGAATTACTCACATGTAGAGTATTTTACTCCATGATAAAAAATTTGTAATGTGCATCACTCTGCACCCATTTTGCACAGATCAACTGAATGTGAAAGTTAAAAGATGGTAGGTAACCAAGACTGGCTTTTGGATGAGTATGTTGATACTTCTTTCTGCTACTAGTTTACTACGAAGAAAGGCAAGTCCCTTGAGGAGTAGAAACCAGTGAAACCAGAAAGAGATTTTGTATTTCTCAATGACCTGCATAAAAAAATATCTCCTTTATTCTACATGTTCATTTTTAACTCTCCAAAATCATTTGGTCTCCACTGATTTCTTCTATTTCTTAAAGTGACTGCAAATGACAAATTTTAAAAGCTCCTCTTTCCCTAAACAGCTGACAGAAGAAGGCACATCTTTCTCTACTTGAGTCTAAGAAAGATCAGGGGTAGGTAATGGCAGAGCCTCACACACTTTGTAAAAGCAGCTGTGTGAGCTGTTAATATTTCTGTCTATATCACATATGCTTCTTGGCATAGGCAGAGGTTTCTCCCCACCCAGAACCTCACAGGGTTTCTCTGCAGGTGTGGGGTCCGTTCACAACTAACAGCTCGAGGCTCTTGGATCTTTGCATATGAATTGCTTGTTTGAATTCAATCGATACTGCAAATTAAATATGCTGATTGAATTTTTGCCATGTGATTTTTTAAAAAAGAATTATTGTACAAATCAAAATTATGCACAAATTATAACTAAGAGTTCTAGCTGCATTCTTTCCTGAGAAAGAACGGAAGTAGCACAGTAACTCTTACTGATGGTATTTGTAATGCTCAAGATACATATAAAAGTTTGATTTTATTAAAAGTGTTACTTTAAATAAACAAAAAATCTAAAGGATTTCAAGCCACACAGACTCATTATTATAGTGTGGATGAGAGTGCTTAACACATGGAAGTGTGGAATGAGCAGCTGCCTTTCAGAGAAGATGTGACAGGATGACAAATCAGACAGATATGGTCAAGCCTTCCTATCAATCCCGTTTGATTTTGTTTGAAAATATTCACAACCTAACCTCAGAAAACTAGCTTCCTAAAGTAGAAAACTAGGCATGCCATGTGATGCATGAACAGACATTTACACTTCCAGAGGCTGTGCAGAACAAATACATGAGGGACAAATACTGAACTCCCTGTTTTCTTGTCTGGGTGACTAAGCGAAGACATTCTTACCTTACTAGTGAAGTCTAAAAAGTGCAGTGATTAGCCTCCCTGGAACTTTGTAATGCTGAGAAGTATTTTAATGATGTCACTTGTGATGAAGCTTTGAGGTAAGCAGGTCTGAAGAAAAATTTTCTAATGGTAAACTTCTGTAAAAAAAAAACTGTAGTATTTGCATGTTGTTAACAATGCAGTGCTACGGTGTGGGTTATGGTACTATACCAAAGTATAATTTAAATAATAGTGCTGCTTGCTTCCATTTCTGGCAGAAAAAGGCATCACAAAGCTTCTTTCTTTGTGACTCATTCCATGTTGGTACCACATGCATGGAAGTCAAACACTGATGCAAAATCATTCCTCGCTTGGACACAATTTTGTCCTTTGCCTATGCAAAATCAATGGCTTTAGGCCTTTTATAAATGATTGGTATTTTCTAGGCAGATACTGGAATCTAAAGTTGAGAAGAAATAAACCTTCTAGTTGCCATCAGCAGAATTTAATCTGACTAGGTGGGATTTTCCGTTTATGTTGGCAAACAGAAGCATTACATATTTGGACTGTTTATTCCGGTAACCTTAGCTAGCCTGAAGAACTGCAACATTACTCTTTTGATTAGCTCCGTGCAAAAAGATCTTGCGAGATGGAAAGATCTCCTACTCTTTCTATATTTGGCAGGATCAACTCCATAAAAATGTCCATTTTGCCACTCCTCTGATACCCCACTGCAGCTGCTTCCTCTCCTCATCCCACAGTGAGATATTAAAAAGTCTGCATGGAACCTTCTCCAAGTTTATGTGGAGGTACAAAAAAAAAAGCCAAGAATGCGCTTGTCAAGGTTACAAATATCTGGGGAGCTCAGATAGTTTTTAGTCTAACTAGCTCTTCAAAATCTAATAGAGGCCTGCCAGCTGAAAATTATTAACCGCTGCCTGAGCTGGGATTGTGAGTGCTCTCTATAGGAGAGGGAGCAGGAATTGCATGTACCTATATTTCTGGAATTCTTACAATACCATAATAGAGCCATCCTACCACCAGATGTGCTTATAATGCTCTCAAAGTGCACTCTTAATATCTAGGCAATTGAGGCACTTATTTCATTTCATCCTCCTGTCTTGTAACTCTGGTTTCCTTTTTAGGGAGTGATAGGATTACTTCCTTCTCCTGAGCCATATGTTGTTAGGGTTTTTTCATTATTATTTTTGTGAAATGGCCTTCCATGAGTCATTTATGTTTGAACTGATCTCGTAAGTTATTTCAAAAGTCAAATGGAGCCTTACTTTGATGACTGCTGAGAACTTTAATACCCTTATATAGCTTTTTAAATATGGTCAGACATATGTTTTTTCTAGAGCTTGTTTAAATGCCAGAAAGGTAATTATGAAGTGTTAGTTGGTCAGTGCCTCTTTTAATCTGTGGCATATGGTAGAAATTATCACTATAGTCAAGAGGAAGATAGAGGTTTCTTAAGATAATAGGCTCTGTGATTTATCTCACATCTTGGGAAATAACTGAAAGTTGTAGCTTTAGGATGACCCAACAATACTTTCCCCAGATTATTTATGTTCTTCTGTCTCTGAATAACACATTTCTCATTATTTTTTAAATTCTAATGAAAAAATAACACTAAACAAATAATTCCAACCGGGGTTAGGTCTGCTCTCAAACCTATTTTCTGAGCAGCTATGTTAGTTCACCCAATACCCACTGCTACTTTTTTGTCATTGTACTATCTCAAGCGAGTTCCAATTCTCTGTATGCAAATTCAGTGTTTCATGAGCAATCAAGAAATCTCCCAACACTAAGAGGTCTACAGCATGTGATGAGATCAAGGCTATCACTTGTGTGTTCACTTATTTTAAACAAAGGAACTACTACTACTTCCTTTAAACAAAGGAACTATCAACTACTGCATTTTCTGCAATGCAGCTTTGAGGAAAAATACTAAAGAAAAAAGGTTCTACAAACAGCAATTTTCTAAAAATGCTACCTCATGGGAAAGGGGGGGAGAGGGGGAGGCCGGATATTTCCATCAATATATTTTAGATCTTTTTTTGCACCTGTTTAAGATAAGTATCAAATATTATCTCCTGTGTTGGGATAGCTAGTTTAAAAAAAAAGTAGTAACACTAGTAAGAATGAAAATAAGTGCTGTTATTTCACTCAAGAGTAATGATTCATTTTGGTAATGATGGAAAGACAGGTCCTGAAGGAGAGTACCCTCTCTTAACTGGAGAGAAAAGAAATACTAGTGTCACACCGCAGGCACCCTGAAACACGTTTTTAAGTCACTGGAGGAATACTAATGTAAAACAAGTACGCAAGAAGAGCCAAGTCTTTTGATTTATGGAATTCAGCTTCTGAAGTTTGCCATATACCATGGAAACCCACACCCAGATCCATGCTATTTACACCATTTTTCTATCAAAGCAGTATATTTTATTTAAAAGAGACATTTCTAGTTTACAACATTATTTGGCTTAGTATGATTCAGGAACTGAAAAATAGGTCCAGAATTTCCTCTCAATTCTTTTTTTTTTTAATTAACAATGCAGTTTTTATGCTTTTTTTTTGTTTCTTCTTCTCCTTTCTTCAGACCATTTTACTGTGGCAAAATACAGAACTAGATTCTATCAAACTAAAAATCTTAATGCTTTCCTTTTGTAAGGTGGTGTTTAACAGGAAGGCAGGAAGGAAGGCAAAAAGGCAGGAAAGAAGGAAGGAAGGGAGTTATCTCTAGGAGCTTAGTTGTCACTCTGTGATAATCTGGGGAAGCAGAGAAGGATTAGATTACATAATTAAATAGACTAATGACAATTCTGTAGAAATTATCACAATAATCAGCAGAATGCTTAAAACTGACATTTTGTGACAGCTGGAAAACAGCAAGTACTTCCATGACTTAAATGAATTCTCTGAACTTATGTAGCTGGGCTGCCTTTTCTCCTCCAGAGACAATATTCGATATTTGTCTGTCCCTTTTCAGTATGATAAATGCTTTTAGATTAACTATTTCCTTCAGGATAGTGAACTGTCTCTTCTGATCTTTGAAGAAAAGAATATAGAATTTACTGGGAAGAATAGTTAAATTCTAGGCCAAATTCACCATCATTAAATATAGAGATATATTCAGCTGACTGATTCCTGTCAAATTGGCCAGCAGATATTTTTTAAAATTTTTTTATCATTGTTCAGTTTCATGCTGACTCTACCTTTGTTACCAAGACAAGAATTCATTCCTCCTCCCCTTAGCTGTCAAAATCAGGTGTGAATCTAAATAGAATAGGAAGTGGAAATTAAAAAAGGCAAAATTTTATCCATTGTTTGATGCTAAATTATGTGATTCACAAACGTAACAACTGTATTTAAGTAATTGAAAATTACCCTAGTGGAACCTGGCAGTGTGGGTCAAATCATACAAGAAATTGCTGTGTTTTTCTTGACAAGCTCAAAGGTACAGCCATTCTCTACAAGCTTTCAAAGAAAAAAGCTTTTGTGTTTGCTTTTGTGAGTAAACATTGGGTTTTTTTAGAAAGTGCTGGATTTTTGCTGATATGTCTACTTTTGGCAGGTGTTAATGAAACTCAAGAAAATTGCATGTCTTCTTGTATGTAGATTTCACAAATCATTATGCTATTCTGATACCCACTTTTGACTATATCATCATCTTACTGATTGCATCTAATGCAATCCCTCAATATCATATTGATTCCTGAAAAAAAGAATGACTGTCTATCAGTGGGGAAAAAAGCTTTCCATTTTAGCAATAAAACTGTAGGAAACATTTAATCAGATTTTGTGTACTTGAGGCCAGTATTCTAAACTTTTTTTACTAAAACACATTTTCAAAATGTGTACATTGATGTAATTATTATTTGAAATGTGACTTCACTGCCTATTTAATATATAGAGATGAGATCCTGAAACACTTCAATACATGTGTAACATGAATATTTCCATTAGAAATCAATGTGACAACATGCATGATGAAACTTAAGCACATGCAGAAGTGTTTCCTGGACCAGGGTTTGGTGAGCAGGAAACCAGTAACAGTGATAAGAAATTCCATCATCTCCTCTGCTTTCACAAAGCACGGTAAGATAAAGGGGTTTAAAGTGCCTGTATCCCAGTTTTGCTGGCGTTCCCATTTTTTCTGCCATCTGGAAACAGGATGTTCAGAAACTCTGGATTAATGGCGATTGCATATACTTAATAGACTGAACCAAGATGCTTGTATTTGTTGCATGCAGACAAACCAACTACTTCTACATACAGTGTCTTCAATGACATCAGTTTGGACAGATTAGAAAAGACATGCACTCATCTAACAGATCTATGAGTCATGCTTTTATCTTCCATCTCTGCCTAATAGATGAAATTAATCTGTGTTACATATAAAAGTATAAATTAATTGCATGACGGAGAGATAATAAATGTATATAATTTTGCTAAAAACATTTAATCTGATGTATCAACATAAATATTAGCATTATAAACAGGAGCTCTACTGTGAGGAGCTACTAGCCACTGGTACATATTGGGCAGGCATTTAAAGTCCATTATTTTTCATCAGTACCTGTCTTTCAGTGAGGTCAAGGTTTACTGCTATCTCATATCGTCTCAGCCTGGTCAAATAGTTATGATGAGCAAATTCTGCTTCTAGCTCTCTGATTTGCTCCTTGGTGAAAGCTGTCCTTTCCTTCCTGGGTTTACTGTTGACCTCTGTCTTGTAGTTTCCTTCTTGGGAATCTGAAAAACGAAAAAGCAAAAATGGATGTAATGACAAGTATACAGTTAAATAAGAAACAAGCCCAAAGACAACAACAAGCTAGGGGCACATTCTTCAAACTTTCTTGTCTCTGAAACACACCCTTTCTTTCATTCCTATGGATCCTTCACTGTAAATCAGGAGAGCAGAAGTAATTCTGGCAGAATTGAGCTGCTGCTTGCATTCACACGCATCAAACTTTAGCTTAAAACCTCGCAGTGTTTCATTTTCTAACAATTCTCTGAAGAATTTCTGCAAAGCTTCAATTCCTTCCCACTGTTGGCAACTCTCAGTGCATCCAAGCAGTACAGGATATGTATCATTTGATTAGTGTATAATGAGTAATACTTCAAGAACCTCTCCTATCATTTCACTAATACCTTAAGCCAAAGCTATTTTACAGCATACACTTTAAGGTTTAGTCCAGTTACACTTTCAGGGGAAGCTAACAGACAAAGCGTAGGAAATTGAACACACGTCAAAAAGAAATTGGTGAGCATGTCCCATGGGATCTTCTACTCACGCTATGGTGCAGGTAGGAACCTTTTGCCACAGCTGGTATCGGTATAGGAAATTTGCTACCACTAAAGCCCATTACCTAAGGAATACTTTGGCCACAATCAAAGGAGCTTTGCTGAAAGTTTCATTATCACTCTTATGATCCCTTTTATTTTCAGAAACAGGTACATTTGGTCCTGGCCCAAACTACTGAACTCAGTAACTCAGTGACAGTCATTCTTAGTTTAAATAAATCAAAGTTCAAACTGTAAGGAAAAAAAAAAGAGAGTGGAAAGGAAAAAGAAGGAAGAAAAAAATAAAAAGACCAGACGTTTGTAATTTTGGGTATGATACAACACCTATAAATCCAAAATTAGCAGGAGATCAGTACGAGTATCATTATTCAAATTCTGGCCTCACGAGCCATCTTAAAAATGTCACAGATTAATTCACAACTCAGCTGCTGATTTAAATAGAAACGTGCATCAACATCCAAACGAACTGGCTCACAAAAAAAATCACTCCCTGGGACTCTGTGTCAGATGAATCATCGGCGTGCCTGAGCCTGTCCAACTGGCCAGTGAAGCTGGTTTCAAATCTACATTTTATAAAGGTATAAGAATGTTTTCACTTTTGTCAGTCACTCTGTTACTTGGAAGGAAACTTTGGTGGGTTTTTTGTTTTTTTGGTTTTTTGGGTTTTTTTATGAGAGCTGTTGATGCTTGACTTAATTCTACAGTCATTAATTTAAAATGTTATAAACATAATGGCTGCTATCACCAAACCTCTAATTTTGCTGACATGACACAAATGTGCAGTGTACTGCTGGCTATATGACTGAGGGTACCCACCAAAGTCATTGAGTGGATCTGAGAGTTGTGCAGCCACAAGTGGAGTACGGATTTCCTAGGGTAGGACCACATCAGATGGCAGGCCCATTGACAATAGTGTGGTGCCAAGGTCCATTATCCCAACTCAACACAGAAAACTTGACATATCAAAACCAGCTTACACCTAGAAATTCACATTTCTTCCTTTAAACTAGAGGAAGGAAGAAATACTAGAGGCAAACTAGAGGCACTATAACGTCTCTCCATGTTTTTCTGTTTCAGGAACATGCACATTGCTTTTTTCCTTAAAATTTCCTTGTCTGCCATCCTATTATAAGGTCCAAATACTAGTAGATCACCTGAATTTGAATACTTAAATCCCTATATCCCCATTCCATTGAACCACTGAAGAGAGATAGCTAAATCATTATTCTTGGCATTTGGGCTTACCATTCTTATACCACCAGATGTGTTTCATACAGATTTGAAAGCAGGTGGGTATGCAAAATCCTTATATGCAGTATGACACAGAAATTAATTTCATACAAGTCATTTCTAAAGTCCTCTTATAACTGTCCTGGTCATCCTGTGCCTGTGTGAGGCCATGTGCCAAGAAGTCTTCCCATGTTAGTACTTGCTGTAAGATCCATGGCTGACTGGTTTCCAGACTAAATGTTGTGACCTTAAATAAAATTAATGTACCTACATATGATGCTGACACCATATTGAAAATTAAACACTAGAAATGAAGACATAAGCCTGGATACACAACAGAAAGAAGGCTCAAGGCTATAGAGCCTTGGTAGCTACTTCTATTGTGAATATTTGAAGGGAAAAACTTCGGCAGTACCCATCCAAACGTTTCCCAGGAAGATACTGATCTCTGTAAGTGACTGAGACTTGTAACATGAGCAATTTTTGCAAGCAGATGGTTCCGTGAGGAAAACAGCTTTGCCGTACAGCAGCAAATGGTTTTTCATAATATTCAGAGCCAATGGTTCTTGGGATACTGAAAAGGGAAGGGGAGGAATACTGGATAAGGAAATGGAAATGTAAGTGCATGAGTAGCATATGCCCATCATCTTTGCCAACAGAGATGATTCAGAACTGCTATCAATGTTAGCCCACACAGGTGCTGTGCAAATATAAGCATTCTTGGACTATTGGTTGTTTAGACATTTCTGCCATTGCTGGATCCTACCTTTAATTCAATGCTGGATTCTAAGTTCCTGACAGCCATAGTTTTGTCAGCAGTAAGATTCCATCAGCAGACTGACACAGTGGAAAATTTGCAGGGTTTTACTTGGTTTTGAGAATATCATCGATTTGATTTGTAATAGTTGAGATACACCAAAAACCACATGGTATATTCAAATACTGCTGAAAGCAGAAGTTGCAGAGGTACTCCAAGTTGGAGAGAAACCTGGAACAGGTACAGAAAGCTGACTTCCTCTCAATACTGAGGTTAATGCAAGACAGCAACTGGAATCCCAGGAAATTTGTTTCAACAAAGATATGGCCAGCAAGACAATGGTATTTTGCTTAATGCATTTGAGATATTGAAAATATATCTAAGAAGAGACTTAAATGGATACCAGTTAGGTGGCTAAGAGATATGAACTCTTGCTGTCATCTGACCTGCTCGCTGCAATGTTGCTGTGGTTCATGTACTGGTTGCCCTTTACATCCTATTGATGTAGTACTGCTTGGAATTGTAGGTTTAAAACATTGGGTTGTTTTAATTTCCAAGCAGAAAGAATCTAGGTTTACTAATCAGTTGGTTTTTTTAACAGTCTCTATAAAGTCAAGATTGGGAACTCCCATCTCTTTCTGACCTTCAGGACTCTGTTCATATCACCTGACTAGCTTCTCTTTGGTGGAAAATGGGTGGGAGACTTGGAAGAGATTCTTGGCAGAACTCACATCAGCCCACATCTGTTTTGCAGCTGTTGCAACTAAGACAAGAGAAAGGTCCCAAGAACCTTAGTTTTCTTCTACTGGCTACATCTTATGCCAAGTGGTAGGTGTAGAGGCAGAGAACAAAGCCTAGGGGGAACTAAGTTAGACTACTTGCCTCTCAAAAGGCATACTTAAAATACATACAGATGGTACAAACCACTTGATGAAAAATACAGTAATCTATATTGTCTGTCTTCCACCTTCTGCCAGACAAATTCTGGCACACTTTCAGAAGATGTAGCCTACATGCAGGTATTTGTACCTTATCAGTCTCTCTTTTGGAAACCTTTGTTCTTTGGATGTCAAGTAATGTAGGCAGTTAAACACTGCTTTGAGGGATGCAGGTCATGCCTCTTTCTTAGAACCGTTTTTATCACTTTTCAAAAACTCCAGGCAGCATTTTTAATGTCTCCTGTTAGACAAAAATGCTTGCTGGTTACTGATGTAAGAAAGTTCCGCTTGGAAAGACATTCAAAGTTATAAATGGATATTCCACAAATCTTTGAAGACTTAGATTTTTTCCGAGTTTAATAACAGCTCAAGATTTATTTTAAAAAAAATCATTCCTAATCACACTACTCCCCACCCTCAAAAGTTACTTCTGCTTTACTTTAAGGAAAAGTTTGTTCTTAATCCCAACATTTGTGTTCTCCCACCATAGTTCCTATTTCCTTCTCTCTACATCAAGAGATAAAACATGCCAAGCAAACACAGGATCCAACTCCTATGTGTAGAATATGAAAAGTGATAATTTTAGTGGTTTTGCTTATGATGCGTGCCTAGGAAAAAAAAAAAGACTGATCACAGAACACGGAAAGAGACTGGTGGGGATATCCATGGTACAAAGATCTGCTAGTAACAAGGTAGGGTCGGAATCAAAGGCAAAATGTGCAAGAAGCACCTATTATTTTTTCTTAGATTAGTTCAACAGTTGACATACCATCATTTCTCAGACAGAAACGAACATTCAATTAATACCAGTCATGTAAAACCCCAGACAAAAATTTTCAAAAATAAATCAGATTGCTAGTGTTCTACTGACAATTACAGAAGATTTTCAGATCCTGACATCCATACTGAGGGTGAGTAGTGACAATAACCACTAAGGATTTGTGACAAAAAGGCCATCAGAATTTCACCCCATTGTTCAATCTTCAGGTTTTCAACTTTCACTAACAGTTTCCAACACTTACCCTCAAAAAGCTCCTACCATTACCAAACTATTTCTAAATTTATTTCACTATTAATTTATAGTGAAGTTGGATAAATTAAATGTTCTTAATTGCAAACCCTCCTATAAACAATGATCAAGTGTTTGCAGAAAACAACTACTACACAAGTATCTACTTTAAAATGAAGCAATCTATACAAATAAAAGCAAAAATCTTGCTACTTCTGAGTAGTTTAATGTTGCGTGAAAGAAAATTTCTTTCAAACATAAATCTTCGACATTTGTTTAAATCACTATCATGTAAACAAAAGCTTCTAGAAATCAATAGAATACAATATGTGATTCAATTCAAAATGCTTGCTTGCTTTTCGTTTTTTCTTTTGAGATATCAGCAATATGAACTAAGGGAAAAGTAGCAAGGAGATGGTGCAAAGGTCTCCATATGGCTCCTATTTTTTTTGGCAGAAACTGCATGTGAGAGCAAGAGTTACCTAGAAATAGTCACTTTCAGACATTTTTGACATTAAATACAGAATATTATGAAGTGTTTATATGAATTTTTTTCTAAATTTTCAATTCAAAGTTGCTCAGAATTAATATGAGGAGTTACTCTGTATCCAAAACATTGCTTTTTGCTTTGCAGGATCATAATTTAAATCCTTGCTCCCGACTTTTGCATGTGATCTTTGTACAAAAGAAAAAAACATTAAGTCTACATATCTATGTTTACTTTGATGCACCTACTCTTATTTGCACCAAATGTTGCAGACTTTATTAATCTATTTTTGTTTCATAATTTTCCTTCTCTTCACAGTCATTTAGGTAATGTTCTTAAAAGACTTTGCCTAGTGAAAAAGTATTATTCCAATCACTGAACACATTCAGTCTGAGTGCCTCTTTTGAGACTGTCATTAAAAGTATTTCTGGAGCTGCAATTCACTAAATATTGGAACAAACAACATCATCATTTCCATAATTCACAACTCTGCATGTGCAAATAGGAAAAACTGCACAGTAGCGCAAGTACGATGTCAAAATTACATTAATCCTTCTTTTAGTCTAATGAAAGCAAACTTTTGTTCGCTTTTTGAGTTAATGCTTTCTAACAGTCTGTGACAATTAACAATTTAAAACAGACTCATATCCGCACCCAAAAAAACCACTGAACTGGCACAGCAAAACCTGTGGGTATTCTGAAACACGCTATATACTGTCCTAAACCATTACCTACTAGCTATTGCTGCCAACATTTTGTTATTACTGCCTTCTGAAAGTAAAAGTCTAGGAATTATACTGCAGTATCGGAAACATTGATTCATAACACTGTAGCAGCTAATGCTGCAGGTTCTTGAAGACACCTCTGCTTAAAAAGATGCTCTTCTACCTTCTAACTATATGGCATGTACAGGTAATTGCTTCTTCAAACCATGCAGGTATGGAAGATAACATACATATTCTCTCATGTGAGTAATTACCCTAGTGATTAGATGTTCATGTGGAAGACACTATTCTCTGTCCAAAGTGTGTGTATAATCACAGCTTATTATAGAAAAGGAGACACAGGATTTCTCTGAAAATATCTTTACAGGCTGCATTTTAGTACAACTTTTTATCCACTGGGATTGACAATTCCCATTTGGACTTCTGCAGATACATCTCTTAAATGCAGCATCGAATAACACATGCGCTATTTTTTGCCTTTTTACCAAATGAGTTTTATAACTTGCTTTCATGTAGAGGAGCTTCATTAAATGATGTTGAGACCTGCCAGGACCATCTCCCCAGTGACTAGGAGTGAATCTTCCAGAGTAAATGATAACCTATAAAATTAAACCAAAAGATTTTCCATGCAGAAGCCTCTTAGAACAAAGACCAACAAGTGAAGAAAACACTAATTGAGATAGAAGTTTGTATAATTTCTCTTTTTTTGAGTCTCACCTCCTAGATATCTCCCACAGAGACTTTTTCCAACCAAGAGGAAGAGAATAAAAGTGGAGAGCAACCAAACCCACCCCAAACACAGTGCATGCCTCAGTCATCATCATCATCATTATTCTGATGAAGGCTTTTCCCTGAAGAGCAGATGTATCAGAACTCCAAGGAGGCATTAAAACATTCCTTTTGGCCCTACATTATTGTATAAAATTACTTGGGAAAATAGATCTTCTCTGTCAAGCTAGTATTTGGAAGATCTAAAGCACTGCAAACTGTAGGGAAGTGGTTGCTTGGGAAGAGAAAACAGTGTAAGACACACAGAACTTACTTAGCCAATCACCTCTCAACAACTCTTATCTCCCTAAAATGATAAGTTGTAGTGTTTCTCTTTAGCTTTGCAAATCAGAGACTCTTGTCCTGCCAAAAATACTAGGCAGTATTCTGGGACTCAAGTTTAACAAAATGCCATACATAATTCATATCTAAAACAAAAAAAAAAAAAAAAAGAAATTTAAAATACTTAAGTGATAAAGAATGCACTACAGATTTAATCCTTTGGCCAGTAAGCTTTTCGAGGAAATCCTTTCTCACCAGTATATGTATATCCGCCTCTTTAGGCAAAATGTAGCTGTGGTTCCTCCACTTTATATGACATACGCTACACATCTATCTTAAGATATTGCTAGCAAAAATTGAGATGTGGCTAAGGAATCAAAAAAATATGTTGCAGTGACTTGCTGCTAAGAAAGTCACCAATAATATACCAAAATACACCAGTATGTTTCCTGCATGTGCTACCTAGAATTTAAACATCATGAAAATAGATATATTGTGTTTTCCTCTGTAAAGCCAGACTGCCACTGTTAGTGTATTAGGATCCAAATCAGAGCAGGATGGGAACATACGTGAAGCAATACATTTTACAAACCTTTTCTATATATTAACTTCTTTACATAAATGGCCATTAGTTTTATGTGCTTTCACATTTACATTCAAAGTCCCTTGAACCTAAGCAGCAGTACATTCCAATGCAAAACTAGCCATATTTGCTTCCCAAATGGCAGTCAGCTCTTGGTAACAGTTCTGTCACTTGGAAAGTGCAGATCCTTGTGGATACTAATCCTTGGATACTAATATTTGAATCAGTGAGTAAAACATTTTTAATGTGGTTACTCAGTTACTCCATTAAAAAATGTCAGTAGTTTAATTTTCTACTATCGCTATAATAAATCTTCGTTGTGAAATTCCAAATATACTTCTAATAAACAACTGTGTTTTATTTATAAGCAACTAGGCTTTAATTTTTTTATGCTTTATTCACGTTATCCGTGGTTTACAGAAATCAAGGTATAATTTGATTACAGACTTCACCAAGTGTATAACCTAGAGCTATTTCTTCCACGGTTGGTGTGCTACAGATAGGCAGTGCCATTGCCTCCACTCCTCACACACAAGGCCTTACATAAGAATAAAACCCTGAATCTATAGTAAATCTTGTAGATCTTGCAACAGACCACCTCATTGTGCCACAATATGTACCTTCACTAGAGCAAATGGCCTAGAAAAGAGTGTGCCATCTGGGCCAGTTTCTTAGGATAGGCCAAGTTCTTCCTCAAATTACCATGAGCAAACTGGAGAAGCTCAAGAATTTCAGTGGAATCTCTTTGCAACCACAAGGGTATGAGAGCTGATTTTGCTCCCATTATAAGTATCAGTTTACTTTGTGTAGGATCATGAGAAATCTTGAGTTGAATAAAGAAGAGTATTTTCTGAGGCTCCTTCATATATATTTTTTCAAAATACACAGGCAGAACTTACAGTCAAAATCTTGCTGACTTCTAAGTTTGCTTTTCAAAAAAAAGTTTATTGCAATTGCATAACCTCCTGTCTGAACAAAAAAATAAATACTTTGCACATAAGCCAAAGAATCAAGGATTTTAGTTTTCCATACTTTGCAATAAAAGTTGAAACACTTTATAGCAGTTTAATACAGTTTCTTGAGGGCTCCATATTGCCTCACTCACTCATCTTTTCAAAGCTTTAGGATACAGTTACACAAAGGAAAATATAAGGGGCTACCAACAATTCCACTTTAACTCTTTCTAAGAATTATTTTGCTGCTACAGGAAACAGGAAGCCATTTCACAGTGGTATTTTTAATGTAATTCTTACACGTGTGTTACACTAGCTAATTTTTTTTCCCATTCATCACGAAACAGATTTGTTTGGAACCCCTTACTGATGTAGTGAAAATTTTATATATGTTGAACATATGACAGAAAAAAAGCAGTGTCTGGAGCAAATATAACATCTAATATTTCTGTTTGATCCAATGTTAGTGTGCCTTTTCTCCATTTTTTTTTTTAATTCAGTCTGCTTGAAACCTTTTTACTGTTTCTAAAATCTGTCCTTTTTAAACACCCATGGCTGGCCTCTAAAGTGTATGTAGCACCTTGCAGAGCTGCAGGATCACAAATCACCTTCCATTTCACAGTCTTGATGAGTGTCACAGCCCCCACAAGCAATTCCATGTGGTCATTCTCTGCCTTAATGGCTGTCCCTATTGGACATGGCTCAGCTAGTGTGGCATTACAGCTTTCAGCATGAGGCAGAAATGTAATCTCTGTCTGGGTCTTTAAGAAGTACAGATTTCTGTGGAAATGTATTTGCCTGCATATGTTTTAGTGACATGTTTTGTAAATCTTATTATCCCTCAGAAACATTAAAATGAAGCCAACAGGCCCAGCTGTGCTGATAACCTACCTGAGCAGATATCCAGACTTTCTTTAAAACAGAAAAATACACACACTCTCGTACCCAACATGGTTGCTGTTCTGGGTGTCTTCTACTATTTCATTCACAGTTTACTTTACAACATCGTACTGAAGTATAACACTATCTATAAAACTGGAAAAACAGTGAAAAGTACTTTCCCACGTACAATTAAAGGGAATTACCTGTCTTTCAGGGGAAACCAAAATAAAAAAGGTTGTAAAATAAAATTTTTCTGATGTTTTACCTATTTGTACCATTGGCTTTCAGACCAACCACGATAGTTTCATTTTTCACTTAAAACCATTACTGTCTGTTAGTATGAGATAGAAACCCTTCTAAGGATTGCTTTAGAAGTCCTGAATATCAGCTGGTTTTGACTTACAAATTCCCCTATTTATCACCATGCCACATTTTCCTTTTTGTTTTCTCAAATGATTGTCATAAATGTCAGAATCCATTAAAAACACCCAAAGGATTTGTCATGTTTGATGCTAGCACAACTTCCTTTTCAACCTATAGTACAATTGGTAAAGGATGGAAAAATGCTCAGATAATTAAACAGAAAACCCCAAAAATTTCTCTAAATAGTGTATTGGGTGAAGGAAACAAATCTGTGAAAGAAATAAAGTCTAGCTAATAATGCAGGTTTAAGTTTTCTTCTAGATCTAATCTACTATTCATTTTACAGTCTAGGAGGGCTTTTTGATGACTAATTTTTCTTGATTGCTAACAATCAACGTACACAGTTATAGCCTGTGATTCATAATGAAAAGCTTTGTCAGGGTACAGTTAAAAAAACCTTTAACTTTCGTGTGAGCAGAAAGATGTAGCATAACTTTTTGGAGGCCTTCCTATTATTTTAAGGTTAGAGTGCAAGAAAATACTATATATCCAGAAGAAGTTACTTCAAGTAATGGGTTCAAGTACAGCTTTTGAGATGGCAAACATGTATGCCATACTTGTACTGTTACCTTTTATATGATATACAGATACTATAGTTACAGTAACTGAAAATTATAAACCTTATTTTAGCTTTAAAAACAGACTGCTACTTCCAAAGGAGTTGATATTCCTTACAAAGTCTTATTTTTTATTTAGAAACTATAGTAACAAGGGACTGATTTTGCAAGCATGTCAATGTGCACATAAAGTTCTGGTCTCAAGTAAGCCCATTGAGAACAAATATGTTTAAAAAAAAAAAAAAAAAAGAAAGAAAGAAACACCCACAACCCAAAAGCAGCCAATAATTAGACCCCATGTTGACAGTATTTTAGTCAAATTAAAAGGTAATTTTTTCCCCAGCTTCATTTGTAAATCCTTTTACGTAATGCAAAGTCTTTCTATGATCACTAAACTCATACAAAAGTAAAAACTTTTGTTTTCTCTAAACAGAGAGACCATTTGGCAAACAAATGTTAAATAACAGGGCCTGACTCTTCCATCACTCACCTCCCACAGCTTGCTGCCTATAAGCTGGAGAATAAAGGCCTTCCTGTAAAGTATTGTGCTAATGAAATATTCTGACAGTGCATGACAAAGCCTAGTAAATCCTATATATGTTTTGCAATCCTAGGCAGTATTTGTTTTACTCTTTAAAAAAGATCATTGCAAATACCTACCTCTACTGGAATAAGAAAACTGAAAAACATTCATAAATATTGAAGATAAAAGTTGGATAGGTATAACTTTTTTCTTCATCCTAAAAGTTGTAACACCAATAGCAAATTAAGAGGTTATTTCATTGTACTATTAAAGCGTTTCAAACCAGTACCCACATTCCCTAATGTGATCAGTTGTCACCTCCAGTAACGATTGGCAGCTGGGGGTAACACATTGTCCTGCCTTTTGACTCTGATAAGTGTTGAACTACTTCTTTCTAGGAAATCAAAATTAGTGTTTTATTTCTTTGCTCTTCTTCCCATCCATATAATCTAGGGTTGGATCTCTGCACTAGAAGTAGGCACAGTACTCGAGATTATCAGATCCCAGAAACAGGGGAAAAAATGTCAGTAAAATTATTAGCATACCTATGGAAGGATGTAGGAATACACTGTAAAAAGCAGAGGCTCGAAGCAACAATGAAATCTCAGCATGGATACTGGTAACCAGCAATTCCAGGGCTGGATTTCATGTAATAGCAATGAATGCTGCATTTGCCCAAGCTAATGGGGTGAGGAAGGGAGGTAGATAAATCTCTCTCTAAACCTCAAAAATACCTCCTGAACTCTGGTCTGACAGCTCTGAAAAAGAGCAGCTTTCAAATTCAAGAGGAATATAAAGAAGTGGAATAAAGGTCTGAAGCTTTCAAAAAAAAAAAGAGTTATAGTAGTCAGGCACAAGTTCTGGGACGTTACTCCTTTCACTATAAAAACATTGTTTCATTTACTGTTAAACTACTCAGTCACTGAAATTCCACCCAATTGAATAAAATTATTACCTATTATACTATTTCTATCAAGGATATCTTATTTTAAAATTGCACATCTTTGAAAAACCATTTCCAGTCTTTTTTTACACATCAATAACTACCCTGAATAGGGGCCTCTTGCTTTTGCTGCTCTGGATCTGGAGGCAAAGGAGACACCTACAAAAAAGGGACTGTTTGCTTTGCATAACAACCCCTACAATATACTGGCTGATAGTTTCTATTGGTGCAAAACAAAACCTGAACCATCTGATCTCAGCCATCTGTTGCATGACGAAGTGTCAAGAGGCAGCTGTAGTGTGTTGAACAACTTCATTCCCTCTCTTACCTACTGTTCTTCTTAGAGATCCTTAGCAGCACAGCACTTTTAGGATTCATCTGCTGCTGTCTGGCTATTTAAAGTGTTCAACTAGCATGACTTGCATCTCCCTTCCTTTCTGCATTCCCTAGTGACTCCAGTCAGTAGAACAAATGTCACTAAGGCTTGGATTTATCATAGAGGCTGGACTGAGCATGCTCTGGTACAGGGCAGCCCAACAAAAATGGTTCTTGGATAATTGCACTGGGTTGTTTCACATTGCTGTGATGTTTTCCAGGGGATTTATAGGCCTCTAGGGCACTGGAAACATGCAGCAACATCTACTTTCACAGATATAAACATCAGTTTGAGTAAATAGTTAATTTTTGCTGGTGTTGGAGCATTTGGCAGATGTTCCTAGTCATAAACAAGATTTCTCCATCTTTCAAAACAGAAACAAAAACTGCATATTGACTTTCTCTATCATCCAAAAATCCAGCCTTCTCCTTAAGCAAAATTGGATCCAGTTCAGTTCACAAATCCAAGTCAAAAATCAAAAGGAGAGGAAGTTAAAATGGTGGTCTGTTATGGTTATAACTATGCTGAACTCATATGAAAAATCAAAGACCATAACATGCTGATACATCTGATGTTTTTATGCAAGACTGCCTTGTTTCCATTAAACAGCAAAAAGACAGCTACTGTTTAACTGATGAAAACTGATGGAAAAATCTCATTACTATATAAACAGTGGTATAAGCATAAAATGTGTTTAGTTTATGCATCTGTGCATTTAGCTGAACATTAAGCTTTTTCTAAACACTACTTGGTGCCTTCCTACTCTCACATATTTTCACTTTCTTTTTGAAAGCAGGAAATCTGTGTCTTCTCTGAAAGCAGAATCTCTGTGTCTTACATTTCATACCTTGAAATGTAAACAAAAAAAAAATCAATTATTTTTGTATTATGTATTATTTTTTATGATCTAACCCACCAGAAAAACCAGGTACATTGCTTCTAGAATTGTAGTTTTACTCCAAAGTCTGACTTATCTCTTTTTTTTTTTTTCCCCCTTTGGTCTTTTTTTTTGTTTGTTTTTTTCCTATATTTCCAAGGGAGAGTTGGGTCTACTATCACCCTAAAAGACCTCATTGGTTACATCATCTAGGTACTCTGCTTCGGGGTTTGGATCACTTATTTATTTGATGTTATTCAAAAATGCACAAATGAACATGTTTTTCAATGATGGCTTCCCTTCCTAGTTCACCTCTTTAAAGCTGCTCTAGTCCTTATTAAAAATATCAGTATCAACTCCTTTCTTTCTTCACTCGTTTTCATGATGTCAGCCCAGTAAGCCCTTGATGTAACAAAAGTTGTCTTGAGTAACTGCCATGCAAGCTAATCTTCAGTTTTGTGGACAAAATGAGAAGACGTCTATAAGACAAGGCTGAGTGCATCAAAAAATCACCAGTCATTTCTTCTTGAATTGCATCAATAATTACCAGATAAGAAGTTCAAATTAAATATCCTTCAACATATTAATAAGCATTAATTCACCCATATATTAACATGCAGGCAAATAGGATTATTTGTGTGGATGGTGTCCTGTTTGTAAAGAGAACCTGCCCCTCACAAACAATAGATCCACACTTTCTTTTGAGTATCTTAATATGTCAAAAGTGCCTTTTAATCAGTTCAGAACTGATTCTGATTTGGTTTTATTTAATTTGCTTTAATTTGCACTGACAGGTAATAGGAGCTCATTTCAGACAGTTTGTTACTACTTGAAAATAATAATCATTAATTCTCAGAGAAAGGACACTCATGCATGACCCTACTAAGACTTAAAGGGAAGTAAATAAATAAATAAATTTTTATACTATGACTTGGAAAAGACAGCAGTTCAATCAAAGTCTGAATCTGGAAATGCTAGTTCCCTAAGTAGGAGGACATTTTTTTGGCTCAAAATCTGTGGAAAGAGCCCAGAAGCTCTTTTCCTGAATAAAGACATGTATGACCAAAAAGAATGAGACAATGAAAGTTCCAAATATACTATTCTTTTTCATCAGTACAGCAGTGGTGCTTAAAGGGCTTCCTCATTATACTAGACACTGCATGCTATCAAAGGAAAGTCCATGCTCCCAAGAGCTGACAATACATTTATCATATGCTGCACCCCACTTCTTCATGGTGGTAACAAACAAGTGAAAATGTTCATCGCTGCATCCTAGCTGTCATCCTCCTGGGCTTATACCAGAGTAGGTTTTAAGGAAAGACAGGGAAAATCTCACAGTTGCGACCTCCTTCAACTTAGTCTCGCATTTCATCAACAGTTCCCATCTTGGAAAAGACTTTGATCCTTGTTCAAGTAAGGTGTGGCAAGAAATGACCAATTTTGTATAATTACAGACTGTTTTACATACAAATAGTCTTGGACAAAATTCACATTTTAAGTAACATTTCAGGGGAAAAGAAGGGCAAAGAGGATTCAGATTGTGCATGATGTAGTCAAAGATGTACAGACAGGGCATTAAGATGATGTTCATGTCACATCCCACCAAGGTACAACCGCAGAAGCAACAGCAGTACAGTCTTTTCTCCAAGTCAAAAATGGTTTTCTTAAGTGGTCTGATTCTGAAATTTCTTACAGTATGTTTATAACCAAAAGAAGAGCA
Organism: Falcunculus frontatus; assembly: GCA_013398115.1. Classification (NCBI taxonomy): domain Eukaryota; kingdom Metazoa; phylum Chordata; class Aves; order Passeriformes; genus Falcunculus; species Falcunculus frontatus. The sequence goes on along the minus strand of VZRV01009187.1, from coordinate 26,745 downwards.
TACTTTTTTCTCAAAGGTTGAGGGAAATTAAATAATTATACGAAAAGGTCAAAATATGCAATATCCTCAGACTTAGGTTCAGCAAAAGGCTAAGGAAAGGAAACATGCTAGGGTCTAAACCAAGAATGAAAGACGATAAAAGCAACATGAATATGATATATAGTCTTTAGCAAACCTTTGTAGACGTCTCTGAGAAGTTGTGCAAACCTTTTGTGAGAGATATGTCCATAGATACCCAGATCTGCTGAGCTACGTAGTAATTTAACAGCTGAAAGCACCAGTTTTTGTAGGTATAAATCAGAATATCTTCTACATGACAAATTGGTAATATGCAATGTGGGTATGATCTATTCCTTCTACAAACTAAGAATTTAAACAGATGAAGAGATCCTTATAGATGGAAATCTGACTTAAAATACCAGAAATATATTTAGGAAGCAGAAATACAATTATGCAGAAATGGTTCATGGGTGGCAGCAATTTCTGAAATTATACAGGTGTCATTGTAAATGCAAGATAACCATTTGTCAATAAGATAACTAAGAAAATCAGACATTTATTTTTAGGCAATTTATATGTCAAGCTGCCAAAGAGTAAAATCATTGATCAGTTTTTAGACTTTCATCTTCCTAAGTATACTGAGAAGACAGATATTTTGAAACTCCCTTTGCACACAGCAGATGTTTAAGGGAATAAAAATAATTTTAAAAACTTGGTAAAAGAGCACATGTGCTGTATGAAATTCATTAGCTCAAATCCAGTTCTGAAAACCTGTTTACAAATCACAATCCCACAGAGCACTCATACAGGATATGAACAATAAGTTGTTCCACAACTCCCAGTGTGTGAGAAAAGAAAGTAGTAGAAAGTGCTCAGAAAAGTACATTGCCTTTTGTACCCATTTTTCTAAGGAAAATTACTTTTGATGAAACAAGATGTTGTTCTATTTTTGTCATTTCTCTACATCTTCTTACTGCTATTGATCATCAAATGTACCTATCCCATTTTCACTAGTTATTACAGACTTTTCTCTCAGATAGATAATATTGTGAATCATTATGAGTACAATGTCCTGGACTATCTGTACCATTCCTTTCTCAAAGCATCCAATATTTCCAAAAAAGTAGTTAAGAAACAGTAGGGTAATCATGTTGAAATGCCAAAAGTTATGTTCAGCTCCTCGTTTGCTCGAAATCGATATTAAGAAAAATGTAGGAAACGGCAATGTTCTATCCAGTACAAATCATCACTTGGACAAAGCATAGCTGACTCTAGACAGAACCAAAGTATTTGTCTGAAATGCATCCCTCTCTCTGAATTTCTTCTGCCTCACTCCCCCTCCTCCTGATGTTAAGACGTGCAGGCAGATGCCCTTGTCACTGTCTAGCCCCTGTGTATTTGCTTGCATTGATGCTCATTGTGCTTAACTCTCTCTCCAGATGATGAAGATTATGCCCTGTCCTGCCCGAAACAAAGCAGGCACCAATGAGCAGAATTTGCTAACTGATGTAATGCATATGCAGATATTAAGTCACGCATCCTCAAAAAAAAATTGAGTTGCTACATAAACACTCAAGTAGTCTGCTTAGCGTGAAGATTCACATGACCACTTTCCTTTCCTGCTCTGCACACCAGCTCCCCTTTGAAGTAAGGAGTCTGCCTCAAGGTCTCTCTCCAGCTGTTTAAAGACCCCAGCAGAAATAGATTAAGTAACCTGGCAGCTTTTTCTCTCCAAAATAAGACTTTTCCAAGACAACTGTGTTCTACTGAAATAATTCTAAAACTTAGGAGTGTGAGTGGCTCATAAGTGCAGAGCCAGGTCTTTTTTTCCACAACATTGAATTTCCATTCCCATAAGAGTGAGGCTTCTGAATTAATGGTTTACAGCAGCAGACCAAAAGCTCTCTTAACCCTGATTTACTAAGTTATGCACATATACACAACACAAAAAAAAAAGTCTGCGTATTAAATACAGGAAGAAGTTAATTTTTTTCCTGCCATATTAGTATATAGAATTCATGAAACTGACACCTTCCAGTTCTCATAAAGCTGTTATGAGAACTGTTTATAATAAAAAACTGTTAAAATAACTGTTTATTGTTTCAGTTCATCTCGTTCTAAAAGTACTCAACCACCATAAATATAAACAGTGAACCAGCCTTGAAAAACCAACTGTAGTTTTTGTTCTGAACACCTGAAAATTTTTGATGTTTGTATGGAGCTCGCCTAATCATTCCAAACGTATTTTATGTGAGTGGAGTAATTCTTAGAAAAGAAACATAAAATCACAGAATAATCTGAGTTGGAATGGACCCACAAGGGTCATCGAATCCAACTCTTAAATGAATGTGTCTTTCCGACTGGATTTATGCTGTCTGCATGATAGATTTTTTCAGGTCAATTTTCTTTGGAAGAGAAAGTAAACAGGAAATTCACAAGCATTTGTAACAAACTGTTACAAAACTAGCTATCAAACTAAAAACAGAAGTTTCAAAGTTTTGACTCAGTATTACTTAAAATGGCTTGAAGATCCCATTTTAGGACTGCTTCATCCAACTATATTTGATCTGGAAAACAATCTGCTTCTTCACTGCATTCATTACAACTTCGGAGACATTAAATAAATCAATAGGAAAACTGATCCCTTATTTTCTTAGTAAAATGCAGAAACATTCCTTGCAGTTGTCATATAACTAACATTCCTTGAAGTGCCTGTAATGTAGAGCTAACTGTTTAGTGCCCCCCAAATTTTCTTTCTTCCTGTAACAAGGTGCTTTAGCAGTAGCACAAATAAATCATCTAAGGACATAATCAAAGAATCTTTATGCAATTTTTATTCACACCTCCTTTAGCTATACCTGAGTTTATTTAATCTTGTGGGGGTTTTCCCCTCTTTTATAGTTCAGCTTAAAGTGACAAAACCAGGATTCCCACTCATACAGAAGGCTACATGCTACCTGACTGTTATAAAGATACAGGTGTGCAGATGTTTCCTCCTGTGAACAGCCATCAGCCTTTATTGTTAATGAAACCTCTAGGAAACAAACAAAAAACCCAAAAACTAGATTTTAAATATAGTATTTTTAGCAAATCTAAGTTCTATAATCTCTCTTGTTTTCTTTGATTATTCTCACCATTTCATTATTATTGTTTGTGTTGATCACATATTTTGTCTGTAATATATCAAGAGCTGAAGAGTTGTGTAGCCTCAACAAATGTGCCTTTCCAGGACTTACAGCTACCAAAATCACTTTGGAAAAATCATCTCTAAGCACATTTTCAGTTTGCACATGGATTCATTTCAGGATATTTTGGACACTGCGATTTGGAAACGAATCCCATTTTTTAAAACAAGTAGTATGTTTTGTAGGAATTGAACTGTCATATAAATGGCAGACATATAAATGCCTTTCTTTTCCTTGCTTTTGTTCTGTTACTGACAAAAAGACCCACACAGGATTAAACATGAGCCAGGAAATATATGTGGTTAACTGGAGCCCCAAGGTTTTTCCAAAATCAGATTTAGCATCTGCCACTATAGCAAGTGCCATACTCCTTTTGGTGTAAGTTTACACCTTTTTACTATTGGTCTGGTTTACATCTCCCCATCATTAATGCAATCCATTATTAATGCAGAGAAAAAGAAAGAAAAGAGGAAGGGAAGCCCCATCCCACTCTCACATGAGGTTTTGTGATGGGGATCAGGATTTCATCCTGGGTCAGGACAGGATGTGGTGGCATGCATCTCACTGGTTCCACACCGCATTTTCTCTTCAATTCCTTTCAGTACCTCAGTATAGTACCAGGAGAAAGATAGAGACATTTCAGCACTGTTCTGGGAGCATGCAAACACTTGGTCCATGACAGGAAAGGGACAGATACCAGAATGTTCCCTTCAGTGACTTTTTTGTAACTTTTTTTTTAAAAAAAGTCCATATTAACTTACAGAAATCACTATATACTCAGAGCATCAGAAGGCAGTCTGAATACAGGGGTTAAAATAAGCTTTGGGCAGGATACAATTGAAGCCTGTGGTTACACTTGCAGTAATTACAAGAATAGTTTCTACCATACGGTGAGTTCAAAATGTGAGGTATTAAGTTTGCTAGCAATAAAAAACAGAGTGGAATGTCAGCATGAGTCTGCAAATAAGTTGTTTAAAAGGATATGGATAAGAACAAATTTAATATTTTATTTATGGGACTAACACAAATTAAAAAAAAAAAATTGCTGGCTGTGAATCCAAATCCAAGATATAAATTTTACTGAGCATATAATAACACTTTTTTCCAACAATAGCAGTATTCCAACAAAAAACACTCAAAAAAAAAGTCATTGGAAATACTGATGTCAAAACTCTTAACATGAATTAAATTATTTAGAAACAAGCATAAAAATGGAATGGATAAAGAAATATGAAAAGTTTTTCAATACTATTTATTAACTACATTGTAAAATTGTCCCGTTTAAAAATTCTCAGCTTCTGCTGTGCCAGGGGTCCACTCTTAACAAAGATTCATTAGCTTTTCCTAAAAAAAGGCTTTCTTCTATTACTGATTTTTCCTTCCATGATTTCACCTTCAATTAGAAGCTACATGTAGTGTTTATATTCACAGACATTTGTACAAGTAAAGAGTCGGGGTTTTGTATTGGGAAGAAAGCTTAAAGCTACTTTGCTGAAAGTAACTGCCAACTATTGACAGGAGCATTTTCCTTCAATTTTGTAAAGAAGTAAACTGTGCTAGTTAAGTTAACCTAAAAATGAGTTACAGAAACAAAAATCAATATTTTTTTTCCTTTAACAATGATTGTGCTGGCCTGTCAGAAGCTTAACTTCCACAACCTTTTTCAGCAGCAGAAACAGACCATAAGAGAACAACCAGAACAAATTAAAGACTTTACTAGCTTTCTGAGACTAATTTTTCACATTGAAAAGAGGTAGAAGATAACACTTAAGCCATAGGTCATTGGGAACAGAGACTGCAATGAAATAAATCTCAGCTCAAGAGCAAAGAAAAAGCAGATGCAAACTTACACATGAGAACACTTGGCACTAAAGGTAGTCAAGGCCCAGAGGGGTGACCTGTGGAATGAAACACAACATGCAGCAAGCAGAGGACCATCTAGTTGAAAAATGGAGCCCGAGAAGTGTGGAGGTCAGAAATATGGACCAGGAAAACAACAGATAATGCAATGGATATCACAGATCTAAAAGAGTTTCCTGGACTCTTTCAAATTTCCTCAGTCCCTGTGAAACTGGCTTGCTTTAAGTAGTTTCCAAGCAATTCATTTCTTGGCTAGGCAAACTCACTTTCACTGAATACAGTGATCTGAGGTTTGTTTGAATTCCTGCTCTGTGGAAATCTACTGTACTTTCCAGCAGGTGTGAGAACACTGAGGCTCCTTCAGTTGCAGCTCATTTCCACTTTCTAACTACTTTATCTCCGTGGATGAAGCAAAAGTGACTTTTGTGTTTCCTGGCAGTCTGCTGCTTCAAAGAACCTTATAGTGATTTGTTTATTTCAGAGGAAATGGAGACCAGTCAGTGATGACAGATTTATTGGTTAAATGGACATCACAAAAAAAAATTCATGAAGCACAGGCTGGCTCTAACCACACTATGAGAACTCATAGTAAGGAGTGATGTGCATTCCAGAAGTCCAGTCCTATTTAATCCACTCCACTCTAATCTGTACATTTATATAACACCTTTCACACAATTTCCAAGAGGTCTGTACAGAAATGTAATAACCACGGTACTGAAACATATCCAGGTATATTGATGGCCCACATTTAAACTTGAAAATGCAGCAAAAAGAACCAGACTGTTGAATATCTCCTGGCAACAAATCAGAGAGTGACAGGCAAGAAAAAAATGGGTGCCCTATCTCTTCCAATTAAATCTCAGGATAGAAGAGAATTTCTTAGTTCTGGAGAGACAATTCAGAATATGGCAATTCATAAGAGCTCCTAGTGGATGAGAAATTTACATTGGAGCAATTAAATATGAAAATTGATATGAAAGTTATTGACACTCCATATAAATTGTACCATATAGTTGATCAAATTCAGTACAACAAGAGGAAAAGGGGTTTTAGCAGTTGGTAGGTTTGCAATGCATGAAGGATTATTCTGAGGATTGCATAATTTCAATGTTAAAAATAAATAAATGAAAACATAGCAGAGAGAGATACTACCAGACTTATGTTGCTATAGTCTTCCAATGCTAACTGGCTGTGATAATTGCATCTATCAAAGGAGGTAAAGTAAATTTATGAATAACATACAGGAACCTGTTTCGAAAATCCCAAGTAACCAGACAACTGCTCGTTCTCGGTAAGGGTGAAGAACACTGGTCAAGGCAAGCACTGAGATACAACCAGCAGGGCATTCCATTTGATCTGGATTCAATTTCAGAAAAATAGCTGGCTGAGGTCGTGCATCAGCCAAACAAACATACCATTTGGAAAGAAGCTGGAATATTTGTTGAGGCAGAGAAATATATCTGTACATCACCTCGAGACATATGGTTGGCTAAAGCACATCTGCCAATAATTGGCTCAAAAAATCATCAAAATGTTAAAAATGCCTCTATTTAAGATGGTAAAGAGTGCTATTTATTCTTTGGAGACACATACTTGCTCAAAAATACCTTGATAGGTAATCAACCCAGCATTTAGTAACTGGAATTGTCGTTGCATTTTGAGTCCTCCTATTCCCCAGTCTAGTTTGACATCCTGAATGTTTTATCTCTGTCTATACATAAGGAACTGTAAGCTGGTTTTGTCCTCTCTACAGATTGAAGATCTGAAGTATGGAGTAACTACAGCACTGTGTCAAGATTATTGAAGGAAATGAAAGTAGAAGATCTACACAAGGATTCCTGTCGGGAGCACAGTCATGGAGATTTGCCCAAAGTAATGTACTTGCTTCTCTGTGGGGGCAGTTTGCCTGGCAAAATACTAATGTTAACTTTTTGGAAACTAAACTTTTTCTCCTTGATTTCTTGACACTGTCTTAGTTCAAAGCAACCCATCTTCTCTACTTTTATGCTGCAGGGTTTCATGAGGATTTTTTAATTAAAATTTAGTCTTAATCTTTTAAGCCTACTAATAGCCTCACTTAGTGATTATATCTAAATTTTTAAAATATATAACCCAAGAAGGAAGCCCAAAGGTGCTTTTGAATCATATACAACATCTTAAACACCTCTCGGCACAGACAATTTTCAAAAGGTATTTTGTATTATGTCTGTGTATTGTGTGTCTGTGTGTGTGTGCGCGTGCATGCAGAACTTAGGTGAAAATAAGAGCTAATCTTTACTATCCTTTTCTTAATTATAAGAAGGCATGGTAGATGCTTTGTTTGATCTTGGTTTAACCCAATCCTGCGACTATGTATTTCATGATCATCTGTATATTAGCAACCCCAAAATATAAGCACACTGATATGCAACCATCTGTATACTAGGCTCAGTTGAGAAGCTTTCTAGGACTGGAAGCTTACTTCATGGAAGAAAGTGCACAGCCCTGCTTCCTCTAAAATATTTTGTATTTTACAGGATTGCCAGCCTAAAGCAAACAAAAGCATATGAATGTACAGCACTTTAAGAGTCCACACTCTGCTTGAACTCCTTGCAAATGTGTTACCAAAGCATTAGATGCAGAGGATGAATGTCCCCAAGATGAAAGCAACGTGAGGGACACTTTTTTAAAACTCAGGACACACTGAAGGGGTTGCAGCCTTGCAATATTAAGAACTGATCTCGTAACAATAAGCAAATGCTTGAAGGATGTAGATGAGGGACAATTCTGGAATAAAATGTTTACAGTTAAGTTCTATAGCCAGGAAGAGATAGGCTAAAACCTAAAAGCTGCCTAACACAAAGGGATCAGCTTTCAAGAAAGCTGCACACCCAACTGTTACCATTTAGGCACCTAAATGAAGAACAATGGGGCTTCTGGGTTCTGAGATCTTTCAAGCATCTGGTCCAAATTTTTTCCTTCCATATGAATCAAAACAAATGTTTAGGCTACCAACTTTCCATTGCCCTTTAAGTTTAATGCCAGCTTTTCTAGCTTTTAAATTCCTTAGTATAGTAAGATGAATAGAACACTAACTTTGCAAAATGCCCAGTTAGGGACTATTTGCCCTATTTTATTTTTATTAGTAGTGGATATAAACATTATATAAAGTAATTGTAAAACTGCATCTTTCAAAACAATATTTTGAACAAAATTTTTTTGTTTAATACATTTTAAAAAATATGAATCCATCTTACTCGGCTATCCAAGAGTGATCAGAGATTAACTCACGGATTTGAAGATGCAACAGACTGAAAATCAGCATAAAGCAAAACACATCAGCAGAAACAGTCAGAAAATTACCAAGTAAATTATACAAGAAAACAAAAAGAAGATCACATCATGATGTGGAAGTAGAATATAAGTAGATATGTGCTTCGGCACACCCTGCTAAGGGAAGTTTTAAACATACAGAATTCCTGCTGCTCAGGGCAGCTATGTCCAACCTACAGTGGCATGGATCCTGATACAGGAGCTGCAATGCTCTGCAAGAGTCCAGGACACATCATTGTGTCTGGACCCTGATACATCCTAGGATGTTTAAAATCTGTACCAAGTAATCATAAGACCATGTATTTAAATGTTAGAGGGCAACTGTTGAGACAGACAGGAATTATGGCAGTACCACACCTCTGCAACTCAAACAGATTACATAGGAAATGCACAGCATTACCTGATACTAACCCTGGGGGAGTAATAGTCCTTTTCCAGTCCTCTTCCCACTGTGGGAAACCTGGTCGGCAGAGAAGTGTGAATTCAAAGTTATTAAGAAAATCTCTGATTAAAAAACCAGAAATTTTGCAGGCTTGTTACAGAGAAGACTGAAATATTCAACACTTTCAAGCAAATTCATGACTGGACAAAAGGAAGTAACACCTGAATATCTCACTTTATTTTTATAGCACACACAGAAGCAAAGGATAGAGCAACTAGTGAACACACAAAAGTATGGATGGAAATCTGGGGGTTTTTCTGACTTGAATGAAAGAAAGCTGTTTCAAAAAGAACATAAACAGAGTTAGCAGGAAACATCTTTACTAATTTGCATGAGCTAATCTAATAAAATATGAAGAAAACATACAGTCCATTTTCGGCTTTTCGTATACTGAATAAGAAACCTTCTCATCAATTTTTCTTTCCCAAGCTATATGCAGGTTTAAAGTTTCTACTGCTCTATAATTCTTACAAAAAATTATATTCTCTAAGTGATACTATGCTAAATGGCCACTATGCCAAAGTTAACTCTGAGCTTCAGTTGTAGAAAGAGTTTTTATTAAGAAAATAAACAAAAAAAATGGGAATGAATGACTTGAAGAAGAGAACAAATACTCCTCCCCAAACTGGCTACTCCTGTCTATAAGGATGAGAGTTGCCTTTTAAATCTGGATAACAAAGAAAAGGAATAAGTCACTTAGGACTGTAGTAGAGTATGAGACAAGGCTCAGAAAAAGAAAAATCGGGGTTTTCTAAGATGAGTAGCAGGCCAAAATTCCTGTGACTGGGATTTATTACACCATGGAGTCTGATTCCCGAGATGGCTAATGAAGGCAAGCTATTTTTTAAAATCCAAATGAGCATTTAATAAATGAGCACCACACTCAAAACTCATATATATAACCCATTTTGTCATACTGAATTGAAAGGAATCAACCCACACTCAAGCTTTTTAGTCATCACTATTTCACTCCATCTGTCACTCGTCTAATAAAAGAATATTAATATGGATTGCTGTTTGGCAGGGGGTGCCTTTTTCCCTGTACATAGGATTCCTCCAGATAAATCAGCTATGCAGCAATTTAATTAATTATTTTATAATTAATTGTCTCAGGGGGGTTGTTAAACCACCATCCACTGTACTATCTGACCATCACCCACATTCATTACACTGGAAATAATGTCATCCCTAATGGACACGGCAGAGTCTGCAATTCTTCTTTGGAACCAGAGTAAGCTTAGACTGGCATAGAACAGCATAGAGAAAAGAGGAAAAGAGAGTGGAAGAGATGGAGAGAAGAGTTTTTTTTCTCCTCTGTGAAGATTGGAAGTGAAGTGAGGGGTGATGAGAGTCAATATGATTATGACCAAAATACTTTTCAGCTATGACGGTTTTGCAGCATTTCCTGAAGAGGGACAGCCCCTTGATCCTTTTTAATATCCTTATTAGTCTCGAGTTCAAGAAGCGTGTGTGAGGACGTATTTAACTCTCATTGAAGTCAATGGCTCTTAAGCATATGCTCAATTTTTTTCACAAATCAGGACTTTAATCTGTTCCTTATGCACATTTAGGATTACAGAGAAGTCTTCTGTTTTTGAAGTTGCTGGAAACATCAGCCTGCTGATGAGAGGTGGGGGAAGGGAGAAGGACTCCATCACTGTCAGAAGTCTGTAACTTTCCTATTATTTTTCTAAATTTTGATCAGAAAAGTATCATTTTACCTTGGTTTTTTTTAAAAAAGTCTTTTCAAATAGTTAGATTCTAATGTGTGCTGCAGAAATGTGAGTTACTGACACAACGCACTTACAGGTTTTTGTTAACATCTCCTCCCTCCCTCTTCTACAAAGTTGATGGAGTTCTTACCAAAAAGCCGAAGAGATTTACTCCTAGCAAGGGGAGAGAAGAGTTGAGACAACAGCTGTAAAATTCTCTACATCCTACTCTGCAAATGCGCCTCAATTCTGGCATCTACTGCTTTTGTCTATTTCGGTCCAGAAATAAAACCATCTTTGCTGAGCCCAAAAGTTGTGCCAAACTGTATGGTGATTTTTTTGATAGGGAAAAAAGCCTATTGAAGACTAGCTGCAAAACAGCCAATCTTGTGAGCTGATCCTGACATGAATTTATGTCTCCAGAGTTCAGATTTGATATATTCTGTAATTTTATCATGCACTATATTTGCTGATATTACACTGAAAATTCTAGACATCAAAAATAACTGCAAAACTGCCAAGCCCAAGTATTCAAAAGCTATCATCAGAGCTTTGCTTTTCTCTCCCTTCCTGAAGCTTCCTCATCCTTCCTGAACTGGTTTTAAAACATGTTTAGAAATAAAATAACACAGTATAACCAAGTGCTGGTCCAGTCAAAGCACATGGACTATCCAGGTCCCTCTCTACTGTTGTTTTAGGTTTGATATATACATGCATACATACACATACCCCAAATATATGTTCATGTCTATTATATCAGTGAAATGGGATCACATAAAAATATTTTACTGTTTTCAAAATTCTTCTTACAGAAAACTGGAGTAAAATAACAATTTGCCAGTGCTATTTGAAGAGTTTACAGGCCCCTTCAAAATGAGACTTTATTGTCTTTGAACCACATTCCTTCTGCCACAAGTAATTACTTAAATTCTTGGAGTTAAGAGAGTGTATTTTAAGAAAGTTAGATTAAATATTTTTTTCACACATTTGGCTTAGTTTCCAGCACTTCCTTTTTACACACTGCTCTGCTCAACACGGGGTACATCACTGTTATTAGATACTAAATATCAGTATTGTCATTCTGGGTAATGCTTGATTTTTGCTGCAGCTGTTTACGGAATCTGCTCTGTGGTGCCCCCCCTTATGGAGTTAAAACCTCAAGAGAAGAGAGGGCATATGAAGGACCTTTTTTCTTTTCTTTTTTTATTTTTCTCTGTTCACTTCCTGTCTTGCACACTTTTCTTACAGACCGTAAGTCCACAAAAGAGCCATGTGTGACCTATAGTTACCAAAAAAAGAAGTTCATGGTAAAAGAGATGATAGCTTGATGACAATGGGTAAAGACAGAATATTGGTTTTAGATGTTTCTTGCAAGTATGTGAGCTGTACTGAAGACAGAAATGTGTGAATGGAAAAAGGAAGAAGACACTTAAGACAGCATGAAGAAAATATTGAGGTAGATGAGAAACAGGATCCAAAACATTGGCTGAGGCATTGGGCAGCGACTTGCAGTGAAATTAGTTTAACTCTGAGAATATAAGGTGGAACCAGAAGAATGATTCTAGCAAGGAGATTTCAAAAGGATGTGATTGAAAGGTATGATCATCAGCTTTGGTTTTGGCAGGGTTAAAATAGGAGTCAAGAGAGGGCCAGGGTAGAAAAACAGGATCCAATTTCTGCTAAGTGGTGTAAAAGTCATTTGAAAAACAGTCTGAAAACATGTTGGAGAGAGAGAAGACAAAAAAGCAACTTGCAAAGTCTCACAGCAAAATAAAATCTTCTAAACCATAGCTTTCAACCTGTTCAGAACAAGCAGCAGCCCATGGTCTTGCACCAGGGAAACCAAGGACAAAGTTGTTTTATGCCTGTGAAAGATGCTTTGTGCTCACCATAGGTCTCTTTTGTGAGCATTTTTTTCCTACATCTGTGCATTCTTGCCCTGGAAGGAAAGGAAATGCTGTCTGCTTTTATAAAGAAACCGACCTTTACCGCATAAAGTTCGGCTTTATGGAGAGCAGAGATATATGAGCCATTAAATGACATGGCAGGGAAGGTGCAAAGACTGACTAGTGAGACCTCTTTTTGTGCTTGTTGTGCAACAAGATACACATATTCCCTGCACTTGTTTCAGTTCCAAAATTCACAGAAATACTCTTCCTGAGGTATTTAGGGAATACGTACTCCCCTCCAAATATCTTCTGAACTAGAAAGGCTCCATGCAGGTTTGTATTAACACCTCAGTTAGGAGCAGTACTTCTTGCATTTCCAGCTCACTGTAGATTTTAGGTCTTTCTTTTGTAACAAGGCTCTGCTGTTAGGTTAACAAAGTACTTTTAATTAACAGGCCAGCAATAAGAGGTAGTCAGACTCCACTACATGGGTAGCACCAAGCTTTCCAGTTACCTACATACGAAAGCCAACCAAAGGTTTCCCGGTCAACATGGATGCGTCTTTCGGTTTGTGTGTGAATTAAGACTGTCAATTAGCTGTGGAAACATGCTTGAAATACATAAGGTAATCCAGAGCCTCCATAAATAATACTTTCATGGTATCTACCCGTATGTGGTGGAACTACTAAGATTTCTTAGCCGCACAGCATCAAGCTGAAGGAATTAACAACCAAGTAGTAACTGACATGCTTGCGCTTAACTTTGCCAACATTATACTGTTAATTCCAGAAGAATCATACACAGTAACCTGAGCTTTGACAGAGTTAGAGCATCAGTACATAGACTGGCAAAGCTGACTGACTATAGCAGGAGGAAAGGAAATGGCTTTCCCAAGAACTTTGACAGACCGGGTCATTCTCTAACTCATATTTCACCAAACATACTTAAAAATGGCTGGACACATGTAGCCATTGTACTTGGAACACACAACCTCTATCCAAAAAAGGGGTTTGTTTGGGTGTCATGACTGGCAAAGCGGTCCCAATACGTTTGCAAATACAGAAATATGAAATCTCTTATATTTCTCGTGCCAGCAGACTGCAAACTCAATTGGCACCTTCTTTGTCTACATTTCAGTTTGGAAGCAGCGAAGTAAAGATAGCTTCATAGGGTTTGAATACTGTTGGATTTCTGTACATACCCGCATATTAGCGTAATAAAGACATTTGCCTCATAAAGTTGTAGCAATGTACTGAAGTGTAAAAGCAAAGGACTCAGAACAAGTGGAGTAAAAATTAAAATGCAAAGCTGAGCCAAACTACAGGAAAGTTTGGCAGAGTATTTCTTCATAATATAGAACAATCAAAATTATTTACACTCATGTCCAGCTTTTTTTCCTGTGCATGTTCACATCATTTTTTTAAATTTAGAATTTAAGATGTTGCATTTACGACTTTTAATAGCAATATATTATTTCATAAAAAGACATAATACAGACAGAATTGTCGATCTCTTTATTGACCCAATAAGCTATTAAAAAAATCATGTAAATTAAAGTGGTAATAATACAAAAAGATAATTCTGCAGATTCAAGATGCCCCATGAACAACTGCTAATGAAGCCTTCCATTTTTATCTGACTCATAACCGTTTCATCTTGCATTTCTTAATAGACTTACATTACCTTATTTAGCAGATCACTGCAGTTCTTAAGTTGCTGAAGGTTACATCTAATGGAAATCTGATTAAGGTAAAGGGTCGTGTTTTCTGTTTTGAAATTAAGAGAGTGCTCATTTTGCATGGATGAATGGAAATTGAAAATATATATAGGCACGCACTCCTTCAGAAATAGACTTGTGTGAAAAAAGAAATAGGGAGGGAGAGAGGGAGGGAGGGAGAGGGAGCCAGGAGTGAGACCATTAGGGCGTATTGTTCTAATGTCCTCAGGAACGCAAGGACTTAATACACAGCTGCAGCTTGAGGTCATTGTGGTACTCTCAAAACAAGAATATAGGAACAGGAAAAAAAGAGCTTAATATTACTATGTCAATTCTGAGTCAATCAAACCAAATTGCAAGAACTTGTAACATTCGCAGCTCTTCCTAAGCCCTACGTAAGGCGGGTATGATTTGTAGACTTTTACTAGGTTTTAATGTCTAGTTCTGAAAATATAAATTTGAAAGGCGTGAATGTGCTTAAGCGCCTATTAGACTGCTGCTTTCTTCTGGCAGAAAATACTATTTGGCATTCTAAGCACAGTTTTACAAGAGCTCTTCGAGTGGTCAACATCGCCATAGCTGCCCAGGCTTCCATTCACACCATTTTTAGCAACTCAGTGTACCAAAGCCTCGCAAAATATGTTGTCGTATAGTTTATCAACACATCTGACTTTAATTTGCTTTTCTTCACTACACCAAACTGATATTTTCACAAATTTAGGAGACATCTAGTCACTGATCCTACCATTCTTTTTACACTAATAAGCACATTTTAATAAGTAGTTTTTACTTACGCACGTATTCTATGAAGCCTACAGCATTCTGGTATTCTCCAGCAGATGAAAGAAAATGAAAGCCTTGAAAAGCTATTGAGACCAATCTGCCTGAGGAGCCTCACTCACCGTGTCAAAACACCCCCTTCCAAAGAAGCCCCCATGCACACTCAGGATATATTGCATGCGTCTAGAATATGCCATTTTTTGCTTGGCAGGTAGAAAACCCCACAGTTCATTCAACTCTCTTCAGAGCTATGTTGTCAATCCACATATGTCTAACAGATTTTTTTTCTATCTATTTTTAGAAGGACCAAAGTTTTTCCGCTTGGTAAATTTAAGTGACTAATGCCCTCAATTCACCAAAATGTGTAAACATACACTTAACTTCAGCGGTGCTCATATCAAAGTACTATGACTACTTCAGCTGTGAAGTCCTGGCTCCACTCGGTAGCTAGTTTCGGCTTCAGCTTCCCGAGATTTCATTCATCTCCCAACATACAAAATTAAATGCATACTTCAATCATCCTAAGATCACAGTCTAAGAATTAAAACTCACAATAGTGGCAGAGGATACTGAAGTGCATCTAGCACAGTTTATGTAAGGCAGCATTTGTTCAGACTTACTTGCTAAAAATAAGAAATAGCTATTAGAGATCTGAGAGAATGCAGAAGGAAGAAAGGCTTTTAAAAGCTTGCAGTAATCTGTTTCAGTTTTAGTTTTTCATATCCTATTTGCTATAAAATAACGTTCAATCAACCAGTTTTTCTTTAGTCCAAAAAGCAGCAAAAAGAGAGGAG